>VXBJ01005861.1:747332-867410 GCA_013400055.1 Nycticryphes semicollaris | reverse complement strand
CCATCACCAGTGCTCTTGCAAAATATCACGTCTTCACTACAAATCCTAGAGTTAGCAGATCTCCTAAATGCCATGGTTATGAAACAAAGTTAGCTAAAGTAAAATCAGATTTGTACCAGACTTATTCTCAGAAACAATTGGACTTCATTAAAAAAAAAAAAAAGGATGGTTTGAATCAACCCAGTGGTTGAAATTTGGTAAAATTACCAGCAATTGAAAATTCACAGTAATACCTATTGTTAACGATGTCCTTGAATGATAAATTCCTACAGAAATAGACCTCTCTGTATTGTGTCTTTTGTCTGGAAAGTTATCCTCTGTATAGCTACTTTCCCTTTTTTTAAAAAAAAAAAGTTTGTAAAGTCAGTGTTTGTGTCCTATATGGCTAGTGAATGACTAAAGAGAAGTAAAAGTTTAGATTATCACTCCACTTCTGACGTAGAGATTAGGGAAGTGCTTTAGACAAGAGAGTATAGGATACAAGAAAACTAGTGACTAAACAAGGGTAGTTTTCAAAGTAGATTTCTGTCTTTGGTTTTGTCTGTGTTTAACTTTACCAGGTTAATGTGCACTCTAATCTGCTAGGATACCACAAACCTACCATTAAATGTCACTCGCTGATATAGTGTTACGGTTTCCGAGTTCATGTACCTTATTCTGTCAGCAAGGAGAGGTGCTGTGCTTCAAGAGCTCTATATAATCTCTCAAGACCACATTGACCAAGGCTTCTCCTACAGTTTTCTGAAACCACATCTGGTTTTCTTCCCCTCCCTGCTCACCTGCTGCTCTGCCATAACTCACCAGCCTCAGGACTTGCTGCGGTGAAGAGGATGGTAGGACCAGAAACGGACAGGGAGGGCCGGGGAGCGCTGGATGCTCATCACTTGCCTTTGCTGCTGGAGAAGCTGCAAATGGATCCATGCCCTAGAAAGGGTGATTAAAGCTGACTGGGGTGAATTGTCTTCTGCATGTGTTCATTTTGGAAGCTGAGACTTAATGTTTTAAAGCTTCTTATTAGACGAAATAACTTTTGTGAAAACTTAATACATAATGTAATAAAGACTTGTAAATTACATTGGTTCCTTGGTACTAATTTAACTTTTATTAAAATTATTTGAAAGAACTACATCCCGTTAGCTATGTCAGAGGTTTTATCTTCATAACAGTTGAGCTAGTGTAGTAGTTTTTCTTCCCCCAATAAATGATGCGATGGGACTGTTTTATTTATAACTGACTACATTTAGAACACGTAGATTTTCAAGGCAGCAATGCTTAAATAATGTCTTAACTTTTAAAACTACTTTTTTTTTTTTTTAAAGCTGCGTGAGGGCTTTCTAATTTCATGAGTAATAATAAACCCACCCCCATGCCCTCATTTAATTCTTTTGATTCTTTCAGGAAGGGAGAAATAAATGGCTTTCAAAGATCCATTCTGCATACACAGACTTATGTTGTTTTTATTTGTACTGATGGTCATTTAAAAATATCACCTACATCTTAATAAAAAAAAAATCTTACGACTTTTTAATGTCAGCTGGAGCTAAAATGTAACACAGTGGTCCTTTTGTATCTTGAAGCTATAATTAAGGGTGTTCTTCTCTATGCAGAATATTAGGTCTAGATGGTATAGTAGAGATTTTAAGAATTATGTAGAAGTCCTTAGTCAGATGATCTGGTTTACAAAAAGTTTTGTGCATTTTTATTTTGGTGCTGCATTGTTTGATAAAACGATCTTTCTACCTAAAAGGGCTGAGTTGGGGAAGCTGTTCAGGCAGGCAGGAGACGTGTTTTAAATGAGGGTGAGGAAAGGTTAGGCATTTGGTATCTGAATTTATTGTGAAAAGAACTTTTCTGTTTTCAGTTCCAGGAAGGAAATGCATCTTTTTCTTATTTTGAACTTTGAGGAGACAGCTTCACACTTTTCCTTTCCTCCTTCTTTCCTTTTGCTTTTGGCAAAAGCTGAAGCTGAACGTTCCCACATTGATTTCATACTGCGCTAAGCCATCTCTGCATCAAAAGAAGATAGAGTGCTGGTCCTTGTGAATTGATTTTCTTTCCATTTCTTTAACTGCCACAGATTCCCAGAATCATCCCATACTTAGTTAACGGTTTTAAAGCTTTCTCCACAGCTATTAAGTCTAAATATGTATTTTCAAGTAAGCACCTTACATTCTATTATCCAGAAGTAGGAAAGGCCTGTCTCCCTTAGAGCTTTGTCCGTAGCAGCATCCTAAATTTGATGTGAGGTGAATAGGTGTCAAATGAAGGAGACATCATAGAATCTCAGAATGGTTTGAGTTGGAAGGACCATAAAGATCATCTAGTTCCACGGGGCTGGTACACCTCCCACTAGACCAGGGTGCTCAAAGCCCTATCCCATCCTGGCCTTGAACATCTCCAGGGATGGGGCATCCACAACCTGTCCGGGCAATCTGCCCGCATCATATCACCGTCAGAGGAAAGGATTTCTTCCTAATATCTAATTTAAAGTTAAAAAAGTAAAGCTGTGAGAACATAAAGCGCTACCTTTGGTGCATTTCAAAGTGATTCCATTAGGAAAAGTAATTCTAGACTTAACATTTATTCATTATTATGCATTAATGTTATTATGAAAATACCTTTATGAGATATTTAAGTCACATTCAGAAAAATTATCTGCAAAAAGGCTTCCTGCATGACTCCACATCCGGAATCACTGCCAGAGCTAAGATGGAAATTCAGATGTTTCTGGCTTTAGGCTAACAGAGCACATTGTTTCCTAAAATGAATTAATTTAGTTTGTTTTCTTTTTATCATTACAAATAGAT
The DNA here is from genome assembly GCA_013400055.1 of Nycticryphes semicollaris. Classification (NCBI taxonomy): domain Eukaryota; kingdom Metazoa; phylum Chordata; class Aves; order Charadriiformes; family Rostratulidae; genus Nycticryphes; species Nycticryphes semicollaris. Next base: position 864,603 of record VXBJ01005861.1, on the reverse strand, counting down.
ACTTCTGCCAAAAATATTCCTCCTAGTTGAGTTAAGTATAAACAAGACATCAGCTGATTACATGTATCTTAAATGCTGTGTTGTTTAAGCTTTGGCACCAGCTACCTTCATAAGGTGCCTGATGGGCTGACAGCTGTTGACATCGTGTAGTTCTTGTAGTTGCTCTATTGATGTTGGATCAACAGGGTAAAGAATTTACAAAACCAGGCTAACCAAAATGAAAGTCTGCCCAGTGAAATGAGACACTTGCTTCCTGCCCTCTTTGCAGTTTTCAGTATTAAGTTTTAGAATTTTCTGAGAATTCAGAAAACAGGTTTGTGGAATTTGCTAGGCTTTAAAGGCCATTGATTCACAGTAGATACTAAAGGTGTGAGTATAAATAAACACATATGTGAGCAACTTGCCTACATGTAGCAAACAAACATTAGCGGGTTAAAGGATAAATGTCTCGAGGACCATGTTTAATAAAATTTGGGCCAACTGCGAGCTTCTGTAATTAATTTTTCCATTTGAACTTCACAAAACTTAAACTTTGTAAGATTTGCTTGCACTGTAGGGAGGAGAGAGCTAATTTAAAACTTCTCTTTTGCTTCATCTTTTTTTCATTCCCTCCCATGGTTTTAAAGGAATTCATTAATATTAGCAATTTCTGAATGAACAAAAGAGTACATGTGCCTGATGAAGTGTACAGTAAAAGAAGAAACGGCAACTTGAAGAAGGGCACCTGAGTGTGCATTTGTTCGTTTTGTTACAAAGGAAGGTTACTCTGATGACAGTAACTTTGAGATTTAAACATATTCTGTGAAACAGTTTGTTTCCTAAGAGCTAACTGCTGTTGAGAGAAGTTGGATTGAAAATGCAGAAGTGCAAAATATTTTTGACTCATGTAAACCTCAAATGAAATTATTTGTTAGTGCTTTGTAATTCAGACGTGCAACATTATCCTTCAGCACATGAAGATAAAATATTTTTTCATCAGAAACAGCCTCGGAGTACTTTTTTTTTTTCTTTAATGAAGTAATGATTAGTAAATTCTTCAATTTGTTTGGTGCTAGTGTACACGATAGGTAATTATTTGATTAAATTATTGTGCCTATGCCCCACCCCACCCTCTTTGGCAGTATTTTTAGCATTTTCTCAGTCATCTCCTGCTTCTCAGCGCAGAAGCAGCTGGTGTTACCGTCATTATTCTTTCAATTTCCTTAGACAAGTATGAATCGTTATGGCATAAAAAGGCAGATTAGGGAGAGATTCGTGGAAGCATTTTATATCCTCCATTGCTGAATCATTACTTGTGTGGCAGCTCAGCCAGAGGCTTTTCTATGGATAGCAAAGGTCGTATATAATAGAGCACTTTTTAGAAGACTATTAGACAGCATGTTCTTTCCCCCATGCAGAAAAGACATACGCTATTAGGCATCTGTCCTTAAATACCAAAATTAGTAGAATGCTAATAATACAGTTTGTTCTTGTCATAAAGGCAAAGTTGGTAGAGCTATGAGTTCATTAGTCCAGAAAGAAATCTTCTGACAAGGCAAGTGTTGGTGGATGTTGAGGCTGGCTAGTAATGGGAGAGATGGAATCATGGGTCCATACCTGTTACATGCTCTAAAACTAAAGATTGTTCCGTTAGTACACAAGTATTCAATGTCAGTATGAGCAATATGTCTTACTGTATTTTATCTCTTTTCCACAGAATATTAGATGTCCTGAACCTTTCCTTTTTTTCCCCCTGATTTCTATTTGTTTTTTGTTTTTTTTTTTTTTCCTTAAATGTAGGAATATTCTGAGGACAGTAATTCGGAACCTAATGTGGATCTGGAAAATCAATACTACAATTCTAAAGCTTTGAAAGAAGATGATCCCAAAGCAGCGTTAAGCAGTTTTCAGAAGGTTTTCTGTCTTTATATTTTATCTCTTATTTTTGTATTAATTCACATTTTAAAGTATTTGCTCACCATTTGAGTTAATTCCAGGAATTTTAAGAGCAATGTTTGTATTTTAACTTATTAATTTGCTACGTTTGTCATTGGCCAATTTAGACCCCTGGCTGACTGCCTTTCAGGATCGTTCTTAGGGAGCATAAATAGGACACGGAATAGTTTTATTTTATCACAGAATTGAGATTTTAATCTTCAGGAATTACTAAGTTAATTAAACAGTCCTAAGTATATTTTCATGTGTCAGCTATAGAAGCCAGATCCATTAGTTTTTTAAAATTAAATGGTCTTTTCCCCAGTGTCTTATGAAATGTATTATATTTGGTTTGCTATGTAGTCCCAAGACTCTAAATGTATAAATATTACGTGTTTAAATACAGAGTTTCTTTATGTCAGTTTAAAATTTTTAATGTTTGTACACTACCACCAGAGAGCACTATGTTAGATTTTTGCATCTTTTGGCTTATTTATAGTGTGTAATAGTATTATATGCATGACTTCAAAAAAACTTTGTCAATTTTTTTACTTACAAAACATTCACTTAAGGATGTTACATTAAAGCCTAGAAGCCTTTCTGATATAAGAAGATACTATAATAATTCAGAAGTGTAAATTTTTCACTAATTTAATCAAGAGATGTTGAGTCAGTTTTGCAGGGGGGGTTAGAACTTTTTTGTGTATATGTATTTATGGAGTGGCATTAAAGTTTACATATATATAAAACAATTCACCCTTCCTATATTAGCAGTGAAAATTAATGAGATGCATACCCCTTACTGACTTTGTCAATAATATCAGGGAACAGTAAAATTGAACAACAAGGCAGAGTGAAACATTACTTTATAAGGAACAGAGTGGAGAGAAAAGGCATGTATGGTGTGTGCACGTTTTAAACAGGATGCAAATCCATTTAAATTTGACTAAAGCTTTTATAAATATTGTTTAAAAATTCTTCTATTTCAGGTTTTGGAGCTGGAAGGTGAAAAAGGAGAATGGGGATTCAAAGCTCTGAAACAGATGATTAAAATAAACTTTAAATTGGTAGGAATTACAGCTATCACTTGAGAGTAAATGGCATAAAAATGTATTTGATCCAGAGATCTTAAGTTGTTATTCTAATTTATGGCTATGACAACTAAATCTGCCAGAACCTGTCTTTTTGGCCTTTAATGGCTAATACAGACATGGCAGGGAAATTATATGGTGGTTGCAAGTCAAAGGCAAAATGGATGCAAAATAGCTGCTGTAATCAGCTGATGCTCTGTGAGAGTTTGAGGCTCAGTCTGAGCTATCCTGAGGTATCATACCACTGAAGACAGTAATGTTTCTGTATACATGTACTTCACCAGAAGAAATCCGTGAAAAATTTATATGCTGCATATGCAACCTTTCCAATTAGTTGTATAGCCAACTCTGTTTTCTTTGTTGAGATAAGTATTTTGAATGTCTATTTCATGCACTCTTGCTGAAGTTATTCCTGAGTCTGCTGCCTATGAGTCATGTGGTGATGTAAAAGTTCCTAAGAGCAGCCGCTACTGCATAGTCTTTTCATTATGCTTTCTTTTCTGCATGTATATTTGCAAGATATTACTGGTTTTTTAATCATTAAAACAAAAATTGTAACATCATTTTGTTTTTCATTTAGACTAACTTCCCTGAAATGATGAACAGATATAAACAGCTCTTGACCTACATACGGAGTGCAGTTACAAGGAATTACTCTGAAAAATCCATCAATTCTATTCTTGATTATATCTCTACTTCCAAGCAGGTTGGATCATTAGTTCTTTCATCTTCATGGTTTTCCTTTTTGTGCTTTTAACTGTGGACTTTTTCTGCTGATTTGGGCCTTTTTGATTTAATAGGGAACATTTTCAGTATTAATTTTTGTCTTATTATTAAAATATATTTCTCACATTTAATGGATTCTATCATTACACGTAACTTTTCATAGTTGTGTCTTGTTTGGGCAATATTTACCTGAGATTTCTATGCTAATACATAAGGTAAATACTTTTTTTTTTTTTTTTACTCTTTGAGGGGAAGGAAAACTTTGAAAAACATTGCAATTAAGTGTCAATATTAAATACTGTCCATCTTTGGATGTACTGTGCAAGCTGGATACATCTCTCTAGATACACAGTCCAGCTCTTCTGATTGACTACCTAGAAGTATCACCTGCATATGGAGGATCACTGGTCTTTAATGATGACTATTTTGGCATTGTCACAATCCTACATGTCCTTCCACTCATAGGAAATGAAAGTTTAATAGTTGAATGGTGGGGGTTTAGACCTCTTATGAGGTTTTTAGACTTCTGAAGGTCTAAAGAGTTTATTCTTAAGGTCTACTCTTATTGTCTTAGACTGTATCTTCTTGGCAGAGATCAGGGTGTTTGATCTAAATGCAGTTGAGGCCAGACCTGGAGGGACAATCTGGAACTCTTAACTTGATGCATGGCCCCAGATGTGTTATCTACAAAAGAACAATGGCCATAAACAACACTAATGCATTCTCTGTAGAACCTTTGTTAAAGGTCTCACTTGGTGCTTTGATTGCCATATTGGCTGTTGTATTTGTGCGTTTTATGCAAAGAAAAGGTTTGATGTACTCAAGAGCTTTCTTCCACACAGTACTGATAGTATAGAAAGTCTTTTCCTTTGACCATTTCTCTCTCTCTGTAAATCATATTTTCTTTTTGATATGTAAATTATTTTTGGTTTTCTCTTTCTAAGTAGGAGCAATGTTGCCTGTTAGTGTTTGCCTTTTTTTAGACAACATAAGAATTTTATTACTTAGTTATATAAGATAGGCTTGTATAATGTGGCTTTCATTTTTCACTAGCATGATAGGTGGTTACAAATCTTAAAATGTGAATACTTTTTTGTTATATCTATTTCATATAAGAAAACCAAGTATACTTATTTTTGTTACTTTTTACAATTTAAAAGCAGCCATTCAGTAAGATGCACATACCTTTCTTGTTTTGAAGTTCAAGCATGCACTTTTAGTTGGTTCAGATTGACTTTATTAACAGGTACAAATTTGCTGTTTACAATTATAGAATTCTGATTTTTTATGTCAGATGGATTTGCTTCAGGAATTCTATGAAACAACACTTGAAGCTCTGAAAGATGCTAAGAATGATAGATTGTGGTTTAAGACAAACACAAAGGTAAAATATATAACTTACTGGTTTTTGCTTTTGTCTGTGACACTTCACCTTTTCATACTGTGAAATCTTAATAGACCTTAGTACTTCAACTGTTTTTTTTCATTACAGCTTGGCAAATTATATTTAGAGCGAGAAGAATATGGAAAGTTACAAAAGATTCTGCGCCAGCTGCATCAGTCATGCCAGGTACTTTTGCATTCTAAATCACTGTAGCTTAGTAGACAACATTGATTATTTTTTTCTTACATCTGTCTTTGGCCTTTGAGGCATGTTCCTGAGCTTTAGTACAGAGGGAAGAAATACTGTGCCTGCTTTAATTTTTTATCCATTTGATAATGTGAACAAAAATGAGGTTTTAAAGTGTGTTTTATTGCTTGCTTAAAGATGATCACAGAATATCAGGGATTGGAAGGGACCTTGAAAGATCATCTAGTCCAATCCTCCTGCCAGAGCAGGAACACCTAGATCAGGTCACACAGGAACGTGTCCAGGCGGGTTTGGAATGTCTCCAGAGAAGGAGACTCCACAACCTCTCTGGGCAGCCCCTTCCAGTGTTCCCTCACCCTCACTGTGAAGAAGTTTTTCCTCATATTTAGGTGGAACCTCTTATGTTCCAGCTTGTACCCATTGCCCCTTGTCCTATCATTGCCTGTCAATGATGTTTAAAAAAAAATTGCTGATTAAGTTTCCTTTTAGCAGTTTCAGTGGCCAGTCCAGCCCAAACGATGACAAAGGATGAGAAACACGTATGAATAATCTGTAGTGCATAGACATTTATTTTAAACTTCAGCTAAGATTTCTAGAGAGCTTTATTCAAAACTGAAAGAACAGCTGCTACTTTCCCATTTGGAAAGGGAAAAAAAATATTAGCCACACAGCCTTCTGTACTTGTTTGTGTCCCCTTTTCTTCCTCCAGTATGGAAAATGGGTTACAAATATCTGGGAAGTGGTTCTGCTATAGGCAGCAGAAGAGTCATATGTATTGTCTGTGTGTATATTTGTGTGTCAGTCATTGAGAGTGTGGTTTAAGGAAAATAGAAAAGAATAAAGGCAAAGCTCTGAAAGTTGTTACAAGAAAAACATTTAATTAAAAAAACCGAACCAAACCAAACCTGGCTTTTTTTAATAAACTTGCCCTGTGATAAGTTCTTTGTGTATTATGTTTTGTGTTAATAGTTACATCAAAAGTTTAAGTTTTAGGAATATCCTTACTTCTGACAGGAAATTACTGAGAGTATTTAGTAATCATTTTTTTACTAGTATAAAACTGAAATCACTGTTCTCTTAAAATTTCACAGTATTTATTACTTAATCTATCCTAGACTGATGATGGAGAAGATGATCTAAAAAAAGGTACTCAACTATTGGAAATCTATGCTTTGGAAATTCAAATGTATACAGCACAGAAAAATAACAAAAAACTTAAAGCACTATACGAACAGTCATTGCACATCAAGTCAGCCATTCCTCATCCACTGATCATGGGAGTTATCAGAGGCAAGTTAATCTTGAATTTTTCATTTAACTTCTGTTGCATAGATTCGCTTTATGAAAATCTGATAATTAATATTTTTTCCAGTTCCAATTATAAAGACAGAGGATCCTGTAGATTCAGAAGCAGACAAACCATATATGAATAAAGAGCTACAAATGGAGTTGTATCATTTAGTGTTTGCCTCCTGTAGGACCCGAGCTCTGCTGTTCTGGTGCCCAGGTACCAGCTGCACTGGTCAGAAGGGCAGTTCAGTTGGCTACATACACTGTAGAGAGAAGCAATAGAAGAATGAGAGGAAAACTTGAGCTGTTTGACGCCACAGCAGGCAGCAAAGAATAAATGCACAGGCATTTGCAAAGGATAGAAACAAAGGCTTGACAGGACTGCTAGCAAAAGGGACTGGTATTTCTGTGATCCCCTCTTGTAAATTTGTGCTTGATGTCTTACCTCACTAAAACTCATCAGGAACTGAAGGGCTTTAAGATGTGTTTGAAAATGCTATTTGTTATCCACAGTGATGAATTATAGTGGAAATAAGCCCTGTGTCTTGAAAAAAAACTTTCTCCAGAATACTACTGTGCCTTCCCTCTTCCCATGGTGTAGGCACTTGCATGACAATCAGGCACCACTGGGTACTTCAGAAATAAAAGGAGATATAGAGTATTTCTCAATTTTTCTGCGTGGTTTTGCTCAACAGAGTGGGAAAATCCCATAAATATAGGAAGTTCATTGCCTTTGAAATGGAGCTAAATTCCATTATAGTTTTTACAGTATTTTAACGTAAGGTTAAATAACTATTGGCTGAGAGGATTAGTGTTCTTTTAGATTTGTGGTGTGGGTTGGGTTTTTTTTTTTTCTTCTTTGGAATGGGTTTATTCAAATGGCAGTGCTGTATGTGAAGTCCGTAATGCTTGCTTCTTTTTTTGCCCCAGCGATTTCAGAGAATGAAAAGACTCCTGAAAATATTTCAATAATCTATTTAGAAATAGCGTGGAACTTGTGAGTACAGTTATTGTAGTCAGCAACAAGCACGCAGTGTTCCTTTTCTTTTCATCTGTGTTTTCTTTTCAGAATGTGGAGGCAAAATGCACTTAAGAGAAGGAGAGTTTGAAAAGGCACATACTGATTTTTTTGAAGCATTCAAGAATTATGATGAATCAGGGAGCCCCAGAAGAACCACTTGCCTAAAATACTTGGTCTTAGCAAACATGCTTATGAAATCTGGAATTAATCCGTTTGACTCTCAGGAGGTATATTTTTTTCTTTTTTCTTTCTCCCCCTCTTTTCTGAATTGATAGAAAAATTACCCAAAAGGAGCAAATAGAAAAAAAATATTTAAAATCTAAACATGCATATTATGCTTTCTGTTCTGTGTAGGCTAAACCGTACAAAAACGATCCGGAGATTCTAGCAATGACAAATTTAGTAAGGTAAGTTTTTAATTTTTCTGGAGAAGAGAACAAAAAAAAAAAAGTGTTCAAACTGGAAGTGGAATGTTTTTAGAAGTAACTTTTCTCTGCACAGCAAACACAGTTATTTCATAAATATTTGTAGACTTTGTAGGAAGACATGTGGAAAGAATGTGAATTTTTAGAAACTTCTATTTACCATGACATACCAAAGTATATATATGATACCAGGTAGGGGTACAGTAACACGCTGTTATCTTCTACTACGGTGAAGTGCAGTGGCAAAACCCTCATTTCTTCCCTTAAATAAGTTGTCTCACCTTGGACTGTGACCAAATTGTGGTGTGGGTTGGGATATATATGAGAAACTGAGAAGATTGACACCACATACCAAAGCCAGTAGACTAATTGGATGCATGGGTGTGTCATGATTACTGAACTCTCAAGTGATCTCACCCATCCTTCAGGAGAAAACCAAAACAGTGCTTTGTTACTTCTTAGAGACAACTGTGAAGTGAGAACTTTCAGGGTATTAATATGTTCAGGCAAAATAAATTGAACTGAGGTAGTTTTTATGTACTGTGCTGTGAAGCTAACCTGTTCCATCCTGGCTTTGCTTTATTAAGTAAAAAAAATGAACAATGTGCAGGAAAACTTGTCCCGCCTTTTCATTACACAATAAGTGATGCCTGCTCATATTTTGAAATATGCAGTTGATCTCATGTTGGAGCAAACCTCGCTCTGGTACTGCTATGGTCCTGCAGCATTGTATGCATACAATTAATTTCTGAACGTGATGATGTTCAACTATTATTGACATAATGATGAATAAATTATTTGGGAGTTTATTAAAGGATTATTTCCAATAATTCCACTTTAGACATGTCTCTTCTACTTCACTGTCACAGTTTCCTGTGGATTTGAGGCAGAAGGACTTCCAGATGGCCTTACCCAATCTGATTTTATTCATCTTCCTAATTTATATCTTTTATCTTGACATTTGACTATAACTGTTTCTTTAAAATTAATAATGCAATTACAGCAGTGTAGATAAGAAATATGCAGAAAGTAAAATTAATTCTAAAGATTACAATTATAATTTTTATTATATTCATACTCTACGTTGGGAATTTGAATGTTTTACATATGGTAAAGAGACTTTACATAGGGAAAAAAGTGTCCATTCCACACAACTCCATTTATAAACTCCTCAATTTCCACTTAAAATTCAACTGGTCTTTTTCTTGCTTATTTTACTGATAATAAAGGATGCCTTTGTTGGTTGGTTTTTGTTTTTTTTTTACCATTTAAAAAACAATTTGAAAATGTGCAAAGACTATGAAGGAAAAAGACAATGCTTTTAAAATGTTTGATGGCTAGTATTAAGCAGAAATTGAAAGCATGTATTAAACACTATGTCTTTCATTGATAGTCTGTAGCTTCATATAACTAAATTACTGTGTAAGTTGGATTGGTTATTTGATAGTCCCTATTACAGCTGACTATTCCTGTTATAAAAGATGATATCTTTGAGTTGTAAAACCATTATATTTCAAGAAAAAGGCCTTGTTTCAATGTTTACAGCTCTTGCCTTTAACTTGATGAAGTAACTGATACTGAACAGTAGGTTTCTAAACCCACCTTCTTGTAAAGCTTTCTAGGATAACAAGATTGACTAGTTTAATATATATACTAAAAATAAGCTATAAATAAAAATCTAAAAGGTAATATTATGCCACAATTACTTACGGTTAATCCTAGAGGTCAGGATTTCTTTCATCTTCTGATATTTTTAATATTCATCTTAAGATGGACGTTCTAGAAACAGCAACAGCCCTCTACGCTCTTTTTAGCTCTTATTTGTTCCATAAAATATGACTTCATGAAGCCAGAACTGAAGTGATGATTCTTTTAAAAACTGGCTTTTTTTAAAAGAATAACCTCTTAAAGTACAAAAGTTTTGAAACAAGAGTGCACTTGTGAAATAACTAAACATTCCTACTAAACTTCTGTAAATGCTACTGAAACTGAAATAGGAGAAAGGACATTTCTTTTGCATCTCATCTTGAAATAGTTGTTCCTTATAAAGGTTCTGAATATAATTATTTGCCACCGACACTTAATACAGGGGTTTTGCTTGGAAGTTGCAGAACAAAGTCTTACAAGTCTGTTGTTTTAAAAATAATAATTCCGTGTTGTATTTTTCTCTGAAGTGCCTATCAGAATAACGACATCACTGAATTTGAGAAGATTCTGAAAACAAATCACAGCAACATCATGGACGATCCCTTCATAAGGGAGCACATTGAAGGTATTTTTGTAGGCTATCTTAATCCTTTGGTTTTTTCACCACTTGGTAAGCTTTTATTTTTCTCCCCCATAGTTTATTTTTCTTGGCAGAATAAGAGTTCTTTTGTAATTTCTTGTAGACAATTCCCTTACATCTCCAAGCTCTTTAGAGGTTGGTAAAGGCCTCCACGTATCTAGGCATGTAGAGTGACTGTGAAGGATTGCAGGAATGGAGTAAGTTGTAGCAAGAGTGGATATTCTAAGACAATATCTACAGTGGTGTCAGGCACTGAATATTTTTTCCATTGGAAGGATTAAATGAGGCAATCCTTACTTACAAAGGTTGGTTGTGTCACTCGCAAGTTGCATGTTTGCTAGTTTATAACGTTAATTTTCTGCGTCTGAGTAAAGACAAAATACGTAGATGATGTAATGAAGGTAGCATTAATGAATGTGTAATAACAAAATAAGTAACAAAAGACATTATTCCAGTGTATGTGTTGATAACAGTGTTTGGATTAATAAAAGAGAGGAACACGCTAACACATGCCTATACATTCCATTAACATGACAAAGTAAAGTTACCCCCTGCATTTGTCATGTATTTGGGAATTTAAAAGTCTCTTCACTTGAATGTAGTGTCCAGTTTTTCAGGTAACTACTGTTTTTATCAAGAGTAGGGTTACTGTGGCATTGCAAGATTTAGCTGGATAGATACATGAAATAAAAGAGTTAAATCAAGATACCTGGTTTTCTTATACTTCTTGTTTGTAAAAGAGAACATGGCAAACAGCAGGGGAAACTAAATATAACCCCTCTACTGCTGTTACGTGTCGACTACTGGTGAGCTTCAAAGTCTTGCAGGGGGGACTCTAAGATTAGAGACGGATGGATGCCTAAGGAAGAAAGCATGACAGAACCAGAAAGCAGGAGAAGGAGGACAGTTGAATCAAAGGATTTAAGAGAATTTGAGTTTCACCCCTTACACGACAATAGTCTGCTAGTGATATTCAGGGGCAAAAAGACATTCCCATCTTTTTCACTCTGTAGAATGTGTGTTTGTCATTACAATGTTTACATACATTGATTCATTGTTTTAATCTCCTTAGTTTTATTGGGATACGTAATCTGGAGTTCAGTATTATTTTTCATTATATAAACAGTCTTTGAGTAACTGGTTAGGTAAAAATGTATCTAGCTCTTTGTTAATTTAAAATTGTAATTTATGATTTCATTTTATCCAAGTTTTCTTTAGCAACATGAAAATTTCTGAAACAATGGCTGCACTGTCTTATCTAAGAAAAATCAGCCCCTTCATGCAGATGCTGTTTTATACTTCTGCAGTTTTTCAACAAAATTATATTATTAGGCCCTAAGCCTTTAACTTAAAATGTGAATAATCTCCATGAAGTTAAATGCCTGCAGACTTAAGTTTCAGAGCCTTAAGATACCTCTTTTCACTTTTGTACAAGACAAGCATTCTAGCCATAAATTAGAGGGGCAGACATACCATGTAATAATCTCTGAGATTTATCCAGTTGGTTTGAATAATTTAATTTTTTACCAGGGAATATGTTTTGCTCCCATGTTTAAACAGTTTTTGACGCTATCTTTTCCATCTTCAGTGTTACATATTGCTTGGAACCCTGGAAAACGAGGTTTCCTTTCATTTCATGTGCTTCCCCACCGCACTGAGTTTGTGGCATTTAGGGTATCTTTCTTTATGTACCTGCATTGCATCTTTATTTCAGTACTGTTGGGTTTACAGTATTTATTTTAATTCTCTTCCAGAGCTTTTGCGAAACATCAGAACACAAGTGCTTATAAAATTAATTAAGCCTTACACAAGAATACATATTCCTTTTATTTCTAAGGTATGTGTCAGTGGAGCCTTGCCTTTGCTTATGTACATAATTAATTGTGAGTAAAAGCCCTTAAATAAATATTGAGCTTCCAGAAACAGAACATCTAGAATATAATCTAAACTATAAAGCAGTAATGATGCACTGCTGGCAGCTTTACTGTGCAAAAATGTAAATTTCAAGTGTCGTCCAAACGGTTTTTATAATATGTACTACAACATACTTCTAAAATACTCAATTACCATGTTTTATTTGGTGTAGAAAAGCACTCTTCTGAAGAGAAATAGAAAAAGTGGAATTTATATAATTCAGAATGTAATTATGCATGTAAATTTTATGAAGATAAAAATGGAAGTTTTCATTCCCTTTGTTCAAGAGATATCTTCAAATGTCTGTGTTGTAAGAGTTACAGAACTGTGGTAACAGAACAAACTGACTGTAAAACTAGAATCACTGATTTAGTTCCCTAATCTGGAAAGAACAAAATCAAAACCAAATGGCAACAGATGACTATTTCCATCTCCTATGAGTCTGTGCTTTTTCTTGCAAAAATTCACAGCATTCCAAATCCAAAAGATATGACGAAGTATTAGAGATGCCTGTTTTCATGCTTAAATTCTCTTCAGAACTCTGTACGCTTATTTTTTTTCAGCTAGCCTAAACATTTGTAGAACTTGCAATTAACCTTCTAAATGGTTTTAGTACAGACCTATTATTTTGCTATAATTGTTGTCTATTTTATTTCCTAGGGTATTTTTGTGTGTTTGTTTTTATTTTTTAACAGTAAGAAACAGAAATGGAACCAAATGCGGTGTATGAAAATAAAGATTGGAAGGATTTAATGTTGCAAAACAGAGTAGCAGCATAATGAGTTTTCTCTTTCTTTCAGGAGTTAAACATAGATGTAGCTGATGTGGAAAGCTTGCTTGTGCAGTGCATATTGGATAAGTACGTAGTTTATTCTTGATTACCAATCTTTAATTACTTTAAAGCACACAAGCAACAAAACAATATTTTTGTGCATTGTGACAATACTGATTCAATCTAGAACTGAAAAGTAATGATGCTGACTGTTTGGATTTGCTTGGCTTATGAGCAGTAAAGTGTATCTGTAAGACGTAAGCTAAGAAAATTACAGAGGGAGATTGTGGCATGTTTTTACTCTAATTTTGAGTTATGTAATAAATTGTTATTAAATTATGAAAATTATTATTCTTAGTAATTGCTGCTTATGCCCCATGTATATTTTTGAGTACATCTTCAAGTTGACGAATTAGTAGTCTGCTCTCCTTGACTGGAAAAAGTTAACTGCAATTTGTAAAATTTTTTTATGGAGGGTACATTGTTACATCTGTTAGGAGAATATACTCCATACATGGGTTTATATTTTAATTTCTTTTTACGTAGATCTCCATATTTCACAATTTCTTGCCTTTTAAGAACTGTTTACGTTACATTGCTTCAGACTTTATATGTGGGTCATAGCAAAGGAGATAATATATGCATTGCCCAATTAATTAGTTCATTTGATTTCCAATCATGATGACAACTAAGTAAGCAGTACTACCCAAGACAATATATTATTATAAGTGCTGAATTCTGAAATGAACTTTGCATCTTGCTTGTATAAGGCCTCTTATTTTACTTCTGACTTACTGTTCGCTCCTATTTCCATGTGCATTAACGATTTACACTTATTTATTTATTTACTTCTAGCACTATACATGGCCGAATCGATCAAGTCAACCAGCTCCTAGAACTGGATCATCAGAAGAGAGGTGGTGCACGGTATACTGCATTAGATAAATGGACCAACCAACTAAATTCTCTCAACCAGGCTGTAGTCAGCAAGCTGGCCTAACAGAAAACAAGCTTTTACAAACGTACTTAAGGCAACAGTGCAGTGATGTAAACCTTAAAAGAACTGGGAATGGCAAAACTACTGTCGGTTGGTGTGCCCTGAAATTATTGGAGTTATGGCAGAAGTGCTTTTTTGATCAGCTGGTTTGTGTTTTGCTGCTGCATTTATCCCAAGAAAAAAACAGCTTTAATCTCCAGAAGAAAACCAAAATACCATGGGATTTATGCTGTATTGACATCTTGCCCTAAACATACAACATCCTAGTAATTTGTCAAAGGGCAATTAATGACCAGAGAGAAGATTTTTGTCATGATTTTAAATACACTGACACGTTACTGTTGGTTAAATTTAAACATGTTTTACCTGCAGAAATTCTCTCACAGAAATAACCTGCAATAACTTGAAATGCATACCCTTTTGAACACTTCCTTTTCTCATGTATAAATGGAAATGTTTGCTGCATTTTGCAAAATGTCAGTTCTCCAAAAATGTGTCCGTATATTTCTGTACCTGCAGTGTAGTAAAGGTTTAGAAGAAACCCCATAATTACAGTGGCATACTGTCACTTAGGTTTCAAGCAGCAAAATAAACAGTGCAGTTCAGAAATTGTACAGTTTGTTTCTTGATGTGCTTTCATTATACTTGATTTTTACTTTTGTCATCTTTAGAAGAAAATAGGTTTTACTTCCTCCTCACCTCACTTCTGAAGGACAATATGGAGATTTTAAGTCTAAACGTTGGTATGTGTGCTGTTGATTTTTTTTTTTCTTCTTTTCTTTTTTTCCCCTTGAAATCATTAAATGTAAATACTAAAAGGTTTAAAGGCTGACATTTAGCAGTCTTGCTAACTGACTTTCATCTTGCAAGATCCCAAACTATTATCAGTCCTGTCTAGTTGATGTTGGTGGATATTTGGCACTTTTCAAAAATGTGCTCAGTTTATTTTGGTACTTCAAGAATACAGGTTTGCCAGGCAGTACCTTGGGAACAGAAATGCAGACTCTGCTTGTTATCTGTCTTTGCCTAATCTGTGGTCTTTATGACCGAATTCAGTGTATATAAAAAGACACTGTGTATAGAGTGGGGACAAAGCACAGTGACCTCAGGAATAATGGAATCTGTTCTGTCGCAAATGCTTGATTGTATTGTCGTCCCTTCAGAGCTGCTATTCAACTCCTGAAGTGCTACCACATAGGAGGCACATGCCTTTCATGGCCTAAGATTTTGGGATCATCAGATCCATTTAACATACAGAGCTGCAGTGTTGACCCCAGCAATTTTTCTTCCTGTAGCAGCTTGTTCGGAGCTGACAGGAAAATTCTCTTGCAGGTCTCAAAAATGTAGAAGAAATTTTGTAGGGTCACTTCTTCCATAACTGCAAGTGCTCCATTTTAAAGCTCAGGGTAGGGTGTAATGGTGCACAAAACTGTGCCGCACACTGTCATTGTTATAGCAGAAGGAAAACAGGTCTGTAGAGCAATAGCATTACCCCAAAAATAATGAAAAAGCCTAATAAATGACACATGTCCATCACATACACACAAGACAGCATGGTAAACTCAGTGTTCTAGGGTAGGATTTAAATTGGTAGCAGTGTATAATTAAATAGGATAAAATTAACATTCAATTGAAGGATAGGTATTCCCCTTAGAAAACATTTTGGTCTGCAATTGTCAAGGCAACTGATAGTGTTTACACAGTAAAACTTAATGTGTTGCATGAGCACTGTAGCACTCAATCTTGGGTGAGCATTTCACCTTCATTGATACATATTTTTACCAATGGGTGTTTCTAATTTATCCACTTGCTTAAAATTATATAAAATACGAATATAAACTGAACTTAGTTCTTAAGCAAAGATTTTCCTTCATAAAATCTGTAGATAACAGTTACTAAAGCACATTGTTTGTATTGTATTTCCTTGTACTGCTGTGATGTATAACATAGTTTTTACTTTGAAAATTCCATTAAGATCTGGTGATGTGAAACTGAACTTACTGGACAGCAATTGGGACCCTTGCCCAGAGACCCAGAGACTTCAATTTGGATAGCCAGTCTTGCAAGGTTCTCCTTACCATGGGGACAGGGCACAGTGACAGCTGTTTCTGCATGTTTCCCTTCTCTGCCATTTCCCGCTACCCTTGCTGGAACTACTCTCTTCTAAGGGAAGGAAAAAAAGAACTCTTCATAAGCTTAGTATGTTTAAAAAAAAAAAAAAAAACCAAAACCAACAAACTAAAAAAGCTTCTTGACTTTGTCTGGTGTAACTTATGTAACCTTTCCCATCCCAGCTATGCCTGTTGGGAAGGCATATTTGGATTTTTCAAGAAGGAACTGGGAATACTCCAGTAAATCTTGTCCTATCCAGCTAGTCCCCTTGATTTACCTTTTTTGTGTCAAGGACTAATTGTAGTAGGTCTAGTCCAACTAGTGAAAGACTATTCGTTTGAAGAGTGAGGTCTAGCAATGTGATTTTAGATCAAAAAAGTGTCAGTCTACCTCTAATAAATCGTTGTGTGTTTTGGCATACTTTAGTTCTTACTCATGCAGACAGTGCCTTAGCATCTGTGCTCTAGGCACATAATGAACATTTATATCATCCCTAAGGGATACTATCCCTCTTCTGAGTTCTCATAATTCTTAACCTGGCAGATGAGAATTGCCTGGGGGAAGATCTGAGGAGCTGTATTGTCATACAACTGCAGCAGAAATTGCTAACAGTTGTGATAGCCCACTTAGTCCCTGGTAGATTTGGCTCTGGCGTCATTTCTACTTCCTCAGGAAGAGCAAACAAGCAGTTGAAAGAAGAGAGTGAATGATTTTTTTATTTTTTTTGTCAAATAACATTACTGCACTGCAGTTTATTCAAGAAGTGCTAAGCAGCCTCACTGCATTCTCCAGTCTCAGTTCCAGTCATTGAATTTCTGCAATTGCCATTAGTTGTCAGAGCCACACTTTTCACAACTTTTTGGATGGTTTTATACACCTTTTGTTGCTGTTGGTACAAGACAAACTTAGCTAGTACCAGTAACACTGTTTGCAAATGAGTATCTTAATGGCTGTTGTAATCTTAGGAAAGATTACAATAATTATTAATATTTGTGTATATAAACCCCTCTTTTGAGTTGCCGGCAGTTTATGCATTAAAACTGAAATCTGAGGGGATTGGGGTGCTCTGTCTACAGGAATTTTAGTATTTTTATTATTATTTATCAAACATACTTGGCAGAATGCTTTGTTCTCTCATCTCAAAGTCCTTCTCTAATGGATGGTATCGGAAGCCACAATGTAGTGAGTATTTTCCTTTCATTTTAAATAGGCTTAGAAATATATTGAACAAAAAAAAAAAACAAAACAGGAAAAAGGCAAGGCAGCTGAAATGCACCTGGCAGAATAATACAATGAAGGTATTTGAATTGTAGTCTGTAAATAAACACTGTGATTTTTGTAATTACTCAGAAGTTGTCAGCTGTAAAACATTATGTCTGTATTTGAAGACTGTATTATCACATTTACTTTTTTTTTTTTGAGAGAAAGATGGTGAATTCATCTACTTGAGCAGGAACTGTATGTATGGATCAAGAGTAAAATGACATAACTCTGGGCAGTACCCTTTGCTTTCTCAAAAATCTAGCAGTTATTTGAACTAAATTTCCATACAGAAATATTAATACTGACTTTAAAAATAAAAGTTTAGGTGTTACTTTATTGTTTTCAAAATGCTAAAAAAGTGTTAGAATCAGATTAGAGAACAAGATAAAATACTGTATTACAGCAAGTCATAGTTAAGTGCTAATTAAGATACTGACAGAAAGTATTATCGCCTCCTTAAATGGTTATAAATATGTGGAAAGGTAGATTGCAAACTGCATCTGCATTATAATAGTTGCATATTTAGCACTAAATTTTAGATGTAATAACTGTAAGCATTACAGCAAGAGTAAAGGCTAATCCCTTCCTGGCTGCCTTACAAAGAGTTGCAAGGCAGGCTGTGTGCAGCTGCTCTCAGTGGGAGTGCTGGGTTCCCTGGCTGCTGCCAGGTAGGAATCGCGTGTTGCTATCGGAATCGTGATTCTCAGATTGGAGGACTAGTTCCCAGCTCACTTTCCCACTTCGGTTGCAGTACATTCCCTGTTGCGTCTGTTCTCAGCTGCCTGTGCAGGATGCTGCATGTCATATCTCCCCACATCGGGTACAAATGTTTATTTGCCAAGATACACTTTGCTGTCTCTACTTGTCTTTTTTCTAGAATCACGTTGAAGAGTTTAGTCCCAGTCCAGTAAAACTGTCTTGTTGGAGTTAGCTTCATTCCTGCCGTTGTGCTGCTGCCGTGGAGCTCAGTCTCAGCGTGCTCAGACCTTGGAGACAGAGGAGGGTGTTACTGAGCAACCCTTAGTTCATATTTCCATGCCAGTGCGATTAAGCTTGTGTGTATGTTCAGCCTTCAGTATAAGAAGCTGCCTTGGTTTCAGTGAGATGTGCTTAATTATATCCTTACGTGTTTTGTTGGACTCTTTACCCACTAGATGTAAATACAGCCTATGCAAGGTTAGAGTGTGAGTAGCCACGCACATGCTTTTAGATTTGCTTGTAATCCTATGATTTTAACACAGTCATTACCAAGTGCCTTTCCATACTGCTGAGATATTTTGGCTTAGACTCCCGGGTTTTTTTTTTTGTGTTGACCTAGATTTTCTTCTTCATTTGGTTGGTGTCCTCCATTGTATTCAGGAAGGGTATCACCACCGCTATCCAGCAGATGTAGCAATAAACCAAACAACTTATTGGCAAAATTGCAGTCAGCACCCACTAAGTTCAAACATCATTTTGCTTCCAAACCATTCACTTATTTACTCCATGTTACAATAAAAAAGTAGCAATAAATATTTACAAACTGACAGATTTGAGATCTGCACCCTTAGGACTGAATATTCAAAACCAGCTATGGCAATTACCACTGTGTTTAAATTGAAGAGGTTTGGGGGTTTTTTTAAAAGAAATTTTGGCTTCCTTAAGAACTGTAACACTGTTGAGTTCTCTTACACAACAATGGATCAAGATGAGGGTGATGTAACCAAATACCCTGGCACAGCGGTGGTAGCTGTGGATAGAGGATCTAACATAACTGGTTCTGAGCGCTTCAGTATGCCTTTCTTTTTGATGATAACACAGAGTTAAATTTTATGGGAGACTCAAGTTCTTTTCACCCAAGTGGCCACTCAGGTTACCCAGCATGACTTTCTGTATTATGTATATTGTATAGATTTATGTAGATCTGATGTCTATTTAATCACTGCCCAATTTAGATCTTAGAACTTTTTGTTATTGTTGTTTAAGTATGCATAACAGCCCTTTCAAGTGTGACCTTTCTGTTGGTATGTATCTTGGGAACAAAAGAAGGATTTAATAATGAACAGCTTGGCCATAATGAGTCATTATTTTTTAAAAATACAGCATCTATCTTAAGCAAATGTCATAATATATATTCTGTGGTCAGCACCAATTTGGACAAATTAAGCTGCATTCCACACTAAAACGCTGGTGTGCTAATACAAGAAGACAATTGTTCTAGTTGTTTCAGTGGGATTTTTTCACTGTTTTCTGCCCAGTCAGGCAACTTCTCCCACATCACTCGGGAGATGAAAAGTGACTAGGTTTTAAATAAGTCAACCTAATTTTGCACAAATAAGTTTAACACATTCAACTATGGGGAATAAAATACCTTTCACTCAGTAGAGGTTTGTTGTTTGATTTACAGAGATTAAGTTTAGGTGGCTTATTTTATGTTTCATAATTATTTATCTGTAGATTTACATCTCGTATTTAAGTTCAACAATGACTGATGAAACGCTGTTCCATTGCATCAGCTGAAAGTTCTTGATATAACCAGCTTAATCCCCAGTTTTACTTTCATGACTTCTTGTGTTGAAATAACCAATGTCATTGTGTAAAAGCCCCTGGGAATGTAACATCTTAACCTCAAATTAATCTGTTACCACCTTGAAACTGCTTCCTAGGGTTATGAGCACTTGTGTTAGTTCTGCTCACCATTTAATCTCGAGAAAAGTGCTGGGATACCGACGTGCGACTGCTGCAGTTAAGATGAGGTTGCTGTATTAATCAGGGTACTGCAGCAGCCCTCTTGTTCTCTTTATTTGTAGTAAAACACTGTCCTTACTGAGTTAATAGAAATCCTATAGTTAAGTTTAATTGGCATTACAGCTTCACCCTCTCCTGTATGATCCATAGGACCTATGATTTTTTTGGCTGCAAACCCGTGAAAACGTAAATCGCGGAATGTAGGTAATGTTGCAGACATCTAGGCACAAGTTACACTTGGATGGCGATCCTGCTGATGTGGATGGAATAGCACAGAAGGCAGTGACAGGCTGCACAAGTCCTCTGTTTGTGTCATCTGCTTGCAAGATGAGATCTTACTGTGCGATGTAATAGCCATCTTCACAATACCATATGTTGCGTATGAAGTTTTAATGCTGAAGAGCAACTCTTAAGAAAATACAAAGGGATTATGGAGATTAATCTAAGAAATAAAAATTTTATAAATTAGAACAAATTGTTACATAGCATAATGAACATAAATCTGGAAAGATTAATTATAAAACCAAGGTTAAATCTAGGAAGCTTCAGCAAGATAGCTCTGTAGAAACATTTTTGGTAGTTTTATCTCTCAAATTCAGATACAGGCTCACTTTTTCCTTAACTCAGCCATTTATTCTTCATGCAAGAACCCCTTATCTAGTAGAAATATGCTTCTTGTATTAATACATTTTGCAAAGGTATTTTACCTGGAAGTGCTCGAGAATCTGCTCCAGAATATCCTTTACATTTTTCTTTTACAAAGGTTTTAATGTAGTTCCGCTATTTTTTCCCCCACTCACGATGATTTAGGAATATTGTTAAAACATTATCAACCAAGTTGTAAATAAATCATGCTTGATTTCCTTTAAACCCAAGGCAACAGACCTATTAGCTTAATGAAAAGCAGGCATATTACATATTGTACGCATGTACGAGAGCATACGTTGTTAGGCAGCACTGCTTCATACGCTGGTTTCCTTCCCAGTTTCATGGATTTTGCTGGCATTACTCACAAAAATTACATGACTTAAAACCAGGGAGGGCAGCAAAAGAGATGTCACACCAGCTATGCCAAACCCCACAATTTAAGCTCTCCCTTGCTGTACGGATATGGACCCGGTCACCAGCCATGCACACCAATGGCCTTGGGTGGCCAGGACTGGGCCAGGCATATGATGAGCTCTCGCCCGCTGCACAGCCCAGCCTGTGAGACGTTTTTAGACTTCTGCCTTTAAATAAATCACTGAGTTTTTTTTTATTATTATGTTTTCCTTCCATGTTCCAGATAATTTCAAGGACACTGAGCCTCCCCTGACAATGCCTCTGAAGAGACGGGGCCTTGCAGCGCACCTGCCGCCCTCACACGGACGCTAAGGCCTCGGACGGCGGCAATACCACTGCCCTGCGCCCCGTTTCTTTTTGACCATTTCTTTAATGTTTAACTCAGAACCTCTCTCGTTTTCGGGTGTCCAGATCACAGCCCGTGGGAAGGGAGGTGACCGGGGCGGTGGGGGAAACGAAAGGCCCATTCGGCGCGGCTTGGGCCCGCCCGGCTCCCGTCCCAGATGATCCCGCCCCGCCGCCTCTCCTCCTCTCCGCTCCCCGCCCCCGGCCGTGGCGTAGCCGGGTTCGGTTTCCGTGATAGCTGTGAGCGGGTCCAGCACCGCTCCGGGTGTGTGCGGGAGCCCGAGGAAGGGGGAAGCGAGCGCCATGGAGAAGGCGGCTCGAACTCTCCGCCATCCTTATTAGAGCCGCCGCCCAGCCCAGCTAGAGCCATGGACAAAGCCGACAAGGTGCGGAGGGGCGGGCTCGTCGCTGATGAGACTGTAAACAGCTGCGGCGGGGAGGGGGGCAGCGACGCCATGGCGCCGTGGTGAGGGAAGGGGGCGAGCGGCTGGGCCGGGCGAGGAGAAGAGAGGAGAGGGGTAACGCTGGGGCGGCGGCCCGGCTCTGTCAGGCCCGTCCCGTCAGGCAGCGGCGGAGCGGAGGGGGCAGGGCGCGGCCCGCGGCCTGCGGAGGCCGGGGTGGTGGGAACGATAGGGTCTGGGCATGAGGGGGAGTCTGCTCTACCTCCCCACTGAAGAAGGGCCCTCAGGAGGCTTCAGACGGGGCGTTTTCAAGACTGGAAGCGGGAGCGCGGTGTGTTTTGCTGGGTCGGTGACGGTCGGGGCGGGAGGCGTCGGGCCCGGCCCGGGCAGAGCCAGGGCTCAGTCTGTCGGGGTGAAGCCCTGAGCGTCTCCCCGCGGTGCTGGCAAAGGGACGGGAAGCTCCAGTTTGGCCTTTTCCCTCCTGTTCCTTCAGGCTTTGTTTCAAGCTTCGGGAAAAATTGCAGATAGTGACATTTACTTTAAAGCTGCTTTGTCGCTAGAAGAGGCTTCTTTACGGGCTTCTTGAGAACTTTACAGTGTGAGAGACCTGTCACCCTTGTTGAAGTACTGTAAATACAGGGTCGAGATGGAAGTTTTCAGTGTTAGGGCGTAGCTGAGGGTCTCAGCTGGTTAGCCGAGTAGTAAAGAGCTGGGTAGAGCTCACTCATTTTATAAGTCGTTATGTTCTTTTTTTCTTCAATACTTAACTTGGCTTTGTCAGTGTAATCAGTTTGCATTACTCTAAGAGCCTTCAAACTGAAGGTACAGAGAAGCTTAAGCAGGGACTTCAGGGTTCATATAATTTGTTACATATATGCAATGAAATGTTTTATCATCAGAAGGTATATGTAAACTATATATCTGAAATGAATATTACCATCCATAACAACCTGACCTTACTTTTAAGAATCTGTTTCAGCAGGATGTGTTGAAAACTCATGAGTTACTGCCTTCTTTCTTTTGGTAGTTTTCAGCTTTGGCATTGCCAGGAGTTCTGACAGTAGGGTTAATCAATAAAATAACAGGAGCTCCTATAGCAAAGTAGATACTGAGTAATTATGCACTCTAGAAAGATATGTTGCTTTTAATTTTGTACATGTGTCTAAGGAAGTTAGTGAACAGTGTATGTTATTACAGTATGCCCCCCACTGTTTTTCCTACTAGGCTTTCTGGTGTGATAATGATTTTAAATTTGCTTTTTTCAAGTTTTCTTATTTACCTTCATGTAGAAAAACTGCTCTTGTTCTGTAAAGTTTACATTACACTTACTTTAAAGTCTTCAGGTTTGTTGTGTTGGTTTTTTTTTTTTTCCCAATCCTTGGTTCATTTGTAATTAACTACTCTAGTACACTTGTGTAATATTTATTCCTTGTTGCCTTAGCTCTTCATTACAGGAGGTTCATACACACATGCCCCTATAAAACCATTTTCTTTTAATTTGTTGGAAATAGCTCATAAAAGCTGAGAATTGTTGTGTTATTTACGGTGGAAAGTGTTGACTGCATCTGTGTGATTATCTTAACTAAGTGCAGTATTTCAACTTGGAGGTGCTGTTAAGCTCTTTGAAGCTTCTTGTTTATTCTGTTTGCAGTATATCTAGTCCTGTTGGTTCGTTAGCCACTAGTAAGGCTTCTAGGCAGACAAATAATTAATACCTAATGAGTTTTTAAAATGATTCAACTATCTTGTTGCTTTTGTCTTCTCATTATACTGTAGCATCTTGATTAGGGGATCCCTAAATGCTTTGGGTTTGAACCTTTTGTGCTGTAAGAACAGAATGTAATCTGCTTTACCATTGTAAGTGTTTGGTAAGGTTGTGTTAGGTTTGAGTGCTGGTCCCTCTCTTCTTTGATTTGAGCTGCTCTCTGCAGCTGTATTGCATGGCATCTGATAAAATACATCTGCATTATTTAATGTTCATTTAGCAGTATTTAACCTCCTCTCCCCTGTCCCTCAGAATGCCCTCAGCCACAGTATGGTAACTGTACGTGCTGACAGGAATAACTACTGTGGAATTAGCATATGAAGGAGTAGAAATACTGTGCTATGTTGAAGTATCGTACTCGATTGTCATTCAGGTTTCTGTTACCTAAATTCCAGTGTGACTTGGCTTGTTATAATACGCTCAGTGATATTTTGGCAACTGACATAGAAAATGTACTAAAGCTGTTTAAAAACAGTTATTTTATGGTAGGATGCGTTGTGATTTTTGTAGTGAGTGTGGAAGTTACTTCTGACTATGCCAGAACTAAAACTGTTCCCATTAAAAAAAAAGTGTATGAGTTTCAGAAGTGAAGTGTAGGTTATACAAGAGAAAACTCAGCATGTGACCTCTGGCACTCTCTCCTGAGGCTGATCGTGGTAGAAAACTAAAGAGAAGCAATTTCTCCCCTTAAAAGTACTCCTGTGCTTTGATTTTTCTCAACGTTATGTCCTTGTCTTGCCCTGTGATTAAGAGATTTGGTTCTATTAGTGCAATTGAGAAATCAAGTGAAGTTGCAAAATCAGTGACCTGTGTTTTGTATTAGTATTGCTTAAAGACAGCCTGTTCTGCTTGCCCCTACTATTCTGGACTATTCAACAGTCGGCTTGATAATGTGCTTGCAATAGAAGTAGCTCTAGATCAATGTTTTGTGCTCTTCATCCCATACAGATTCTTTCAGTGTTTCTTAGACATGGCAGAATTTTCATCTGAGGCAAACTGGAAAAGGTCAATGTGTACACTACTTTCTCTTGAACCTTGAAAGTGTGGAAGAGTGTGGGTTTCGTGAGAGTTTTTTGTATTTCCTTATTATAGAATGTTCTGCAGTGAATTTAAATGTTATTGGTGCAATATACAAACATCTTAACTTTTTGATCACAAATTTATTTATTATTGTTTGTGCAGATGAGGAAGCTGATTTACATGAACAGTTTCAGTACATAGTAATATTCAAGTGCTTTGTAGCCTACTTCACATTGATAGTGTGAGTCTCGAAGTTTGTATGTGCTGTTAAATGCTCTAAACTAGGTAAGTGAAGAGGAGCCTGTTGGTAGCTTTTTTCCTATTTGAACAAGCTTACAAGGACTGTAAGTGTTAAATTTTAGTTCCCCCCCTTCTTTCTAGAATATTCTGTTTCTGAGTTTAAACATGACAACTTGTCAGATTGTCTTGCTTATTAATTTTCTATATATGCATAACATTTCAATACTTACCTTTATTGTATTCTGAGCAAGGTAGTTTCTTGTGTGAAAGGGAAGGGAATTCTGCATGGTTCCTTTATTATGAGCTGAGGGAAAAGGGAAAGACTGACTTCATTGTGTATTTCTTTAAGTGTTGCGTTGAAATTACTATGTTTAATCTAAATAGGGAGGATTAGATTTTGTGCTTTAAGTGGCCTGTTGCTGGTGTTTCCAGTTTGACTGCATAGTTACCATTCCTGAAGTATCTGCTGCTTAGAAGGAACTAAATATAGAAACAATGGCTTCCATATTTGTAAAGTTTCTCTTAAAATAGATGAAATGTGACCTGTCTTACTTCTGAAATGACTTCTAAATTATGAAATCCAAAATTCAGAAATGGGATTGTTTTTCCTAAGTGTTTTTTTGAGTTTTTTATCTTACGTTTGTGATAAGACTTCTTGTTTCCAGACTTGGAGACAGTAAAGCAGCTGATTTTATTATAGCCCTCTGAAATGTGGCATGTGTTTATTTTCTCACCCTGTAAATGGTAAGATTAATATCCAAGTGTTCTCTTGTAAGAGAGCAAGCTGACAGAGATCCTATTTAATAGAAAATGCTGAATGACACTAAGCTACAATGAACAAAAACTTTTCTAAGATTAAACATACAGAGCTATAACTATAGGACAAAGTTTACCAGTCTGTTCCTGCTTGTGTCATCTTCTGTCTTTGCAGCTGTTGATGACTACAGTAGCTTTTATATAGGGAACAAAGGATCGCTTCAGTATATATGCTGCCTTGAAAGGGTTGTAATTGTTGGACTGAAATATGTAGTGACCTACTGCAAAACATTTTGTAAATTGAAACTAGGGATATCTACAAAAGAGACTTTTGTATAAATCTTGGTTTCTTTTGAAGGAGTGTAGTTCCATTAATAGACAACTGATTGAAAATCTAATGTTTCAGCTTGACTTAAATTTATATTTAGAATCACAATTTGTTTGTAGAGGCGGATTTCAATAAAGCTTCGTTTAGCTTTATGAAGTG
The DNA here is from genome assembly GCA_013400055.1 of Nycticryphes semicollaris. NCBI lineage: Eukaryota > Metazoa > Chordata > Aves > Charadriiformes > Rostratulidae > Nycticryphes > Nycticryphes semicollaris. The sequence goes on along the minus strand of VXBJ01005861.1, from coordinate 838,397 downwards.
AAACATTGACTAAAACCAAAAAGTTGCACTACAAAATAAAATTAAGTTTGGTCTTGCACTGTTTGCAATATTCACCTTTAGATTGCCAGATCATAAACATATATTACTTTATGTTAACTATCTTGTATTAGCAAAAGTGCAGGAGCCTTCCCCAAATTCTTCAGCGTTTGACACAAATTCCTTGTCTAATTCTTTTTGTTTGCTTGTGGTTACAAACCAGTGGTATGATGGTCCTGTTACTTCTGTTCATCTGCACTTGTCACTCCATTTGTGCTGTGTGGATGAAGTCTTTGAGGAATTGCATTCATACATATTTGCAGGCACTTTGATCTATGCACTTAGTATTTGCTTCTGAAGCTAAATACTATTTAAAAAAAGGATCTTATTTCTTATTCTGGAGTTTACTTCACTTGTCATTGGTCTCATTTTCCACTGAGTCTCAGTGGAAAATGGTCAACGTGGTATTTAATAAAACAAAACCAATGAGCTTTTTTATTTGTCATTATTATTTCTATATCTGGCCAAATAAGCACAAAGACAACCTGTTCAAAGAAGTCTCAGTTAGAGATACCTTTTGCTTATCTGGTGCAATGAGAAATAGGCAGAACCTTTATTTACTACTAAATTGTTTTGTTGGTGGTGTGAGTTTGTTTTTTGGTATTTTTTTCTTGCTTGTTTCACTTTCTCTTCCTACACTACTAAGACTGTGTTATTTCTGTTGTTTTGACAATGTATTAGGAGCCAGGAGACCTAAAATACCATTTATTAAAAAGAGGAGTTACTTTGCTGTCTGTCTCTACCAACCCTTGCTCCTAGCTGAGAAAACCACAGTCCTAAAAAATATGCTCAGATGACTTTGGGCAAATTACTTAGGCTTGCTGTTTTGTTGCCCTCACGTGTCAGATGAAACCACTAGCCATCTGTGAAATGTTCTGAAATGTCTGGGTAATCACATTGGAGAGTTATTTCTGTTTATATTTTGGTTTGGTTAGCAGTCTGACCTGACTTAACATGTTTGCTTCCCCTTTTTGCTTTAAGTTTAATAAAGTTTAGAGTACTCATCTGAAGACATGTCTGATGTAAAAAGGAACTTTTCAGTGTTTTAGAGGGACTGCTGAAATACTATAAGGAAGCAGTATGTTGAAGTTAATTTAGTGTAGTTGGTAGTACACTTGAGCTGTCCTTGTTTTCTAGCCTGAAGGGGGAATGGCATCTTGTTGCCTAATGAAAGGTATTGGTTGTGCTAGGGGTTGCTTGTATTAGGCTTGCAGAACGATTTTGAAACACCTGTATTAAGGTTTTTAAGCTTTCAGTTGTTGTTAGTGAGTTAGTGCATATATATAGTGGGTACAGAACTAAATGCAAAATTTAAAAACAGGTGTTCACCCTGAATTCTTCTTTTTAGTGAACTAAGTTTATTGGAAGCATTAAAAAAAACCTCCACCAACCAGACAAACGTGTAGGTACGGATTAAACTGCACAAGAAAACAGTGATTAAGGTATAATGCATGTAAAAGATTTCTGAAATGCAGTTGTGATTTCTTTAAATAACAGACACTACTGAAGTTCTGTAGGCAAAAAAGACATTAACTTTCAAATACACCTATATGTGTTTATGATCACAGGATATGCTGTATCTTTATTTTTGTTATGAGCTGCACAGAAAGTGTTAATTAAATGTACCAGCCAATTGCTCTGTCATAGCAGTAGTTAATCATTACCTGCATAAGAGACTGGGCAACAGGAAAGGAAACATTAAAGTTGTTCTTCTGTTTGGGGCATCTCCAAGTTGTTTGAACCCAGCAAAAATCAAACAGAATAATTCAAATGACACTTTCACAAATTTGCCAAAGTACATGATGCCAGAGTGGTGTGTGTTGGGGTATTGGTTAGTTTTTAAAATTAAAAATAAACCAAACAAAAACCAAACTCCAACACCCATAAAGCAAAACCAACAGCAACAAACCTCACCAAAATCTTAAAGACATATCTTATTTTTATTGGAAAGATTTAAATATATTCATTATTACCCAAAATACTTAGATGGAAAAGTAAGATAGGGATTATTTTTGCAAATGACAACAGATACTTTGCTATGGGAGTCATTTGGCTCCTGCTTTGATTAGTTATATCTCCCTTTTTTAATACTTGACGTAAAAGGCTGTTACCTTATAATACTAATAATGAATTATATAATACAAATCGCAAAAATCAGTACAATGAGACTATTTAGTAACTGTTGTGCCACTAAAGAATGACTTTTTTATTTCCACATCAGTATCCCAAAATAATATAGGGAAAGAGCAGACAATCAAACAGGAAAGACCTTGGGGCCTAGGGAATCTTGTCCCAACCTGTATCACAAATGAAAAGTTTTGACTATTTTCTGAGGGAGTACTGGAGTGGTTTATAATTAGTATCTTGGCTAAAGCTCACATGTTGCTAGTGGATAGTGACCAAGAGATTATGAATCATTGTCTGAAAGTTTTCAAGTGTTTTGTTTAGAACACAACATTTGTAAAGCACTTGCCCTAGCTTTACTGTTTAATTTTCTTGTTGTGTTCCTTTTAATGTTTATGCCATCTAGATTTGTAGGCCAGTCCACAACTGAATCTATTCTTAACGCAAATATTTTTGCCTGGCAATCTTGAAATAGCATGAGAAAAAAAAAAAAACCCAAACCTCTTTGTTTTCAGGGAGGGATTTGAGTGCTAGTATTTCTGCCAGTTATTACATTGTGACTATATATGAGCACTGCACAATTTTTTATGTTTTTTTAAAGGGAAGGTGTTCCTGCTCTTGGGGCTGTGCGTTGAGGGGGATGCCCTGAGGTTTTGCAGAGGGTGGGCAAGAGACCCGGTGGCTCACGGGCTGAGCCTGAGCTTGGGGGTGAGCAGTGCTTCCATGGCTGCCATGCCAGATCTGTGCCTCTCATGAACCACAGCTTTTCCTCTGCACGTAAATAAGAGTTGGAAAAGAGTTAACGCAGAAGGAAGGAATGTTTGCCTGCTACCTAAATGATCAAGAAATGCATTTGATTAATATTGTTAATTCCACTTGTTGCACAGCAAGTAGTGGTACTACTATATGCAGCCATAAGCTTTTTCAGAGCAGTCATTACTAACAACTCTTCTTGACAGTTGTAGTATATCTTGTCACTTGCTAAGACATACTTTTTCCTCCTGCAGCTGTAATCCCACTTTTATGCTTTTATTTTTTTTTTCACACGTTTTGTTTCCCTTTTTTGATTAATGCTAAAACTTCAGGTCCTTCCACTACAATTTTATCTGTAAATGACTGATGTTCTTACTGAATAAGCATATCAAAGCAGAGTCTCGTTCTGTTCAAAGGGACATTTCTGCTTTCCCAGCACACTTTGACAAGTCCAAAGACAGAGAAGCTTCTTGAGGAATGGTTAAAAATAATCTCGGACTCTCTACTTCATGATTTTTGCATTCCCACCCCATTTTGTATCATATTTTGTTCATTTATAAAGAAGCTTTGGCCTTGGTCATTGTGGCCTGTGGAATGTCCTACCTTCAAAGTTGTTCAGGATGTAACTTTGAACTCAAGTTAATACTTGCAGACAAGGGTCTCCTATCCTAAACAATGTTTCACTTGGAAAGCTTCCTCCTGTGTTTATAAATTTCATTTTTAGTGAGGTGCACAGTATTTGGAAAACGTGAGTGATGTTTAAATTGAAATTACTTTAACTGATACAGGAAATGGTTAATGGCAAACTTTGAGCTAATATTGCATGAAATCTCATGGAAGTAGTATGAATTAGCAAATTTGATAATGGACCGGTAGAAATAAAACCAGAGGTAGGTGCTCTATATATAATAACACTTTTTGTAGGGAAAGTTGGATTCCACTTGTACAAGTCGTCCAGAGATGTGTTATAGAATGACTCTCTTCAGAATTACTTAGTTTGGATGTGGTATTTGGAGTTGAAAAGAATGCATTTAGCAGAAATTTTTGTTTAATATTTGAAATTGGCAGGGGATTCTAGTATGATAATAGGTAATATGGATCAAAAAGACCTCTGTATTATAAATATGTAATGCATCAGTCACTGGTAGTTATGATGATTCAGTAGTGATTATAAGACTTATGTGAAAGTTAGGGAGCTTTTGCAGTCTCAACTGTGTTTTCTTTTCCTCTCTTTGAGTACATGACAGCAAAGTACTTAAATGCCAGTCAGTTTTCAACTCATTTGGTGAATTACAGTATAACTCGTGGTCTTAGTAATTTACTTGATGATTGTACCTTTTGCTAAGTAATTAAATTTTCTTGTATGTAAATGTGTCAGACTAAGTAAATGAAGATCCAATACTCTGCATGAGTGGGTCTTGACCTCACTTTTTCTAGTTCAGTCTGATAAATTAAAGCATCTACTCATCAAGTAAAAGCAGCTTTTCTTGCTAAGACAACTGTATTTTCAGTCTTGCCCCTCCCACCTCCACCCTGTGCTGCTAAACAAATATGGGATCTTATTTAAAAAAATACATTTGGGGTGTCTTTTTCAGTAAGTTTATAGATTCATATATTGTACCGTATGGCTGTCTCTGGATAGATTGTGGGTTTGACACAGCAAGGAAGTGGACTGAGTAGATGTGGTACTACCTGCAATGATATATTCAGAGCTCTCATTGCTTGTTTCTGCTCATGTGGATGTTGTGTAGGTAGTGGCAAGGATATAAGACTGTCTGCAGCACGTCAAACCGTCGGGCTCTCCTTCTTGTGAAATAAGAGGATATGCTCCTACAGGTTATGTGTTGCTTTGGAATTCTTTCTTAGACAAACAGAAGGAAAAGTTTCTGGAATCTTTGACTGCTTTAGAGAGAATCTTTTTAGAAATTGGTATTCCATGAGATACTCATGTGAGACAGGTATAATTAAGCTGGTATCTTTGTACAAAACAGATGCTTTTTGGCTGAATATGACCTATAATGGAATATAGAATTTAAGGGTATTTGGGATCTGCAGTTGTTCTATTAAGCGTTTTTCACTGTTGAAGTACAAAATCCATCTATTCCATACAAGACCAAGACTGTGGGTAGAAACACTTTATAAACTGCTGAGGGGTATCTTCAGGATTGAGGGATATACTTTTCTTTGAAGGCCTAGTTTAAAGCTTATTTCTAAGCAATCTTCAATTCCTTCTGCATGGCAAAACTTAATCATGTTCTTAACACTTTAAAATATACTAAAATCGTGCAGATGGAATGTGAGAGGGGGTTTTCTTCTGTGATACATCGTCTGTTTGAAAGATCTTTTTTATAATTGCCTAGGAACGTGGTCAATTTTGTAGAGTAGGCCAGGCATTACTACATCTTCCATATGTTGGTTTCACTTTTGAAAGCCTACACGACTGTGCTCCACCTACAGTGCTAATTTAATTTCTTTCTTTGCTCGACTAGTACATCCTCTGCAAGATCTAAACTTCAGTCCCTCTTAAGTTAATTGGTGTTTGTATTACACTTTGAAAATGTGAAGGTTAATACAAATGCTAAATGTCAGTGATCTGTATTACACTCTATGTTGGTTAGAAGGATGTAACAAGCACTTGCCAACTGTTTTCCACCTCTTTTAGTTTACTGCAGAAACCTAGTAGTCTTGTCATCCATTTTCCTGTTATTTACTAATTACCATGCAGCTTTATGTATTTTTTTCGAAACAATTTATGATTGTATTAATGAAGACATTGTTTCTTTTCTCTATAAGAATGTCAAGCTGTCAGCTGAAGTAGAACCATTTATTCCTCAGAAGAAGGGTCCAGAAACACTAATGATCCCGATGGCGCTTCCTAACGACAGTGGAGGAATTAATGGCATGGAACCAACTCCCATCCCTAGTTACCTGATCACTTGCTACCCATTTGTACAGGAAAACCAATCCAATAGGTAATAAGTGGTTGTGGTATTCATGAAAGATAATCTATTTTTAAATTAGTTTAAACGTTTGGTAAACTTGAGAAGAGTCAGTGAATATTGGATACATATTCATTTTGTTTACTGCATTTCATCTCCTGACCCTTCATGGGTGAGGAAGAAGTTTCTCTATCCCCAGGTTTTTTTTATTTTTTTATTTTTACTTATTTCCTTCGCTTTACTTTTCTCTATTCGTATTATTTGCTGCTTTTCTTTCCCTGGCTATAGAGGTCTGTTACAAATCCCTCAAAAAGTCACCTGCTGTGCTCTTGCATCTTTCAGGGCAGTCTGGAGGTCTGTGTCTGAATCTCTGATGGTGAAGCAAGGCTCCAGGTATCTAACTTGGATCCTGCCATGGTGAAACAAGGGACAGCTGACACTTGTATTGAGTGCAGCTGTATCCAGTTTTCTTTGCATAACTAGTTACAATATATGGAGTTTAGGAACTCCTTTATTCTAGCCCAAATGTGGTGCTCACTGAATGCACAACTTCGATGTGGATTATTTTGTCTTGAAGGCATTAATAATTATTGCTGTTTGATTTTTTTTTTTTAATGTACCCAATGTTTCTTAGTGCTGCTGCACTTGAATAGGTAAGAACAAAAGTAATCCTTTAGCAACTGCTTGCTGCACATCTGTAACATCATCCTGAATCTTTGCTTTTCCTGTTTTTTCTCTAATATTTGGGCCTCTGCATTTTCCGTGTAGATGGTCTCCTGATCTCTTGGGGTTTGAAGAGAAAGAATTGGGTTCATAGTTTCCAAGGGAGTCTTTGTATTATGTTGTATTACAAATAAACACAGGAAGAAGTCTCCACTCTTGGTTTCAGTAGTAAGTTTGTAAATGCCTGTTTTCATGTGTGCTTCTTAAGGCATGTATTTACATAGAAATTTTGAACAAGGGTGAGTTGGCAACTTCACATGCTGAAGCACTTGGCCCTGAATTAGCTAATTCATGGGCTGTTGATGTGTCTGCCAGCTTACCTTGCCTAAGCTTAGGTATCTTCTTAGGTTATATGTATTTTCTGAAACAATGAAATTGTAATGGGTCTGAAGGACTTGTCAAAGGAAATGCCTATGTTTTCTTTCTAAGTTTAATATTAGAAATTTAATAAGTTTATACAGATGCCAAGATCAACAGAGATTTATTTTGCCCTCGAATGTAATTTGAGCTTATGAATCATTTTATTGGCATCTCTAAAAAGTCCTAATAAATTTAAGTTCAGTTATTAAAAGCTGGGAGCTCATGAAACAAATGAGTTGTGGTTATTTCGTTGGTTGTTTGTTGGGTTTCTTTAAGGGGGTGGTAGAGATCTGAATTCCCCTGAGAAGGAAAGCTTGCTGAGCAGTTGTGTTTCCTTTTGTTCTTTACAGACAGTTTCCATTATACAACAATGATATCAGATGGCAGCAACCCAACCCAAATCCTGCAGGACCATACCTTGCTTATCCTATAATATCTGCACAGCCACCTGTTTCTACAGATTATACATATTATCAGTTGATGCCAGCACCATGTGCTCAGGTCATGGGTTTCTATCATCCTTTCCCTACTCCCTATTCTGCACCCTTTCAAACAGCAAATGCTGTAAATACAGTCACTACAGAATGCACTGAACGTCCCAACCCACCAGGCCAGGTCTTTCCATTATCAAGTCAGCGGAGCAGAAGCAGTAACAGGGGACCAGTCATACAAAAAGTAAGTCTGTTTCCTAATAGGATAAGTAGAACTGTAAAAAGAAAATATCTTTGCAGAGGAAGCATGCATCTTACTTGAAAAAGAACAGGTAGTATCAGTTGGAAGGAAATGTGGGCAGGAAAGGTGTTAATTGGAGGGCAGCAAAACCCTGTTTACAGAGACATTGTGTGGTAAAATACTACATAAAGCCTGCAAGTATAACATGGGAAACTCCCTTCCACTGCCTCTCTGCTGATACGGCCTAGACCTACTTCACTGGAGAACAAAGAAAGGATACTTGTATGTTCTTTACCTTTTTTGATACTTCCACATCATAACAAACAGTTGATGCAGAAAATACTGCAAAGAGGTTAATTATTGAAATATTTTCATGAATATTTCCCTTAATCTTTGTCTTTAAACCTATGGCTTCTGTAGAGAGCATTAAAACTTGTAATTGCTTTATTCAATTGCAACTATGGAGTCAAATCTTATGACTTATGTGTATGTGTGGCTAATCTTTTAAAACAGCAACAGCAGTTACAGACGCACATAAAAAATAAACGTCCTCCAGTGAAAAATGTTGCCACGCAAAAGGAGACGAGTTCATCAGGTCCTGAGAACAGATCAAAGATTGTTTTGTTGGTTGATGCATCACAGCAAACAGGTAATTTCTTCCTTGTCTCCTAGGTGTACGAAATAACTAGAACTACATGACAGTCACCATCTTTCCTAAAAGAAGGTGGACTTTGCCAAAAACAGGCCCTTCTTGAAGGAGTTGATTATTATTAATAGTTTGACCTAGACACTTTTTTAAGATTCAATGCTGGTTTTAATTTTATTAAAGGAAAATTGTTGCCATGTGCGAATACTTTGCCTTTTTCCATTTGTTTTTATGATGTATAGATTTTTCATGTCTTTTAACAATTCCTGCACAAGTAATTACATTTGTATTGTCTTGCAGACTTTCCTTCAGATATAGCTAATAAGTCACTTTCTGAGAGTGCCTCTACAATGCCTTGGAAATCAAAAGGCAGGCGCAGAAGAGCTTCTCACCCTGCTGCAGAGTCCTCGAGTGAACAGGGTGCAAGTGAAGCAGACATTGACAGTGACAGTGGCTATTGTAGTCCTAAGCATGGCAATAACCAGGCTGCAGCCATGACTCCGAGAAATACAGATTCATGTGCAATGAATGTATGTAAACATAAACGAATAACTTAACTATATTTGTATCCTACAGACTAATAAAAATTACTTAATTGTTGTTTTCTTTTATCCCCTTCTCAGGTTGTAGAGCCATCTGTGAATACAAGTAAGCATTTTCTTAGCTGGTGAGCTGTTTAAAATTTGACTGGGTCACTTTTGTATTTTCACTTTACATTGTGCTAGGAACCATCTCTTGATTTACTTTCAGCATGTTACCGTAACTTATCAGATACTTCTGAAAATATCTTTGCTGTGATTTCCACCACCTCCACCAAGACCCTTGTTTCTTGTTGAATGAACAAAAGTCTGTAGCTGTAGATAAATCATTACTTACACATACCTACTAATGGTTTATTAACAGCTGCCTTTCTTTGAAGGATTAAAGAAGCCAGAGGCTCTAATGGAAGCGTTCAGGCAAAGTTGTGCTGCCGTTGTGTTTTGTTCTTGAGCTTCCTTACTTTGTTAGACTCCTGATCATACCTGGGTACTAATAGAGCCAAAGAATTCTCATTCTCTATTTGAGAAGTACTTATACTTTTTAAAATGCTTTAAAGTAGTACTGTAAACACGAACAAATGTCTTGGTTAGTCTGGTAGTAGTGGGTAACACTTGTGGCTATTATTTATTACTGGACCAAAGTTATGGATGTGAACCGGAGATTTCCTTTGACTGCTTCCTGATGATCAGTTGTTGGCAATTTGGATGCCATCTGACAAGCCAATTGTGTTAACTTCTAGAAAGAACTACAGAAGTTAATGTTGTCAGAGGAGAATTAGACTTTCTCATAGAACATTATTTGTATCAAAATTGTGTTTCTGGCTCTGGTGGCATGTCTATCATTATGATGTATTCTGTCTTACCAATTCATGTTTTCATAGATGGCACTTGTCTTTCAGCTGGTATAGGTTGGACTAGTGTAAATTCCCAGGCAACCCAAAAGAAACCTTGGATTGAAAAAACTCAGACGTTTTCTAGAGGTGGAAGACAAGCTGAGCAAAAAAATAGTTCACAGGTATATTGTTAACAGCTCTAAATTTAAGTGTTCTTTTATTTCTAATATAATCCATTTCAAATTCCTTACTTTCATATAAAATCAATATACAAAGAATAATTAACGAAAACAGTGAATGAAGGTTGTAGAAGCTCAACTGAAAAGTCCAGTTGCACATTTTTACCTTGCTAGCACAGTACCATATGTGTGTGTATATATATATATATATAAAATGTCTTATACTTGGTAATATTCTGTCTGTAGCCGGTACTTTATATGTATCTACCTAGAGAGATCATTACATTTATAAAGTAACTTGTGAAATGAAGATAGAGTGGATGTAGAAAAGTTAGTTCAGTTCTTGACTTATTCACACTTCAGAAAAAAAATCTCAAACTTTCTAAAGATTCTGATGTGATGGTGAATCTTTCTTTGAAACTTTTGTTTTTTAAATATACACACTATTATTTAACATTTTTATTAATAACTGAATTTAAAATGTTTTATGCTAAAATTCAAAGAATATGGTTCTATGAAACTTCCTTGAAGTGGAACAGGATTTCTGTAATTAGCATGTGAGGAGAAGGTGGCCCTCCTAATTCTCGTAGTGAATTTTATGGAGGGGGGTGGTGCAGAGGGGGACGGAGAAGGCTGAAAACTCTCCCCTTGCTTAAACATAAGTTTTGCTTGAATTCAGTTATCGCAGGCAAGAATAGCTGAGCTTGAAGTGGGACTTTTATCACGGATGTGCTGATATGTGCAGATATGTGAGCTAGCTTTAGAGTCTTTTTTAGATTAAATTGTTAATTTGTCTTGAATTTTCTCATTTGGTGTCTGTGGGCTTGTTATATAAAGAAGCTTGTTGATGCTCTTATGTGGAAGTGTAGCAGTTCTGAATCTTTTTATAACCTGTAGTCAAATTGGAGGCTTTTAGAAGCCACTATTTGTGGTTTATGGCATTGGGAGAGTAGGAAGAACCAGATTTCCTTTCATCCAGTCACAGTTTAGACTCTAAATCTGGCAGTTATTTTAGATATTTAAAAACAAAGCTGGCACAAAGAGTTTTAAATGAGGTTTCCCCAGCCAAATTTACTGTACCTCAAGGCAGAATTGTCCTAGAAACTATTTTCCTTTGAAGCTAAATTTGTACCAGGTCTGTAGGAAATTTTCTTGAGAAATACATTGGTCTGAGATCCAGGATTTCAGATTCAAATCATGCTCTGCTTTCAGCCAGCTATTCTTGTACATGGGTTTCCACCAATGTAATAAACAGAAGAATGTTTATACCATTATATTGAGGGCTCCAGTCCTTAGAGAACTCTGTGCCTTGTCATAAAACAATGTTGAAAAGGCAATAATCGCACACAGAATAATTACATAGTGGGAGAATGTTCTTTTGATTGTGGTTCTAGATAGTTCCTCAGGATTAATGTCTGAGTTCTATAGAGTCAGCAGCAACTCTTGCGGTTTTCTTTCTTTGGCCAAAAGGACCCTAGTTTTTACAATAGAAATGTAGAGACTAATGTATAGAGATACTATATTTGGCTTAAGGGAGGGATAATCTGATACTATATAGAATATGTTTGTTCAGGTTAAAAAAGACAAAAAAATACACCAAACCAAAAATCCAACAAAACACACACACCAAAAAACGCAACAAAGCGCAACTTATTAAATCTAATTCTGTAAAAACTGTACCTTCTTAGTTGCTAATTAGCAGACATGAGAATGGTATTTTGCTGATTAAATTTTTCAAGATATGTGTGCGTGCATGTAGACCAATCATGTTTTGTTATTTTCAGTCTGGTTTCAGATGCAGAGACCACAGCACATCTTCAGAAAGAAGGCAAAATGTGCAGAAACGACATGAAAAACCCCTCTCTACCAGCCAGTCAAGTAGAACCGAGCAGAGTCCTGAAACACTGTATTTTGAGGTACTGTTGTATGACCTGTTTATGCATTGTATAGTGATGCAGGTTGCGTGTGGGCTAAGTGATGCTCTCAGTGGAGAGAAGTTGCAAAACATCTGACTCCAAGAGGTGTACAATATAGTGCACTAATTATTTTATGGTGCTTTCATTATGTGTATTCAAAGACTTGTATTTAGGTGTTTTGGAAAGTGTAAGTATTTAGAACTGTCCACGAGTGACAGATAAGCAACTTTCAAGTAACTTTTTCTCTTTACTTACCAATAAAAATTACTATTCTTTCTTTTTACCCCCTTAATTGTAGTTGGATTTCTTTAGTGTAAAACATTTAATAAATTACTCTTTGTTGTTGTTGTTGTTGTTTTTTCTTTTTAAGAGGTTACTCAGATACAGAAATGCTTTGTTAGTTTTTTCATCACCTTCTCTTTGTGTCTCTGTTAAGCCCTTCCACTTTGTGGGGCTTCATGATTCAATTAATCTTGCTTCAGCCATGCCAGTCGATGCTTTTCATGTAACTTGATTCCATTTTCTTCATTCTTGTGTATTGTTTAGGATGAAGATGAATTTCCAGAGCTAAATAGTGACAATGGCAGCAGCAAAAGTAATAACATCCAGCAAAAGATTTCTCCCAAAGTAGTAAGTAATTATTTTGTGCAAAGCATTTTTAAGTTAAATTGTTCTGAGACTACTTAATTTATGTACTTTTTTATGAATCTTTGCTACAATACCTATAATATGATAATTGTGATGTTCTTAGGGATTTGCATTACCAGTTTTGGATGCTAAAGAAACTCCAAATAAAATAGTTAGTGCAGAGGATGCATCTTGAAAAGACTGCTGGGTTTGTCTGGTAGTGAGACTGTTAATGAGTGAAACTGGAAGATACATGAGAGATTCTTTGATTGTGAGTGTGTGTCATAAATTGGAATGGACCCATAAGGGTCATTGAGTCCAACTGCCAACTTCTCCCATCTCACTGATGGTTTCTCATAAGTTTTGTGCTTTTTGAAGCCACGTGCCAAATTTTGAGTGACCAGTAGATGCAAAAGGACTTTAGAGTTTTGAAGATTATCAAGCTTTCTTTGTGTTTCTTCTACCTAAACTACTTCCTTGCTATTCTTTCTGGCTTAAAGGGCTTGTATTCAGACAGCTTTTCTTAGAACTATTAAATCTGCAAATACATATTAATAGTGTCAATTTCTCAAAATAACTGCAGGTTTTTAGTTTATTTTCCCTTCAGAATAAACTAAAACTTTACCTGCTTTAAAGTTGTGGAAACAGGTGTTGGAAGATTGCTCTTTCAATACCTGAAAACTTAAGTATTTGCAGAACCATAGATACAGACTACTTCATCCATTTGGCTGCTTTACAGAAAAATAAAGTCCTATATGAAATGTTTGGTGGGGGGTGAAGTGCTTCCTTCTTTAGCAGTCAATCTGGAAAAGATTCTGAAGGCATAATTTGAGAAAATACAGTAGTTTTCCTGTACAAAAATGAAAAATACCTAAGTTTCTGATTTTATTAACTTACTGTGTCATCTAGCTGTTAGTCCTTTGGATGTCATACTCCTGACAAAAGCAATGGTTTTGTTTCTGGAGTGCCGCACTTCCTGTGGTCTTGAAAGGTCTTTAATTGTGCTTTTTTGTGTGTTGCTTAAAATCATAGTTGGATGACTTACCAGAGAATTCTCCAATCAATATAGTCCAAACTCCAATTCCCATTACAACCTCTGTACCAAAGCGTGCAAAAAGTCAGAAGAAAAAGGCCTTGGCAGCAGCGCTTGCAACAGCTCAAGAGTATTCAGAGATAAGCATGGAACAGAAAAAGCTCCAGGTGTGTAGCCTCATCCTCCCCCGTAGGAGTTAGTAGAGAGGAGTATCAGTTAGCTGTTGCTCCTCTTTATAATAGCAAGAATCTTTTTGTAAAGAATGTTTTGCAGGCACTGTTTCTTTGTCTATCAGCATATGTTCTTCGTATGATAGGAGGCTTTATCAAAAGCGGCTGGAAAGAAGAGCAAGACCCCTGTTCAGTTAGATCTGGGTGACATGTTAGCAGCTCTTGAAAAGCAGCAGCAAGCAATGAAAGCTCGCCAGATCACCAACACCAGGCCTCTTTCATACACAGGTATTTCTAATCTGCTTGACCATTGCTAAATGCATTTTGTGACAATATAAATGTGATTGCTCTGTGTATCTTAAGTATGCTTTTTCTTTTTGTCAAGTTCTTTTTTTTAATATAAGCATAATAAAAACCTGTGAAGACTTTCTTAATGCATTTCTTGAAAATTTCACCTGTGCTGTCTTCCTCTGAGCTGCAGTATGCAATGGTCAAAGTCCATGTAGAACTGAGGACAAGCTTTGCTTAAAAGACCTACTATTCAAAACTCAAGATTCATGTCTTCAGTAATTCAGTTCTGAAAAGAAATGTATTAGGTCAAACCAAACCGCCTTCTACGGATATTACAGAATTCTCTTTGAAAGCAGCTTAGAGAGGATACCTGTGACTGTGACAGAGGGATATACCTCTCCAGAATATTCTTTCTGCATCTACTGATTATACTTCAGGGCCTCCTGACCCACGGCTTTCTCAAATCAAATTTATTCTTAAACCATCCTTTACTTGTATCATGTGCTTTTACTGTCCATAAGGTCCAACGGCAGTGAATTCTGACCTTACTGTATTGTGTGTGGAGAAGCTCTTTCGTCTACTGTGGTTTTTTGGGGTGGACGTCAGGGGTTTTCCCCGCTCATAATTTCATTAGCTTTCATAGCCTTTGTATTGCAAAAATACTGAGCCATCATCCCTAGCTCTCTTCCTATATGATTCTTAAAGGTCTGTAATCTCTTTTCTGAAGAGTCCTAGTCTATTTACTCCATTGTAGAAGTATGTCGTTTGTGATAATCCATATTGCTTTCTCTGTACGTTCTTGTAGTTCTTCTCTGTCCTTTTGAAAATAAGGAAGGTCAGCCTTGTACAGGGTATTAAGTTATAGTTTCATCATATGTGTAAATGATGACTTAATTTTATGATTTCTCGTTCTCTATTTCTTTATCAACACTTAATGTTAAATCAGCTTTTTTAATGCTTTCTGCTGAATATAGAATTGACATTTTTGTATTTACCTGTTACAGCCCAGGAATCTCATTCCTGAGCAGTAGTACATAGCCTGGAGTCCATCGTTAGGCTCATAATTAACATTTTCCTTCTTGTGTGTTGCTTTGTTTACTTGCTTTCAGTTTCATCTGTGTTCAAACATTAATTCAAGTTGGCAAGGTTATATCAAAGCTCAGCAAAGAACAGTTGGCATTTCCATCGGAGACTACATTTGTTTTATTCTTTCTTACAGAAGATACACTTAACTACTTGCTGCACTCATTTGTTTTGTCCTATCAACTACTCAAGTTCTTGACAACTCAAAATCAATGTTTGGATGAATACTTGCAACTTGTCTAACTATTACCATCTTACTAATAAAGCTATATGTAGTCACTTGAGAGAGATTCCTTACCAGTATTAAAGTAATTTCTTTCCTGGAATCCATAGCTTCCTAAAACATGAGGCTAAATTGAGGCAAGCTTAAAACCATCTGGAAGCGACAATATCTGATGATGTAATTTTCCCGTCATTATGAACTGCTTTTTTCCAAGGAAGGAAAGCATACTTTGAGAATTCATCAGTGGAAATTCTAAAAGCAGTGTTGAAATAAACTGACATGTCTTTTCGTGAAACTAACATCTTTCTTGTATTTAGTTGGCAGTGCTGCTCCCTTTCATACCAAAGAATCTGCGAACAGAAAGTCCTTAACAAAGGGACAGCCATCCATGGGTTGCCTTAATCCTTTGGATTCGACTGCCCCAAAAGTGAAAAGAGGAAAAGAGAGAGAGATTGCAAAACTGAAACGCCCTACAGCGCTTAAAAAGGTAAACATGTAAACCCTGGAGCATCTGGATCCGCACTTCTATTTCAGAAATAAAAATTGGTGTCTTCTTAGTCAAGAACTAATGACCATGAACCTAGGTTAAGGGACTCGGGAGCTTCCACTGCTAGTTCCTACTACACTGATGGTCATGTCCTTTGGATCTAGGCATATAACATTAACTTTTCTACTCCCATAATTAGTTGAGGGTGAATCAAAATTATCATAATACAGATCGCAAGGACTTTTTTCAGCTCTAAGTACTAGGGCATATGGGACTTGCATACTTTTTTTCCATGTTGTTGAATCCTAATTTGTAGTGCAATGTAGTAAGGTAACCTTAAATATTCCTACCTTTTTATTTTTTTGTAGAGATGGGTATAGAACTTAAAAGCAGATTTTAATTGAGTAAATTTAGAAATAATTGGTTGTATATATCTATATACATACACAGAGTAGGTACCTACAGAAAGTATAGTATATATGGAAATCAGAAGGTAAAATACAAAAAACTTTAAATAAAATGTAAAAGTCTTTTTAAAAAAAAAAAACCAAAACAACAAAACCACAACACAAGTGTGAAAGTTGTCTGTACTAACTAATGCAGCACATCTTTTGTCAAGATCACCATACGATATGAGCAGATAGAATCTGGTGAAGCTGTGTTTGTACAGAGATTGGTTTTGGCTCAGTTGCCTCCCCCCCCAGCAATTTTATTTTAATTTTTTTGTTATGGACTTACCCATGATCTACTTGAGT
Organism: Nycticryphes semicollaris; assembly: GCA_013400055.1. NCBI lineage: Eukaryota > Metazoa > Chordata > Aves > Charadriiformes > Rostratulidae > Nycticryphes > Nycticryphes semicollaris. Next base: position 821,987 of record VXBJ01005861.1, on the reverse strand, counting down.
TAGAGAAATTCACAGATATGTGTTCAGAAAGGTTTTCTAAACTCTATCAAGGCCTTTATCATAGTAATACCAGGATATCCATGGCTACTTATCTTTGTCCTTTCTTTTTATATAAAAGAAATGATTCTATCTGTTGTGGTGCTTCACAAAGATCACTGGTATTCTTGCATAAGGTGTTCTTCACAGGGGTAGGGATGAGGAATTTTTAATGTGTTATGTGTCAGAACGAAGCTCTGAAAGTATTTAAACTGTTAAAAGCAGTATTAGTGTAGAAATATGAGAGTATTGATTTATACCACCTGTAAAACATTGGAATGAAATAGAATTTGTGATCAAAGGGGAAACTGAAATGATTTTATGGTTTTCTATTCTGGCGTAAGTAGGAAGATTCACAACAACTTGGTCAACTTTACTTTCTGTTTTGTACCGTCAAAGGGACACTTTTCTTTACAGATACCTTTGTAAATTTTATATGCTGATAGCTGTTGGGTTTGTTCCTAGATTATTTTGAAAGAGAGAGAAGAGAAGAAAGGACGTTTATCAGCTGACCTTAGCCTTTTGGGATCCGATGAGCAGAAAGAGGTTCATATAAACTTGACTGCTGATCAGTCTCAGGAGCTGGCCTCTCAAGAAGGTTGGTCTTACTCTAGTGGTCCCATGTCCACCCCTTGTACTAATCTGCTTATTTTGATATTTTGTCTTTTTTTATGCAGTACAATTTATTGATGCTGTCTTTTAACTCTTTTAACATTGCGGAATGCTAGAAATTAGAACCCTCTTTTTATAAAATCTTGTCTGTCCCTCAGCCTTGGAAGGCTCAGTGCAGTATGGGTTCTAAGTACGTAATCTCCATAGAGCCTTTAAATTAATGTCTCTTGAGGGGATATTCCCAGCCTATGACAGAATTGATTTAATTTTTGATCAGTGAGCGAGATGTGGCATGTCACCTGCCATGCCATGCTAATCACAATGCTTTTTAATGATGAACATAACAAAAGTTTTTCCAGATGCAAAAGGTGTAAACTGAAATAGGGTTTTGCAGTTTGAACATTCTTGTCAATCAGCTGCACTGTTGATTTGCGGCAACGGCTCTGAGCAACTGGGCAGTGCCAAAGAATTTTCAATGTCTTTGATGTATTTTGGGTGGGAAGGGGGCCATGTGTCTATCGAGATTCCAGGTGTACTGCTTCAGAATTTTTTCATCTGAATTACCTGCCTGACTTCACCTGTCTGAAGATAAGTGTGAAAATCTTAAATATCCTAAGAGTAAGTTCAATAATAATATTATTATTAATGGTATTATATAATATTTGTTCAGTATTATATATAAAAACAGTAAAAAGTTACTTGAAGATCTGTCAATTTCTCAAACTAGTCTATGGACGTTTTTTAATGAATACTCAAATAAGCAATATTTACCCAACCTGTCCTGAGTGTTGTGTATGGGTTGTTTTGTTCCTACCCCTCCAGGGAAGAATACTGTTCAGTGTTTTTGGAATATAATTTGGAAAAAGCAAGGCAGAGATACGCAAGAAGTGTGATGCTGTTTCTTTTATGTGAAATGTCTTCGCACTTTATAATTTTTCAAAACTGTCTTTCAGAAACTGGACTAAGTATGCCCAGTGATACTTCACTTTCACCAGCAAGTCAGAATTCTCCGTACTGCATGACCCCAGTGTCACAAGGTTCTCCTGCTAGTTCTGGAATAGGCAGCCCAATGGCATCTTCTGCAATAACCAAAATTCACAGCAAGAGATTCAGAGAGTAAGAGTTTTGCATTACTAATATAAATTGATGTCTTGCACTTCAGTCAACTTTGTCTTTTAAGTGTGGGTAGTTTTAGTAGACTTAGTAGGACCTTAACTAACATGAGCTACCCTTTCATCAATAGAACTTTCTGCAAGTTGGGGTGTTTTTTTCAGCCATAGATTAATTACTCTCTGTATGTATATATATATTGTGCGTGTACGCACATGTGCTTTGCATTTTCTTTGGTTGCTGCAACAAATAAGCTAGGGGGAAGTATTCTCTAAAAAATACTTTTTTTAAGGAAGACTACATACACTTTAGGAAAAGAGGAATACTTATGAATGCTGAAAACGCTGTAATAGTCTTAATACATTACTTATTTTATTAATGTATCTTTATAGAGTGCCAAACTTAAGGAAAAGAATAGTTGCTAGTGAAACCTACTGGAGTATGTATTTGTATTTTTAAAATATTCTTTTTGACTAACTTCTTGAGGTAAGGGATGTCACTGAAAGTACAAATGTTTTCAGGATGGATTTTTAAACTTAGAGTATATGGTTCTGATTTTGAAATTCTTTTAATAACTGTTTGGAGGAATTTAAAATTATTTTTATTTGGTACAGAAAAGGCTCAGTGAAATAGTATTGATTATGCACTATGCAAATACTTGATGTTCTTTGAATTGACAGATACTGTAACCAAGTTCTAAGCAAAGAAATAGATGAGTGTGTGACTCTCCTACTGCAAGAGCTTGTCAGCTTCCAGGAACGGATTTATCAAAAGGATCCCATGAGAGCTAAAGCAAGGAGAAGACTTGTTATGGGATTGCGTGAGGTTACTAAGCATATGAAACTAAACAAGATCAAGTGTGTAATCATATCTCCCAACTGTGAAAAAATCCAGTCAAAAGGTATAAATGATAAAATAAGTGATATACTTAACTGTTTACCACTTTCTTGTGCTGACTTGCAAGAGGAGAAGCGTTTTTTATTTACTACACAAGATACAAAAATTCCAGAACCAATTGTGCAGTTGCCACTCCACATTCATTCTCTTCTACAGTATTCTGGGAGAAACTTGTTCATGAGGGGTAATAGCTTAAAGAGAAATACATATTATAATATGCAAAATGGACTTTGATTTTATTCTATTCGGTCTTTGATACACCTAGAGTCTTGAGCTCTGGGTGTTCTTAAGGAGGATTCCTTAAGAGGCTCCTTGCCTAGCCAACCAACACAGTTTGCCACAACTGAAAATGTAAACAGAGGCTTCCTGAGGTATGAGAAGAACAAAGCTCTGCTCAAGAAAAGAGCTGTGAAAAATTCTGGTTTAATATGTGTGCACAAGGCTAATGGAGAACACAGAATATTGCTTTGATCAATATTCACTTGCTATACTTGAAATGTGTAGCTTGTTATTCTGTAGAACGTGGTAGCTGGTGATGCTGTGTATTGAAGTTTCACTGAGTAATTACAGTTAAAGTGGGATGGGGAGTTCTGTCTTGCCATACTGTGACTTCAACTGACTAGATATCAATTTAAAATTGCTCTCTTCAAGGTGGACTAGATGAGGCTCTATATAACGTAATAGCCATGGCACGGGAACAAGAAATTCCTTTTGTCTTTGCTCTTGGCCGTAAAGCTCTTGGCCGTTGTGTGAACAAGCTGGTTCCTGTTAGTGTAGTGGGTATCTTCAACTACTCGGGTGCTGAGGTGAGTAATTCCATTCACATAAATGGCTGGAGTAAACAGCCTTAAGAAAAACAGCTAAGAATTGATTGTAGTTAATTCTTGTAGTTAAGAATTGATTTGTCATGGAGAGCACACCTAACTAACGTGCATTTGATAATGGCCCTAACCTGATCTATGTTAGGGTGTGAGCTGCTTTGAAATGCAGTATTTACAGAACAGAGAGACTGTGTTGAAACACTTCTGGTTGCAACATCTCTGTAGCTTTCAAATAGACTTAAATGGCACCTGAAATTCTTTGGAACGCTTATGATCATGAGGAAGACAGTATCTTGAAGTAAGTCTGTCTCCTTAAAGTTATGTAAACGTGGAGTAGTGCTCTTATTTTTATTTAATCAAAACAACTAATTTTTGTTTGAAGTAAAGATACTTGATGTTAATAAGCTTAAGGTTGTTATGGGCTTTGCTGTGGTGTATGCTTGACTGAAGGGAGCAAGTTAAATTGAAAACTACTATTAAGAGGTACTGATTATAAAAACTGCCTTCCTACTTAGGACCTATTTAATAAGCTGGTATCGCTGACTGAAGAGGCGAGAAAAGCCTACAGAGATATGGTTGCTGCAATGGAACAGGAACAGGCAGAAGAAGCCTTGAAGAATGTCAAGAAGGCACCCCATCATATGGGTCATTCTCGTAACCCCTCTGCAGCAAGTGCTATCTCATTCTGTAGCGTTATTTCTGAACCCATATCTGAAGTGAATGAGAAAGAATATGGTAAGTGTGTTAAAACTTACTTTTGTAGCTGGAAGTTGGAATTTTCCAAATGCTGGTTACTGGAAGATGTAGCTAAAAACATGATATTTGTTCACAATTCACAGTATATTACAATTTTCAGGAGCAAGACAAAAATTGGTTGGTATTCAGGTAGTTTTGTAAGTCACTTTACCCCCCGAAACTATATAATGAATTTAATTTCTGATCCTCAGAAATGTAACGGTTACTATGTCAGTGGAGATGGCTCCTCCAGTTTTACTGAACTGGTGTGAAACGGATAACAAACACAGAATTAATTCTATGACTGAGGAAGAACTGATGACACTAAGAACTAAATTATTGAGGTCTCTGAAGACAGGACTTTGAAACTTGAGATGGTAATGAATGATTATAGTGTGAGCAAAAGGCAAATTTGTTCATCTAGTTGCTTAAGGCCACATGACAGGGAGGATAAAAAGGAGAGTGCTTGTTGGAAGTCAAAGGACTTCTCTTTTTTGAGTCTTACAGTGAATTAAAAATAATACTGTCTTAGTTTTAGACAATTCTTTAATTTGTTTCATGTTTGTTTTGGTTTTTGTTTTATTTTTTTTTTTAAAAATCCTTAAGCAGTTGACTAAAAGTAGAAAACTGCCACAGTACTTAATTTATACTGGAGAGTAACCTCTTTGACTACACTGTTAAATTTGATGCTTCAACAGTTTGGACAGGAACTAAGTGAATGAACTTTCAACTTTGTAATGTCTGATTTAGGATACTGTAAAAAACCCCAAAGTTATTCACAGCTCTTTCTGTTGTCTCTTCCTTTCCCTTTGTCCCCCTTTTTCTAATTGAAATTTTTCTAGCAAGATAGAATACTATTAAAGTTACGAGCTCCTATTGCTATTTAAACAATTCTGGAACATTCAGGAGACGTTTTTATATGGAAAGAATTAATGTTTCCTATTTAAACTTCTTTTAAAACTTATAGAAACAAACTGGAGAAATATGGTGGAAACATCTGATGGGTTAGAAACCTCTGAAAATGAGAGAGAATCCTCATGTAAGACTGCAGTACCGGAAAAAGCTGGTAATGGCCAAATTGAAAAAGTCACTGTTAATAAACAACCACCTCTGGCTACAACTGTCACTACCTCAGCAACAAATCACGGAAAATCCATACCAGGTGACAAAGATGAGGTAAAACCAGATGACAATCTGGAATGGGCCTCACAGCAGAGTACAGAAACAGGATCATTAGATGGCAGCTGCCGAGATCTTTTGAATTCCTCCATGACCAGTACCACCAGTACTCTTGTACCAGGAATGCTAGAAGAGGAGGAGGAAGAGGAAGAGGAAGATGATGAGGATTATGCCCACGAACCAATTTCTGTAGAGGTTCAGCTTAATAGCAGAATTGAATCGTGGGTTTCAGAGACCCAGAGAACTATGGAGACTCTTCAGCTTGGGAAGACCCTTAGTGGTGCTGAGGAAGACAATGCAGAACAAAGCGAAGAGGAAGAAATAGAGACTTCTGAGCAGGCTGATCCAGTCACTGATGGCGAGGAATGGACAAGTGATAAGCACGCAAGTAACACTCAACATAAACCCACCATCTGCAGTTCTTTGAATAAAGAACACACGGATTCCATCTATATGCCGTAAAAATAAGCAGGAACTCAGGAACTTTTTAGAAATTACGTTAAAACTAACTGTTGTAAAGGTTGCAGCCATTATTTTGTATGCTTCATCTCAACATTTTGCACTGTTAAACATTTAAGATGTGTATTTAATTCACAATAATATTTTTGTAGCTGTCTGTTACTTGTTTGATTTAAAATTAGCTTTTAATCAGTATCTATTTCCTGGAATAGAAACTGAGTGGAAAATTTGTCAGTAAGTATTCATTTGATCTTTTGTAAAAAGAAACATCTTGTAACTGACCAGTTTAAAGCAAAAATCTTCTAAGATGTGACTATTTAGCTCATTTTCAAACAGATAATCCATGTTAAGACTGACAAATTACCAACACTTTACGTTGGTGCTATGCCTGGCATATCACTGTATTTGGCCTTGATCTTTCCAGTTCCATCTAGAAATAAAAGTAAAATGTTGGTTCTCTTTAAAGAAAGCTAGAAAACCCCATTTGCAGTCCTAATGGAAAGCAAATAGTAGAGAAATCTATGCGTGATTCTATGTGAAGAAAGTTGCAGCTTTTTAGTTGGTAAATGCACTATTAAAAAGCTGCCGATAGTGGAGATGGTTGCAATAAGCTAGAACAAAGTCGATTCCAGAAAGACTTTAAACCAGAGGGATACAATTAATGTTTTGGTGGTTTTTTACAAGGTGGAAATACTGCATTAAAAAAAAAAAAAAAACCCACACCAAAACATGAAAGAAAACAAAAATTCCCCACGCTCTTGACAGTTGCTGTCTGCCAAACCACACTAAGTGAATCATTAACCATAATCCCTGTCCAGGGCTTTCAGTAAATTGATGACTTCCTCTTTCTCCTGTGACTTACCTCAGGACTGCTGGTTTGCATATTGTAATCTACATAACACCACAAGAAAAAAAAAAAAGCTAGAATAATCCTTGAACAGCAAGTGTGAATGGTGTGGTGGCTTTAATGCTCTGATCCTGGCCACCTTCCTCTTGCGTTTAGGATGTATCTTAACAATTCTTACTCAAAATGTGGCCCCTTTTGGTTTGTTCTCACAGTTGTAATGGCTTAGGAGTTGACCTCTAGAGTAGAAAAGGAAGTAGTTATTCCAGGAAAGGGGGAAGTGCCCTGTAGTGTGGGAAGGTATTTCAGTAGTTCAAAGGCCAAACAAAAATAAGCCCTCCCTGAAACATACATGTTGCCAGAGAATTGTTCTGTTCTGAATATTGAAACAAAATCCGTTAACTGATGATGAACTCATTTGAGATTGAAGATGGAGTACGTGTCTAAACCTTGCATGTAAGGAGTCTGTTTTCCATCTTTGTCTTATGTTGGCAAGAGATGGACTGAAACTGCCAGCAGCAGGAGCTTCACTACAGGAGTCACCAGAGAGTAACTCGCGTGAAAAATGCTTTTATAGCAGACGTATGTTTCTTCTAATTCCACTTCAATTGTATCAAAATGCATTAAAAAAAAAAAGTTCCTCTGGGTAGGCTGAAAAACATGAGAAATGGATAGCTTGGATATTTTAGTCCACACTTACTAATATGGGACCAATACTTACAGTACTAGTGATGCTGGTGTTTTAAGTTGCACTGGGAAAATAAGACTCCAGGTTTAGAAAATGGTCTACCCCTGGGTTTTTTGGATGCTAATGAGAATAATAGAAACTGTGTATTATGTAAATAATGTAGGTAGAGGCATAGCAAACGCTATGTAGATAAGCAGTGTAGAGAGCTGCTAGGACAACTGGCTGTTCTGTCACATTCTTAGTTCCTTCATGTAATCTTCCTAGATGTTAGAACAGGCATTTTATAGAAAAACAAAGACTAAGGAATGATGCCTCCTGAATGTTAAACCTTATACTGTACATATGGTAGATTTCTACTGTCTGTATGTTTTGAAAGAGTTTTTGCTTTAGGAAATGATAGGTGTTTGAACTGCTGACAAGTAAAAGTTGCCCTTGGATGTGTAAGCACGTGGTTCTGCCGCAGCTGAGATCAGTGTATACACTGAGGGCAAACATCACCAGAACAACAGCAAAAGACAAGGTGTTTGTAATTTTTCCTTTTGCTTTTTCAGTGCCAGTGATTCAAATAACTTTTGATCTTGAAGTATTAACATCAAAGGCACATCTTTTTATATGTCTTTTCTGAACTTGGACTGTCATTTTAAAATTTTCTGACATTTATATCAAAGAAGTCTTGTAATATTCTGCCCACTATTTAACTGCAGTTTTGCTACAGGTTTAATAGAGCTCTTGAAAGTGATATAGCACTTCTGGTGTCTCTCAATTTGCCAGCAAATAAGGAACTAGTCTCTTTTTAAAATGTGGCAGATCACCCTTAGAGGAGCAAACTGAAACTGAGTAACTGGTTTTAGTGCTTCCTTTTTGCTTAGCTGGGAATGAGCAATAACTGTGAGAATGAAATTGCAATTCCTTTGGGAGTGATCCATTTGCCTCTAAAATTAGGAAAGTTCCTTGCCACTTGGAGCACTTGAGGAGAGTATCTCACTGTGGTAACTTTGATTCTATTATCACCAGAATTTAAGAGGAAAGAATACACGTTTTACAATACCATGGGGGTTTTTTTGTTTAAAATGTAGCTGAATTTCTATTTCAGTATAAAAGTTTGCAGTTTGTTACGCAGGTTGTTATTGTCCCCAAGAAAAGATGTTTCTGTAGTTATAGGTGTATAGATATTTTTGTTGTGAAAATGATTATTCGGAAAACAAATCTACTTTTCTTAAGACATTCTTTATAGAAATGATTTCACCACTTAATTTATCTGGTAAAATCAAAATAATGTATCTGTGGTAGGGGTAGGGATCTTTAAAACAGATAGAGGTGGCTATGTATACAACCTATTTATATAAATACTTTAAGTATCTCTGTCAAAATAATAATAAATATGGATTACAAATATGTAAAGGGAAAAAATGTTGAAGAACTTCTGTTGTTAGTTGGACCAAGTGAAAATGTCCGAGTGAGGCTAAGGACCCGATCCTGTGAACCCACGCTTAAGAGCATTAGTTCCATGGGCTTGTGTTGGTGGCCTATTTATCAGCTTCAGTTGTGTGCAGGTGGTAGCTGTAGGGCTGGAGCTAAACAGTGACAGAGAGTATTGAGCTGTGTTTTAAAACTCATTGTAGAAAATGTTAAGTAATGCACTTGTTGGTGTTCTTCTGGTAAAGATAAGAGGTGTCTTTATGCTCATTTGGGTGGGTGGGAGCTTACACAATGTGATTCTGTCCGGTTCTTTAACACAACACAAGCTTAAATTTTAATACTGTTACTTTAAATACGTATGTAAAAAAAAAAAGAAAAGTATTATTGTTTGAAAAAGCTGCTGTTTGCTGAAACTGTCATTAAGTATTTCCTGTGAAGTTGTGCCAACTAATGAAACTATTGAGTTTATTTCAATGTTAGCCATTTAAAAATGAGAGATGACGATTCGTTAACGATACAAATACCAGCAGAAGCAAGCCATAGACACAAGTAATGGGGGGGGGTTCTACCCATCCTGCCACACACAAGGAGATGTGAGAATGTCTAACCCAGAACTTCCACACCAATGAATGGTAACACTGAAAGTAGAAACCCAGTTGGCACAGCCCACCTTCTAAATGTTCCTAAATAGTTCATATATTTTACTTTTAAATAGATTCTAATAAGAAAAGCTGTTTAATGTCTTAAAAACTCTAGTAATATTTAGGTTAAAGCAGTAGAAAAATCATTATGAAATACAATATGAAGGGTTTTGTTCCATTTCTTTTTTGCTGTATGAAGGATAATTGTTCTGTCTACCGTACTTTTTGGAGTAATAACAGCTTTTTTGCACTATGTAAATACTAGTGGGGAATCTTCCATAACTAATAAAAATGATTGTAGAAATTTACGGCTTTGTTACATTGATATGTTTGTTCACAACTACTTTATCCTGAGTTTATTTGCAATTTCTGCCCTGGCACTACAGGAGGTGGAAAAGGTCTGTGTCACAGCATTCTTGGCTCTAGGGTGGAGAAGGCCTGTGATGGCTCCCGGCCTCGGGCTTGGTGGTACCTTGGGCCCCTGTACCGGGCTCACTGCCAGCACAGGGAGCTGAACCCTTCCTGTCACCTAGACTGTTACTAGCAGAGAGAGGCTGAAGAGAAAAGCAGAATTAGTTGAGGATTTTGGTCATGTATCATCTCAACGATGACCAGAAAAATACTCTCTAGAAAAACCTACTATTCTTCAGGGTCCACAAGTCTGAACTAGGCCCCAAATACCGAGTTGAAGACAGCATTTACTTAAGAACCAAATGAGTAAGAATAACCACAGGCACCTCCAAAAACTAGGATTTCTTGCATGCTTCTAATGTCTGACAACTTTAGTTCTCGTACCTTTATTGTTATACTGGTGCATGAAGTCAGCTTTGAAAAATAACACAAAGTTCTCAATATGTTGTCCCCTGTTCTTCAGTGACTCACTGGTAACTGCTCACGCTTCCGTGGCTCTAGTAACAGTGTCATTAACTGGTTTTGCAACTCCCACGTGTGAGAATATTTGTAGCAATTCAAAAAGGATACAGCTTCATCCTGTAATTTTGAATTTTCTATTTATGTGCCTTAACTTCATGTTTCAGTTCCGCTATTGCAGTTGTCTTCTGCTGAAAGTGCTTCTGTTAGAAACCTTACTTTATAGGTGCTATCGCTTGCTGTCACAATTACTCCTCGCATCTGGGTTTGCCCGTGTCTTCTCAACCTGATACAAATTTTGGAAAGTACAAAAAAAAAATGTAGGTGGCACTGTGTGACTTGTGTTATGGAAGTGACAAGAAAATTAATTACCCTAAGGCCTTAAAAACTGAATTTTCTTCTCCCTTTCTTCACCAATTAAACGCTAACCATTTTGTAGTTCCTTTGAGGAAAGTTTGGTGCCTCTATTGAGAATTTTTTTTTTAAAAAAAAACACTGTAGGTGGCAGGTGGTGGTTTGCATTGCAGTGCACACAGAAGAACCACCACCAGAGAAACAACTGCTCCTGCCATTGGTGCAGTGCAGTTCCCACAAGCAGCACTGGCACCACCTGCACCCCCAGAGCAACTGGAGCTGGTGGGTACCAGGTTTGTACCCACAGGGCTGGGAGTTCATGAATCTGCATGCCTGTAATGCATGGAAAGTCCCCAGGCAGTCAAATGGCACTTGTGTATGTGACAAAACTGCTCTTTATATTTGCTTTAAGGTTTTTTTTTTTTTAGGATCACTGTGTAGAAAAGTCAGGTTTTTTTTAAACAGGTTTAAAGAAGAAAAAGAAGAAATTTCTGTTTAATGTTGCTTAAAAAAAACCCAACCAAACAAAACAAACCCTAAAGGAGATGATGCAACCAAAGCCTGTTTACCTTTTTGGGGTCTCTTATGTTAGCAAACAGCACAAAATGCAGGGAAACTGAATCTGGAATGTGCTTCCTGGCAACAGCTCCAGGCCCCTGGTCCGTTCGCTTGGAGCCCTTCAATTACAGTTTTCCACTGGCGCTTGGTGAGCGTGCTCTGGCGAGGCGGATGTGTGTGGGTGTCCATCTGGACACTATCTCAACCGCCCGGCTCCCTCTTGCAGAGTTGTTTTCCAAGGATAGTACTTGAATGAGTAAAGAGGAATTCGGTAATCGTGTAACAGTGATAATAGACTTGCTCTTTATATATAAAGGGAAATGGGAAAGGGGGCATAGAGTAAACTGCTTTTCCTGCAGTCACCTGTGGAGCAGCTCTGGTTGTGCTTGGGTTCCCCTGGAGGTTGCCGTTTGGCCTGTATAGGGAAAGCTAAAGTGCATCCACATTAAATTTGAAACAACTTTATGCTCCTACAAGGCTTTTTGCCTCTAAGGTAGGCTCTTCATTTCTTTCAGAGTTGTAAAAGCAACAATAAATGTCATCACTCTAAACTTGTCGGGGGGGGTTGTACGTTTTCAAAAAAACTGCAGTAGGAGCCCTGTTGGGTGTCATCTTTCAGGAAAAAACCCTAAATGTAAGTTACTTAGAATATTAGACTCTACATAATGCATTTCAAGCAAGGAAAGGGTACACTTTCAAATGGTATTCAAACCCTTGGGGATTTTCCAGCTGAAGTTGAGAAGGTGAGTGTTCCTTCTGCCATCAACTGTTTGAAGATGTTTGGCAAAAAAAGCTGTGGGTGGCAAGAACTGGAAGAAGCTCTTGCAGAACCTTCCTTAGGGAGGCATGTTGATTGTAGAGGAAGACAGCAAATTAACAAAAATAAAGCAATCAGAAATGTCTTCATGTCAAAGTTTCCTTTATTATTTGCTACAGCCAAGGTAAAGGCAGCCGTCCAAGGATGAAAGCAGGAGCTCCTGGTTGAGGGTACGTCCTTCAGTGTTTCCTTTAAGCTCCCTCTGCACAACTGAGGAGCCACTGGGAGAAGTTCAATGGTGTTGCTGCATTTATGCTTTTAAACTTGTAGGGCAATTCACTAGCACATAAAATACAGCTTTAAGCTGAATTGCAGGAGAGGATGTTCCGTGCTTGCTACCGCGTGGCTATCAAGCCCTGTGATACCATTAAAGCATGACTGCTTCCACCTTCCTTTCCAGCTGACTGTAGTTTTTGTGGTGCTGTTGCTGTAACTTGTTTCATGTGGTGGGTAATTCTGGAGAGATGAAGTTTTAGGCTACTTTAGGCTGAAATTTGTCTTTGAATCCCTCCTGCTGTGGGGCTGTGCTCGCAGCCGGACTCAGGCACTAGATACTTGATCTGCTGTTGCTTTCAGCACTTTGTGGGACAACAGACATCAGAGAGTGCTGTTTTTCACTTGTGGTCACCCCTTCCTCCTTGCAAGCAGATCTGTGGCAGGCCAGCAAGTGCTACTAAATGTATCTCTGGGCTTTTGGGATGCAGATCTCTTTCCAGAAAGCGGTGGTTAGCACAGTATGTTGTTCTCTGATGGCTTGCAGTGGCTCTGACCATAGCTCTTCTGTGTTTGGTATGCCTTTGTCAAGCCTTCAGAGGCTGGCATCATACCCCTGGCAGAAGCAACAGCTGTGGCACAGATCCCCCACACTCTGGTCTCTCAGTGTTCAGCTCTCAACTCCTTGCAAGCCCTGTTGGTAGCCTGGGGCAGGCGGGGTTCATCTTTGATGACTGCTTTCACTCTGAGCTGCAAAGACTGGCTTTGTGCTGGCTGTTGAGCAACCTTCAGGCTCTGAATTTTGGCTCCTTGCACAGGAGTCTCCAGCTTATTGCTGTGGGGCTGTCCTAGCAGAAAAGGCAAAGCCCAGCAGTCTTTGAAGAGGGAGGTGGTAGTTCCAGGCAAAGAGGAGGTGAAAAGGAAGGAAAGAAAGCAAATCCAGCTAAGCCCAGTTGTATGTTGTGCTGGGTCCATCCACTCGCATTGCTCAACTGCAAGGATGCACCATTCATCCAGGAGGATCAGCCCTGCCTTCTGTTGTCTTATCTCAGCACCATTTTTCTGTCTTCTAGCTGCAGTTTTGAACAAAGAAGTGACATTATGGTGAATGGTTAAACTGGGCCGAGCAAAACACAATGTGGTGCCCAAGAAGGAAAATTGCAACTTGTCTGTAAGTCCCCCTAGGATGCATTTTCTGGGATTAGCGCTGTTGGATCCTTCAGAGCTAGAACAGGAGAAAAGCAGTGACAGACTAATCTCTGACTCCTGTGTCCAGGGGTATGGTGGAAGCTGTGCTTCTGTCTTCCTCAAATATATCAGCGTTCAGCTCTGTGTCTTCAGCCCCCTCCAAACCCCCTCTGACACTGCTTACAAGTAGGAGGTAAGCTGCAGTTGCCAGACATGCCTGGTTTTAACTCATTCAAAACACAGAAAAGTATCCCTAAGAGATAAAACAGTGAGAGGGATTCAACATGTAGCAAAATATTTTTTTCTTAATTTAAATGAAACAGTGGCCATGCAGGACTTTTGCTAGTGCAAATAAGCATGCTCCAGGGCTTCCCAGAAGGACCTGCCATCGCATTTCTGATAAAGGGGGTTTCCTGCTGTTCTGTAACACTTTGCTGATCTCTGCCAGAGTCAGCCAGGCATGTCAGGGAGGAAGGAAGGCAGATCAGCTCGGTGCACCTTAGCATGAATTAGCTCTGCTGTTGCTATTTATACAGGTGGAAAAAAATCCCCCGTTTACACCATGTTCTAACATAAAGGCTGAGCTCTGTCATGCTGCTTGCAAGAAGCATGAAACTACTTCCTCCAGGCTCCTGCAAGAGTGCAACTGCGTTTTGGGTGTACTGTATGGGTGGGTGACAGCTTTGGTCCCTGCTGCCCACACACCCTCCTGGTGCAGGACTGCTGAGCTGGTTGCTTTCTTCTAAATTGGTCCCCAATTTGCCTTAAGGTCCTCTGTCACTATCTAGAAACCTGTGCCTGTGTCCTGGCATTTGCCTTCCCTGGCCCCTAACGCTGCAAGGGGAGGGTGGCAGTGTTAAGTGCCTGCTAAAGCAGCCCCAATTATGAAATGGTGTCACTCCCAAGGGTGTCCTGGGGCTCTGGGCTGACACTGCTCCTCCCTGCTACAAAGACTCCCTGTGGTGATGCTGGAATTGTAGCTGTTGCAAGCTCGCCTCCTTTTCTGCAGCTCTTTTAGAGAGGTGTTAGAGGTGGTTGTAGCTGGATAGCTGCTTGCTCCTGTGTCGTGATGCTGTCCCCACAATGTAGTAACAGCTGCCACGGCTCCTGTCTCCTGTGACAATGTGACTGCTCACATCAGTTTTTCATGCAGCATATTTGAGGCTGAGAGATTGTTTGGGGCTGTAAACAGGGTGTGACAGGGCGTTTCGGTGTGATGGGGTTGGTAACATAGTGACCCAGGGGCATTTCAGCTCATAACTGTGCTCCAGAAGGGCATTCCCATCTAGCCTGAGAACCCATCCATGGCCCAGGCTGTTGGCAGCACACGCTGTCCCATGCCAGCAGCCAAGCAAGTAGGCAAAATGCCCTTTTCCTGTGTCTCCCCTGGGCTGTGCAGGACAGTGGTGGGTGGGTGAGCAGAGAGCTGGGGCAGCTCCCCAGGTCCTGAGCACTGTGAGCAACTGGGAACTCGAGTCATAATTGAGAAACACAGGCTCCTTTTAGGCTGCATACAAGACTGTAGGCTCAGATTCGCCAGTGCTTAAAGGAGCTTTGTTCTCTGTGCTGGTTAAAGGCTGATTTCCCAGTATCTTAAACAGAAATCTTGTTTTTAGCCTTGAGAAAAAAGCTTTTTAATTTACAAAGGCATGGCATTTTTCTTTTCCCCTCCTCCCCCTCCCTGCCATGGCTACTATTCCTTGGACAATGCCACTCTTTGCTGGGTTCCGCTCTCGAGCTTGTATTTCTTGATCGCTGCTGAAAACAGAGCTTGTCACAATTGCATTTTTCTCTGGAACTTGCTGTAAAACACCAGCTATTCTTCACCTCCCACACCGTAATCCTGCTCACTGGTGCCTGTGAGCCGAGAAGTGCTGGTTAATGTACTGGCCTCCCTGCCCCTCTCTGGGAAAGCCCTCTTTAGTCTCTCAGCCACCCAGGGAGGCCAACTATGCTTTGGCCATGGGGCAGCAGGTGCTGGTGGCACACAGGGCTCCAGAGAGAGCTCTTGTGGGACTAGTGAAGGGCAGGCTGTTGCATTATTGTTTCTTTTTCTTGAAAATATCCCCTTTCACCATGCAGGTTTTAAGACAGTCCAGTTAATCCTTTTCACCTGCTAGCTCTGTTAGCTGCAGTAGGACACAGTGGGAACTGCATTCCCTGCAAGACCAGCAGGGACCCTGCCCACCCATTTTCTCACTCGCACAGATAAAGGAAGGCTCAAATTGCCTCCTGAGGAAGAAGCAGCTGCCAGAAGGCTTCAGATGAGGACCAGCATTAGCCAGAGGCAGCCCATAGCCTCTGTACTTGGCATTGGTGAGGCCACATCTTAAGTTCTATGTTCAGTTTTGGGCCCCTCACTACAAGACAGACATTGGGGTGCTGAAGCGTGTCCACAGAAGCGCAGTGAAGCTGGTGCAGGGGGGTCCAGAGCACAAGTCTTATGGGCAGCACCTGAGGGAACTAGGATTGTTCAGCCTGGAGAAATGGAGGCTGAGGGGAGATCTCATCACTCTCTTATCAACTACGTGAAAGGAGGTGGCGGTCAGTCTATTCTACCAAGTAGCAGGCAACAGGACAATAAATGGACTCGAGCTGCACCAGGGGAGTTTTAGGTTGGATATTGGGAAAAATTTCTTCACTGAAAGGGTTGTCAAGCATCAGAGCAAGCTGCCCAGGGAAGTGGTTGCGTCGCCATCACTGGAGGTGTAGATGTAGTGCTGAGGGACATGGTTTAGAAGTAATTCGATAGCAGTAGGTTAATGGCTTGACTTAATGATCTTAAAGGTCTCTTCCAACCAAAATGATTCCAATTCTACTCTATGATTCTATGAACTAATCTCTACTTGAGCAAAGGCATGGCGGAGCATCCTGACCACCAAGCCATGCTTTCCTGGTTCTGTCATCTATACCAAGAGGCTGCTATAAGGCAGGAAGACCTTGCTACATGCTCAGAGAAAAGGTGGGAAGGATGGTAATGCTGATATCGCAAGAAGAGGGAATTTGGTTTGTGTGGTTGCATGTTTTTCATGGCAGTAAAAAGAGAAATCTGGGAGGTTCCCCAAGACAGGAGCCTAGAGCATCCACATCTCCCTGAACACTGGTCCTCGTTGTCCCCTCTATGGTAAGCACAGTTCATTCTGGTCCCTTGCCAGTGGTGAGGGCACTGCAGCCTCTCCATCCTGGTGGTTTTTTTGCTGGTGTTGATGATGTGTTCCAGCATGGCAATGAAGAGTTAATAAAAATGTTCATGCTAAGATAGTTTCTGTGTTTCATGTACAATCAATAGTGCTGCTAATGACTTCTGAACATTTCCTATCCTTTTGTGCTCAAAGCCATCATTAAAGCTTTGTGAGAAATTAGTCAGTCTTTGTAACTTGCGGCTGGTCCAGGTTTTGCCTTTGGGTTTGATTTTCTGAGCAGGCTGAGCCATCCTCCCCAAAAAGGGTTGATTCAAAAGTAGCCGCTTCCTCTTTGAGCTGTATTTCACTAGTGGAGTCTGAACTGGGGTTTTTTCCTATTTATTGTAGCAACTATTGCATCTTTTAGGATTAATACCAGCTTTTATACACGACAAAAAAAACCTGCAGTGGCGGTGTTGAGCTCTGTCTCTCCAGCTCTGCCCATGATTTTCTCCTCCTGGTACAGACAGGGCAGTATGGCCTCTCCTCATTCACCACCTGAACGTGAGGAGAGAATGAGCCCAGGATCACTGTGAGAGCATAAGGAAGATGAAGTCAATACTGAAAACCTAGTAAGAGAAAAGACCTCAGCTAATGGGGAGAACTGAGGCCTCCTGGCCTGCCCTCTGTGATGCTGCATTTCTCTTCCCAACACGCCACCCGAGGTGCCGAAACCCCAAACTGACCCGAGGTAACTCGCATTGAGGGCCCAGGCACTTTCAGTAAGTAAAATAAACCCGGCTACTCTTCTCTCGCTGCCAGAGGTACCTGCAAGGGAGAAGGCGGCTTTTCCCCACCGGAGCCGAGACGCGGGGAGGCCGCTAGGACAAGGCCTGTCCTTCCCCCGGTGTCGGGTGGGCAGCCCGGGGGCACGGCAGCCCCGGCTGAACCCCAGCCCTCGCCTCTGCCCGTGTCCCCGGCGGAGGCGGAGTAGGAGGAGAAAGGGCCGGACCTTGCCGCAACAAGGGGCTTTGGAGAGATTTTCGGCACCGCCCGGAGGGTCCTGCCCGCCTCCGCGCCCCCTCTTCCCCCTCCCGCTCCCCGCGTGCTGAGGGCGCCTGAGCCGGCGGCGGGCGGCGATTGGCTGCCAGGCGCACCCCGGGGGCCGCCGGGCCGCGGCCGCCTGCCGAGCGCCATTCACGGCGCTGCCCGCCTGCACGCGCCGAGCCTCATTCACAAAAAAACTTCATTCATAAAAGCCGGCGGCGGCGGCCGGGGCTGCGGCCGGGGCTGCNTCTCCTTCCTCCCCCCAACCCCCCCCGGATTATGGTGCTGAAGGACTTTCCAGCAAGAATTACCGAGACTGATGCCGAGAACTGCCGGCGCTTTTCTGTATTTTCCTTAAAATCCTGGGTTTGTGTCTGACCGCTGGGCGGGAGCGTCGCCGCGCAGGGATGCTCTTCGCCTTTGGGGCAGCCGACGATGGAAATGCAGAGAGCTGGGCACCTTACGGGGTTCATGCCGGTCTGAGAATGTGTTGTAGCTGTAGCAATCTTGCTCTGCTTTGTGTGGAATATGCTTGAGCTTTCGCTGCAGCCAGGACTCCGCGGTTAATGATGCTACGTCTTCAGAGCTAGGTGGGAATTAGTGCCTGGCTTGAGGCAGGTTTGGATAGCGGCTCTTCATCTTAAGCTGCTGTACCACTGATTCCATTCCCGTATGCTCTTTTTATTGCTGCTTACAAAATACCAGATGTCCATGCAGTTTTAAGCCTTGTCCATTGAGGAAAATAAGCCACTCTAGAGGGAGTCAGCAAAAATATCCAATAGGTTTCTGTTTTTAAAATTGTTTGACTTGCTTGATTTCCATATCATTTATCAACAAGAGGCAATTTATGCAGGAGTATCCAGTTACAGAACTGCCAAGGCTATGAGAGAACGCAGCCAGCAGAGCCTCAGTGGACACGTCCTGTATGTAGGGTTATTCAGACATCCAGGAATGCTGCACAGGGCTAAGTACAGCCGATTCAGGAATGATTCAATAACATCCCTAGAGGAAGGTACACAAAATTCGTCTTTAAACATCAAAGGTTCTTCCTCCTCTTCCCATTCTTCATCACCTAATTTACTGACAGAAGATGTCTCCCTGGGGCCACAGGACACCTGCACCACCTTGTGCACACTGATCCCTCGGATGGCTAACATTAAACTCGCCAACCCATCAAATCTGCCAGGGCTGAAAAGCTTCTGTCTGGGAACAAAAGAGGTGCCAAGAATTAAACTCACAGAGTGCGTTACCATCCCGAGCAGCCCAACCTCACCCGAGATCAGCTGCCTCTCAGCATCTTATCCACAGCCTGACCTGGACAAGCTGCCCCTAACCCCAAAGCCAGCAGGTGACTGTGCCGTGCGGGGAGCTGAGGAGGCCGCTTCTGTGGGCAGGCAGGACAGGAGCCTCACACAGAGCAGTGAAAGTGTGGGGGAGCCAGGAACGACCTACGGAGTGCGGGTGAGTACTTCTCACGGGGTTTCCATTCTCTGACAAAGCAAACTGTGCAGGTGGCAGCAGGGTAACCTCTGTGTTCCCACTCCTGGAGCCAGAGCCCCAAACCACTGACTTCCTGTGTACTTCCTGTCTTCTGACATACAAAGGGCTGTGGTGGCGAACTGAGGGAGTTAAAAGGACCACGGCTGCTCCCAGAGGTAACACAACATCCATTTCCAAAAGACTATCTTTAGACTCTCTGAGGAGTGCAGCTCAGCTGCAATTCAAACAGGGGTTGCTCTGACCTGAAATGCATGTTGGAGGGAGAAGGAGGCCCACAAAACCGGGTTCCTATCCTTTGCAGAGCCAGCTCTCAGGCACTGAGTGCACACTGGCCCACGCTACTGATGTATTTGTCACAGAGGGTGTGGGAGAGCTGCTGGGGCTGCTGCTGCAGCCCAGAGACCCTCTGCACTGGGAGGTGAGCGGGCAGGATGCAAAAAAAGACCCTCCTTGCTGGATGCTATCAGGCTGTCTGATTTTCTTGGTAATGATAATATACAGAAAACACTGCCTGTTTCTTCAGCAGACACTCTGAAATAGCCTTTCTGGGTATTTTTCATGTTGTAGACTGGGGTTGGTGTATTCTAATTAGCCATCAGTGGCCAAGAAGAGACCATGCCTCCTGGTCTCAGTGCTTTCACCATCTTCAACCCTGCCACATTTGGGAGCTTTCTAATTTTATTTTCCTCTCTGGACTTCATATTTCTGTGGACAGAGCTTACCATATGCTAACTGTTGCTTCCTTGTCTACATTCTGAACCTCTGACCCTGAACATTTTAGTGCTTGTGTTTCATCTGTCAAAAGCACTCCCTGGCTAACACTGCCCATTGCTTGCAAGGAAGGAGTGCAGAGAAAGCAGTGTAAACCTGCTTCAGAAATACTCATGTAATGACCAGGCTGGCCAAGGGCTCTTGTAGTTTTTGCAGCCCTTGTGCCTGTCTCAGTCGTGCAAGGGGGGCTGCAGGAGCAAGCTGTATGAGGGGTTATTCATCAGAATAAATTCCTCCAAGTGAGCTGCAGGCAGGGTGCTAAGAGAGAGTTTGGTATACAGGAGGTATCAAAATGTGCCAGAAGGAGTAAAAAAAGAAGCTATAAGCCATGCAAAATTTGTGTATCCTATGTGATGACTCGCAAGCAGGAAAGTCTAAAGAAATGTGCAAGGCCAAGAAAAAGAAATCAGTCCCTTTCCAAATGCATCAGGAGAGCAGGCAAATCAGAGGGAAGAGAACATGGGGAGACAGCTGTGTTCACCTTTCCCCAAGCAGGAATGAGATGAATGCCTGGCATCCAGCAGTGGTGGCATGGCTGGTTTGATGGGACATTGGCTGAAAGGTGATAGTGTCCTAGCACAGCACCGGCCACTGCGAGTGGAGCCACAGGAGACCTCAGGACATTGACCTGGGGAGCAGCAGTGGAGCTCATAATGAAGGCTTTGAGGTACCTACAGAGACTCAAGGTACCTACAGAGACTCGAGTACTGAGATGCTAATGCCAGAGGCACACTTAAATAATTCTATTTCTAGCATGGGGAGGAGAGGATGAAGTGCAGGGGGAATTTCCTGCGTTTCTATTGTGGCCAAGGGCTGAGAGCAGAGGCACTGAGCTGTCACCCACTGGGGAGCACATGAGCAAGAAAGACAGAAGAGCATGCGAAAAAAAGGACTTGATGGGAAAGTCATGTGGAGAGGGGAAGGGCTTGTCCTTTCCTGCTGCTCCCCATTTTGTATTTCCAGTATGGTTTTCTGCTTGTCTTTCTGGAAGTCACCCTATTTCATGGGGAATCTCTCTGAAGCAGGAGGTTGCTGGCAGGGGCCTCCAAGAGTGCTGCTGCTGAGGAGCAGAATTTTTCCTAGCCAAACTCTTGTTGGTTTTTTGTTTTTTTTTTTCAACCTGCCACTTTAATAACAAGCAGCTCAGTAAATAAGCAGCCTGGGGGTTTTGGTACCTTGCCATCAGAGCATGGGCAAGGAGCTTGTTTCCCCAGGGACCAGGGGCTACGCCGGGAGCTGGTGATGAAGCTGCATCCAGGCTGAGAAGCAGCCAGGAGCTCAGGGTTGCAGTGCGAAGGGAGCGTGGTGTGGTGGGATGGTCTTGCCCACTGGCAAAGTGGGGCTGAGGGGCTGGGCAGCTGCAGGAGCTGCTCCCGGTCCTTTGCCCAGTCCTTTCCCTAGCCCTTTCCCCCTCATCCTGGTCCTGGCTTTTCTTCCTGTGGTTTTCGAAGATGCCCACTGTCCCCATGCAGCTTCTCACACCCTGTTAGGGATTGCTGGGATCTCCCCAGAGACCATTTGAGGAAGAAAGTCAGATCTATGCTACCGGGATTGCTGCTGCCGGAAATCTTTGGCCTTAAAAGCTTAATTGGAGTCTGAAGAGGATTTGGCACTTCCGTGGAGATGATCCACAGTTATTTTAGAAAGGCAATAACATGGGGAAGTAATGAAATGCCTTAGGGCAGAAGCTGTCCCCTGTGGACTGGAGTGAGGCAGTCATTTTCTTTCTGGGGTTGGTTTAAGAAGAAATGATGCTGGGCTCATTGCACCTCCGTAAGAGGCAGCCGTGGCTGTGCATGGCTACCAGTGACAGGGCACCTGTGTTGTGGCCAGGTGTCACCTGGGCTCTGGTGAGGAAACTGAGACCCATAGGAGGCCCTGTTCCCCGAGATGTTAATGCAAATAACAAAGAGCCCAAATAATATATTAATAGGAGCCTGTACAGATTGGGATATATATATATATATTTATATTTAATCAGTTGCTTGTCTCTAGAGTAAAAGGAGCTTGACTGCTGCTAATGGAGGGGTTCAGAATGATGCAAAGCATGTCCTGAGAGAGTGCACATGAGGACCTGTCCCCTGCACAGCCCTGCTTTTGTCCATGGAGACTGTGACAGGTCAGGCTGGGGAACCTGCTTCTTGGCTCTGTGTGGAAGCAGGGTTCAGAGCAGCCCTTGCCTCATCCCCAGAAGCTGCTAGGACCCCTGTCGTGCTCAGGGCACAGAAATAATTGCAGTATTTCAGCTGTAGCCACTTCCCTGGCATGCACCACCCTGACATCGCACCCAGGGCACTGCTCTGGCCTCAGCACCCTGCATCGCCTGCTGTAAATAACTAACTACACGTGTAGGCGCAACCAGGGCTCTCGCAGGAAGGAGATGGGCTCCAGTGAGTCACAGCTTCAGAGCCGCATCTGTGAATCGTAAGCCGGGGGTTTGGGCCTGTAGGGTGCTGGGGACGTGTGCGTGGGCACATTTTTAGGCCATTTGCTTTGTCACAGCCTGGAGCATGGGGACAGGGCAGTTTGAACCAATTCTGTCAGAGCCCTGGCTTGAGTAAAGTGTTGCAGAAAGTAGTTTTTCAGCACAAAACTAAAAAGAAAAGCAAATGCATGCAGATATATATATTTACACACATGTGTGTATCTGTGTGTGCATATATATATATATGAAAAGTTACAAACTTTTCCCTGGGTTTTTCTTAAAATTTCTTAAAAAATTGAAAACTCATGAATGAAAGGGTCAGACTTACCCAGGAAAATTTCCAGTTAGCATAAGCCATGTCTTGCTGCACCTCAGGGAGGAGGCAGTGCTATATGGGCGGGAGGAGCAGGAGAGACCAAAGGCTTTTCTATCTGTCCACACAACTGCTGCTACTGGCAGGAGGATGAGAGCAGGGTGGGGTCTTCTGGCACTTGCCATCCCCAGAAAAGAGCAGTGCAGGTGCTTAGGCTCGCACTGGAAAACCACTAGTGGGTTTTTTTGTTTGTGTGTTTAATGGTCTTTAGTAATCTTTCTTCTTTCATGAAGGTGTCCAGATTGTTTTCCAGCCTGTTCTGCGTGGGTTTTGTGCTCTCTTGCAGTTTCCCTGGGGGTAGCCACACCTGTGGTGGTGCATGGCTTTCATGGTGGGCTGCCTTTGCCTCATCTTGGGAGGGATGGGAGAGCAGACTCTGCCAGCTTTGCTTTTGGCTCTAAAAGGCTTCGTGTTTGCTGGAGGAAGCCAGCATGGTTCACATTAAGGAACAAGCCGGTCAGATCTGCAGGGTACAAACATGGGCCAAAGCTCTTCATTAGCGGCCTAACTGATGGCTGCTAATGGCATTATGTAGCACCAATCCCAGCCTGGTAAAATGTGGCTGTGTGTTTCAGGATGAGGAGCCAAACTGGCCAGCAGCATGGCACAATCTGTGAGCTGACAGGAACATGGTGCCTGGGTATCTGTGGCACCCAGGGCTAGGGTAGCTGTGGCAGTCTGTGCTTTCTAGTGGACAAGTGGATTTTCGGCCCCAAAGCCACCATAAGCAGCCTCTAAGGAAGGGCTGAGAAAAATTCTCCACCAAAACTACAGTAACCTGTGCTTTCCTTCTTCACCGCATCCCTGGCTAGCTCTTGGTGTTGTCTGTGGAGGGAGACCAGTGCATCACCTTCCTGCCAGGGTGAAAGCGGTGGGGCATCTCAATCAGGGATTGCAACACATGAGAGTGTGTCCCCAAGCCTGGCAGCCAGCCACAGGGAGGGCAGCACTGTGGCTGTTACAGGCAAAAGTAGTTTTCCCTTGGTGTAAAAGGCAAAGGCCTGTCGCCCTATAACTCTGGTGCCATTGTCCTGCCATGTGCTGGTGGCTGCTGCTCGCTTCTGCCTAGTCTCTCTTCCTGTCAGATCCATCGCAAGCTAGAGGGGAGTTACTCAAGCAAATCAAAGTGAAACTCTCCCACTGCTCTGCAGCCGCCTGCCCTACGTGACAGAGAGCTATACTCCCTCCCAGCAGGCAGCCCTTGCCCGCAAGGAAGGAAGGTGGTGGGAAACTCAGAAATGGGTTTGCCCTCACTTTGAAAGCATCTTGTTAAAGCAGGGCTGGGAAAAGAAATGCTTGCATGGCAGTCAGCTCCCTGCTGTGCTCATGTGCACCCAGCACTGCCCAGGCAGCTGTGTTATGTTTTTAGGAAATTTGAACCTAGTCTCACATATGTTTGGTCAGAGGCTGTTTTGCAGCAGCATACCTGGCTGCCTCTGCGAGCAAATCCTGTCCCTTGGATTCAGTGTTAGTTGGCCGTGGGGTCTGTAGGAGCTGCTCTTGGCATTATGCATGAGTTAATGCCTGTTAACTAATAGGTAAAATTGCAAGGCTGCAGCTGTGTTGTTTAATTAGGAGCTCTGTGTGCTGCTCCCCATGTCATTCCTGTGGGTGAATCACTGGCTGTCATTCACGCTGGAGCTGGAGCCACTAACTGCATTATGGCAGGGAAAGAAATGAGACGTGGGTCTGGATTAGAGGGTGCCTGAAAAGCTTATTCACACGGGCTCTGCCTAGCGCCTTCACATCTCCTCCCACACAGTCCCTCATCCTGTTTGCAGTCACTCTCCGTCATCTCTTGTAAACAGATGAGAAAAGACGTGTGCATCTTCAGGAACTGCCCTTCTCTACCTGCCATCCCAGCGGCGTGGGGAAACGGCAGCCAGCCCCAGATCACCCTCCGGATTCTAAGCCCAAGAGATGAAGTTCCCCCAGTGCTGATGCTCCCCTCAGCCCTTTGTAGGGAGACAGGGGACAGTTTTGCTCACAACACCATTAGAGGAGCCCTTCTCTTTCCAGCAGGAGCCAGTGAGCCCTCTCCCTCTCCCCCTGCTGCCAACAGATCAGTGTGTTCAGCATCTGCTTTCACTGGTGATGTCAAGGCTTTAATGCTTGTCTTGTTTCAGTATTGGTATTTCATTTTTCTATAGGTACTTGAATTCTGCAGTTGTTCCTGTCCTTGTTGCTGTGGGCTGGTTACAGCCCCCTTGTGCCTGTTTCCAGCTCCCCCCAGCTTCCCCTTAGCAGCTCAGTCAAGCTGAGCCATGCTTCTTTTCACAGGGCTTTGGAAGATGAACCCTATTCCTTGGTCACCACCTTTGAACCCTTGACATCACTACGGCCATGTTCCAAAACCAGCTAACAGATAGCTTGGGTTCCTTGCAGGGCAGGTGGGTCTTGGCACACCACGGCCATGCTGGGGTAAGGATTGTGTGCTGCTGTGGCGCTGCAGAACGGCACACATGGCTGCTGCCCTGCTGATTCTTCAGCTTCACCCTCTCTGCAGCAGGAAAGCAGGAGCTGGCCTCAAACCAGCATCCTCAGATGAGCCCCCAGCCTTTTGTGGGAGCTGCCGTTTGGGGTATACAGGGTGGGAAGCCAGAAGCGGAGCCTGGGTGCAGAAGTCTCTGAGACAGACATTGCCCTTGTCTTCTGCCATCCCCTTTCTCTTGTACACCGGTAATGCTGCTTGTTAGACTCAGCTATGAAGGGGTTAATATTTTTCTTGTTTATTTGTTAATTATTTTTTCTTCCTCAGAGATTGTCTTTTGTTTTCTTGAATAGGCTTCTGGTATCCCATTGTCTTTTTATGTGCTCCATGGGCTTCTCCCCAGCTCTGTGACCCCAACTTCCTCAGTCCCAGTCCTGCAGCGTCCCCCAGCCCAGCACTCTGCTGCTTCTCTGTACCCTCCTAATGAGATGTGAAAGTTCAGCCATTATTAACTGTGCTGGTTTAGATAACCAACGGCAGCTGAAATAAATGAGGGATGCAAAGAGGTGCCATGTTAATGCACTTCCCTACTCAGGCTTTTAAAGAAAAAAAAAAATGGTCTTTTGTGAATCATTGATAAGTTCAGCTTCACTCAGGGTCACTTATGCAAAAACCTAATATTGATTTTTCATCTTTGCTTAGAGTAGCTTCCCACGCATCTGTTCAGGATGCAGTGGGGACTCACTTATCAGCATATGACTCACCTACTCCTCTAAATCTTTCTTTTCTCGAGGATGGAGGAGCAGCCAACCAGTTCACAGGATGCTGACCTTATACTGTAGGATCAGAGGTCTCCACTGTGCTACAGTCTGAGGCTCTGGACATGTTTGCTTTGTTCACATTAAGCAGTAATATCTTTAACAAGTAAGATGGCTCTCGGAGTCCTTTACAAAGTCATTAAATGTTCATTAGGGAAGCAGTTCTGCTAACCCTTCAGATTCTTATTGATGTCCTTCCAGGGCTCTGACCTAATTCTGGAGTTCTCCCAAGGGTTACATTGCTATCTGGAAAGAAACCAAAATAGGGATAATACAATTGTTGTGGAATCCTTGCTTGACTGCACACATACTGCACACCCTCTTTTTAACACACACATTCATCTCTAAAAGATCTGAATCAGATACCTAAATCCAGCCTCCTCTGAATGGCCCAGCAGAAAAATTGATTCACAGGCAAAGTGAAGAAGATGATGTAAATACAGTACACTCCTCTGGACAGAGAATGCTTCCTCCATCCATTCAGAATAAGAGGACAGAGTATGCATGTCCCTGCCTGGGATTGCCAGGATGTCTGCTGTATGCCAGAGGCTTTGGCTTTCTGCGGGAGAGGTCTGTGCAGACAGGCTGTCACCACAGACGTGCTGTGTGAGCACGGCAGGATGCTCCCAAAAGCCCTTTTCCCTCCAGGAGAATTCATTGTGGAAGAGGGGATGCAAACTGAGACCCAGACCTATGCCAACCTTGTGAAATGGAGATGTTGGAACACTTCAACAGCCGAGAGACAGATACCAACAGAAATACTGAAAGAATTAGTAAGATGAGAGAGGTAAACTCAGTGGGTAGACTTAGCCTAGCACACTTCATTGGGATGAAAAAGTGCCATAGGTTCGTACATCACATCAAAGGACTGACACGCCATGACAGCCTTGATGTTTCTGAAAATTAGTCCTATGCAAATCCCAAATGAGTATAGAAAAAGCCCCCATCTCTGCCCCATACAACAGAAGTTTGGGAGTCAGACTCTAATTTAAAGCAGGTCAATTTATAGTGCAGGCTCTTAAGAGCTGTTGCTATGATCTGGAATTGCAGCTCTACCTCCCTCATCTTCCGCAGAGGTTATTTGTCATCAGACATACAGCAGCATGGAGCCAGTGGTTTTCCTCATGCCTAGTAATGCCTCCTGCTGCTCTGAAGGGATGTTCAGCTCTTCTGCATGGGGGCTCTTTGTGCATCAGTCCTGTAGGGCTTCCAGGGCCCCTCTGCTCCTGAGCAGTTTCCCTCCACCATTCATCTATTCATCCCAGCTCAGTGCCACAGACTAATCAGTGAGAGGAAGAAGAATTCGAAAAAATGAATGATGGGATTTTGTGTCCCCAGAATGCTTTACCCTTTTTTTGTGCTATGTTGTTGAAGCCACTGGTATCTTTATTGCTCTTCTCTACACTTTCCAGTAAAACAAGATATATTTAGGAAGCAGCTTTAGGATGGCTGATTTATTTTTCCATTTAGACTGTGGTTCTCCATATATTTAGTGGACTGAAATCACATTTGTTCCCTGTCGTGATCCTCCTCTTACCTGTGTGCTAGATTTTAACATAGGTCTCTTTTTCCTCTGTCTCTCTCTTTTCCCTAGTACATGGGCTGTATTGAAGTGCTGCAGTCAATGAGGTCCCTGGACTTCGGCACGCGAACGCAAGTCACCAGGTAGGTGGTATCAAACTGAAATTCAGGACAAGAATAAAAAGCTGGAGTGCTAATTTCTGCATAAAGCCAAGGGTGCATGCCAGGCTCTGAAACATTTTGAATAGGAGTTTGCATGTTTTGTTTTGTTTTTTCTCAAGCGATGATTTGAATTATTTGATCATTACAATAGGCTATTTGCATTGGAAAATGAACTGTTTCAGCCACAGACCTAATTTCTCTCCCAGATTTTGTTCTGGATACAGAGAGCCTCCCCCTGCAGTCACAGCACGGTGCAGACATCCCAGCTAGCCAGGTCCAGGCAGCAGCCAGCCTGTGCGGGGGCTCAGCACTCCCCCAGGGCACTGGCTTGATCCACTGGGGCTGCCGTGGCTGCAGGTGGCCAAGATGGTGAGCCTGGATGCTCGCTGGACTCTGTAATGTGCAGCTTCCCACCCAGTGCAGAAAGTGCAATCTAGCAAGGTTGTCTGATGAATTTTCATCAGACGTATGACATTGTTTGGCCCCATCTGCACCAAGGCCAGGCTCAGCTGGAAGCAGCGTCACAAGGAAAACTTGTTGAAATACAGCCATTTTCACTGTACTGTAGGCCTAAGTCTCCAGGCTGCAAATCAGAAAAAGATGAATATTTCACACTCAGATACTGCTGAATGTGGTTTAAACATGAAATATTTTGTGGTCTTTTCAGAAGTTTGCAACTTCTGTTGCAGATTACTGCCAGTTGCTGGATGTAGATTATTCATATACACACCTGTGGGGTTGTTGAAATGTCCTGTCAGGAACAGAAAAGCCCAGTTTTATTTTTATGTTTATTATTGTTAGTGCGGGAATGTTTGAGTTTTTAAAAGAAGCACCCTTGTTCCAACTCAGAGCACTGCATGCTGCTGGGATGTGTTCACAGTCCAGCAGCCAGGAATAATGCTCTGCTGGGCAGCTGCCCAGCATCCCAGCACCTCCACCCGCTCTTTGGAGGGGTGGGTGGGTGGGTGCAGAGTATTTTGGCCCAGCCTTAGACCTGTTCCCTCCTCAGCTATTTTCCTGGCATGGTTCACACTGAGGATGCCAGGAGTGTGGCTGAGGCTTCCTGCACCTGCCCAGCTCTTCCTTCCTGCTGGTGGATGATTTACAGATGCTCTTTTGCTTCTTCAAGTGTTTGTGTCAAAGAAATCCTGGAGAAAGGAAAGGAACATGGAAGAGATGTATTACATTTTTACCTGTTGGCTCCCAGATTTATCAACTAAAAGGAAGAATCTGAAAAACTTGAGTCCTTAAATGCCTATATACTGCACTTGAAAGCTGCCCAATTTGCTTTATATTCATAATCAGTGGTTGTTGACATGTACAATCAGCATAAGCACTCACCCAGTTCCTGCATGTGGATATGAAGAAGCGCCTTAGATACAAATACACTTCCCTCAGCCTAGTTGTTCATCGATCAGAAAGACCTGTGTAGTACACTTAGCCCAAAGCAACGGGTGTTCAGACCAAGCCACCGTATTTTTCAACAGCCTCGGCCAGAGAACCAGGTTATCTCCTGTTTGCAAGATGCAGCGAATGTTTGCTGCTACACTTAGAAAACAGAGCTTTGAATGGTTTCTCTGGAAAATAATGAATATGAATTACTGTGGGACAAGAGCTTGCCAACTTAAATTTGGCCCAGATAGTAAGGTTTTGTTAACCGGAGCTATGTGAAAACTTAACAATGGAAATATTTCCATCACCTAAAAAAATCCCACTGCTGACCTCAGTGGGCTCTTCTGTGCACAAGAAATTCAAAACTTAAACTGTTTGCAAACCAAATGCTGAAGTGCTGAGCTCATGCATGCAAACTTTAAAGTTCGATCGATTACAAGCTGACTAGAGCAAAGATAACATTGATTATTCCCCTATTGTTCTCCCAGGGGAGTAAGTTTAGAGACAGCACGCACAATGCACCAACCAAGGAGTTATTGGAAATGATCCATTTTAATCATCTCTGTTATTTGTACTGGGGGTAAAATTTTTTTTTACTCTGATGGCATTTCATTAAACAGAGGCATCTTCTATTTCAAAGTGTTGTAGAAAGGGTCTCTAATTATGTCTGCTCTCTGTCTTGCTATATGTGTATTTGCATTCTTAGTCTCTTGATCTCTAAAATTAAAGATATTGTTTACCTACCTCACCTGAATGTTGGAAAGATCAACAAATTTGTGTTTGCCAAAGTGCCTTGAGGAGTCAAAAGAGATGAGCGTGGAGAGTTTATTTTCTAGTTTCTTGCTGGACTTCCGTTTTCAGAGTCACTTAGCAGGCACAGGTTTGGGGAAGGCAGACCATGGCCTCTGCAGTGCTACGAATGCCTGTGGGGTGCAGAGATGCTGAATGGTGGCAGCATAGCAAGGGAAGGGCCAGGCACTGAAATGCTCTCAACCCTCGGCAGCTGTGTGGTGAGGAGGCTGGCAGAGCAGATTTGGCTGCAGCAGTTTTCTCTTCCAGGTCTCTGCCATGCCTGCCTGTGACCCAATTCATGTGCTCTTAGGACATCCTTCCCATTTTGCAGAAATTTGTGATCCCAAGTTCCCTGTAGATGACAAGAGTAACACCAAGAAACAGCAACGAGGGTAACGAGTTCCTCTGCTTGAGGGGCTTTGTATTTTGTTGAATGGTCACCCATAAACATGCTGTGCTTGCTGTTCTCAGTACCTGATGTGTACGAGTTGTTGCCCCAGTGCTGTGGCAGGTCCTGCCTTTGCTGGACCCTGACATGCACTTTCCTTGTCCAGCTGTTCAGCTTTTTTCCTCTTATATGTCTCCCGCTTCTGTTAAATCAAGCTGATTATTAGTCATTAGATTTGGGCATTTATGGGAAAAGGGATTCGGTATCCCAGAGTGAGGCATTAACTTGCAAACTTTAAACTGGTCAGGCAGCGAAGGGCATCTGAAATGAGCTGCTGGGGAGGGCTGGGGGAAAAAGGCTGACTTTGTTTGGAAGATTAATTTCAACTTTGTTGAGACGCACAATCCCTTTCTGTTAGATAGTGTAGGCAGAGCCCTAGATGCTTAAAAGCAAATCTTCAACAGCATGCTTACTCGCTTACATCAGTCCATCTCTTGTCTTTTACTCTCATTTGGGGGAACAATAAACAAAGCAGCTCACTGTTACTGCCAGCGTGCCGCTCTCCTGCATGTTCTCGGAGAAGCATCTGCCATGGGTTTAGCTCCAGAGGTGCAGACATGGAGAAAACCTGTAGAATGTATAGCTGAGCTGAGCTAAGGGCTTATGGATGCCAAAAATGGGGCTGTCCTTGTCACCCTCTCCTGTCCCAGTACTTGCTGAGCCCTCGCTGAGTGGCTGTAGTGCGGCTGGGCTGCTGGCTGCTAACCCAGTGCTAACCCAGTGGGCAGAGAGAGTAGTGCCCTGTGGGGCTGCACCGGGATTTCTGGGAAGTGAGCAAACATTCCTGGAGCTGTCAGCTCCCCCATCACTCGGCCACGTTGGGGCTGTGGCATCCTTCCAGTTCAGTGTGTCTCAGCCCAGGTTCTGGGGAGCTGCCTAGAGCAGGAGCCTCTGTGTCCCAAACAGAGAGGAATGGTCCTGCTTCCCCATTCCTGTCCTACCTCTTGGATCACACAGAACTGCCCCCAGGGAACTGTGCCAGCCTTGATCCTCACTGAATTGGTGCCCAGCAGAATAACCCCCAGTAAACTCCCTCTGCAACAGATGGGAATCTGCTAGGGCCATGAGTAGGACCTCTGGCTCTGCAGTAGGTTTTCTGCTGGTGACAGCCCAGGGGACCAAAGGGCTTAGAGTAGTAATTTTCAGAATGGCAAGAAGAACCGACCCAAATCTCTTGCATTCACTATGGAAAGTGAAAATTGTGTCAATGAAACAATGACCAGTTTATATAATTGTGTGGGCACTGCAGGACTGACAGACAGTGATGCCACTTCAAATGGCAGAAGATGCCCGAGGAGTTGAGGAGCAAGATTTTCTTTTCCTTAAACTACAAGAACAATTTAAATTTCTCACAGCTCTCCCTGTTTCATTGTGTGGCTCCCAGGGCTGAGAAGAGCTGCTGCAGAGTACACAAGTGCAGTTATCTCATTCAGGGTGATTTAAAAGAAAGAAACAACAAACCCAAAGTTTGTTTTGAAGTTTGCTTTTGGATGAATGACAAGGAGAGAAAGAAAAAGCGGCAATATGACTGGAATAACAAGGCTACATTTTTTGCTGCTGCCTCAGATTTAGAAGATACCATACAGACAAGCAAATGCCAGAACCCCTAAGGTTGCACATTCATCCAGATTCAAGCTGTTTAACTACACAACACAGCATGCACACATGCAGGTACACAACACAGCAGCGCTACACGCATGCACAGGTATATGCCATCCGGCAGATCTAAAATCAGAGACTTCCCCAAGCAAGTACTTGAAAATGAGTGGCTGTAAGAATGAATTAATAGCAGATTTCCAGGAAGAAAGCACAGATACAGTAAATCCTATTTCAGTTTATCATGGGCATAAGCAGAATTTATTTTCTGCTTGCCCCATGGAAAAGACTGAAGGTTAGAAGTGTTCCAGTTGTAACAGCAAAGTGTTACCAAACGGCTGCTTTTCACATCTTTGAAATAATATTGGAGAAGGTTTTGTTAGATCATCTGGAAAACCACCCAGTGATATGCAGCAAGAAATGTCTATGAGAAGATGATTTCCCCTACTAAAGAGAGGTAAAAGAAACTATTAAGTAGAAATTATTTGCCTACTTTTTGTTCGCATTTGCTGAACAAGTGCTTCAGAGCATGTTGAAGTGGGCAGTGACCACACTGGCTTGTACAAAAGCAGGGTCCATTGTTTACAGCTTTGCCTATAAATCATTATTCCACATGGGCTGCGTGAACTCATTTGTCACCAAAATAGACGACTTCCCTGTTTTTCCAATTTGTTCTATATCTGGTTTTCTTTCTAGGTAGAGCTAGACATGAAGACTCCCAGTAGCCTTAATATCTTGGCTCTGATTTTAATTTCCTTTAATATTGAATGAGAAGATGAGCTCTCATTTTCCAAGCTGATTATTGGAATCTGCAAGATCATCCTGCAGGATGCCTTTCCCGGTTTTTGTTTTAGTTTTGGCCTTTCTCTTGGTAACACCCAAATAAAACAGGAGCTAAGCAAGAAGGTTATCAGGAAATTGCTTCAAAAGCATATTTTCAGCTGTGCAGGGGGAAGTGCTTTAAAAGGCTAAAAAAAGGGCAATCTTTAAAAGGCTGTGTTTCTGACCCATGTTGTGTGGTCCTTGATGCTCTTCCCTGCTGTTCTCACTCAACATATTAATTACATTTTGTCATTTTGCTGTGGGTGAGGTCTCCATTCATTTGAGAGCTTCCAGGCTGAATTTCTCAGGATGTTCTCTGGCAAGAATACTCAATGTAGCATCACTGATCTTCAGTGCTTTAAGCTTATAGCCCATTGGCATAGCAACATCCACGGGGCACTGAGCAGGGAGCAGCAGCGATGCTGCTGTTCACTATTGCTGCCCTGGCTTTACTTGCAGTCTGATTTGCTCCCTGGGCGTGACACAGGGTCCTGGGGGGACCACGCTCCTTACCAGGGCACCTTTGCTTTTTGGAAGGTAGCTGGCTGGAGCCTCTTGCTGGTGTGTGGTCCCCTGGTATGTTTTAGCCTTTCTGAACCAAAACTTTCTCAGGAAATGAAGCCCAGTGGCGTGGTCCTCCCACATACACACCAGTATCTGAAAACAAACTTTCCTAACTAGCTCATTTCCTAATTAGCTCTTTGGATAATAATCCAATAACATAAATAATTAAACAAACTAATTCCCTTCCCCTTAAGAACAGAACAGAAGCCCAACCCTTGAAAGCCCAAGTCTGCATTCAGCTAGGAGAGAAAGGCTGAGGCTACAGCCTCAAAATAAAATCACCCTTATGAGGGTGATAGGGGCTGGCGGCGCATCTCATCCCAGCAGCCCAGCTCACCCCAGCAGTTGGGGATGCTGGGGGCTGCAGCTCAGATTGGGATTGCCAGGCAAAGTTAAGGAAACCTGCTGAGCATATCCCAGCCCAGAAAGTCACCGTTTTCCCATTGACTTCAGTAAGTATCAATCAGAAAAAGCCTGTGAATAACTGCAAGAGAGTTTTTCTAGCAGCTGTGCTAACCCCGATCAGGGCAGTCAAGTGCTCCACCATACGTCCAAACCAGTCACCTGCTGGAGCATATATCATAATTTTCTTTGTTCAAGTGTGGAAAATAGGCACAGTGTGCCACTATGTTATATTAAATGTGTAATTTAGCTGTCTGTGATATAGACTAATAGACACTGTGAGCACTTTATACCTTCTACCTTCTGCTTCCCTAACTGAGAGGTGCCTGTAGAGAATAGTGGGTGGTTGGAAAGGACATCTAGTTTGCAAAATACCTGCCAGAGATGGAAAGATATGAACTGAGACTTGAAAAAGAACAGGAGAAGCTAATCACGCCTCCTTATTCCGCCTTGACTGTTTGTTTAAAAGAGAGAAACTCCAAACACCAGAAAGGCAATCAGGGCATCCAGCTGCGCTCCCTCAGCATGCCCCAGCTGCTCGAAATAAGAAGGCTTAAGGTGGGGAGGATCCCCTCCCTGCCAAGCAAGAGACCTATCAACTGTACTGAGAAAAAGGATTTAAAGGAATTAGGTTGAGGTTTTTTTGTGGGCAGTTAATGTGGTTTATTTTTTTTAAAAGCAAAGTTTCATTAGGTGAAACTAATGGGGTTTATGAAGAAAAAGAATCAACCTAAACTAGGCTGTTGAATCATTGTATTTTGTGAAATAGGTTGGGGTTTTTTTTTCAAGAGTCAGAGGAAAGAAGAAAGAAAGAGAACTGTGAAAGACCTTCCAGAAGATTTAAGCGTTTATAAGTGGGAGGATACCAATAAATTGCAGGGTTGCTGGCCCTGTTATAGATGATGCATGTGAAATGATCCAACAGTTTGTGCTGTATTTTTCTATTTGCAGGGAAGCAATAAGCCGACTGTGTGAAGCTGTATCAGGTACAAATGGAGCTATAAAAAAGCGGAAGGTAAATGCTATTTTAGCTGAACAATTAATGTTCTATATGTACTTTTGATAAGCTGGATATGTGATTCTCTAACGGGCTTCAGTCCATGCTGGAGTTAGTGCCTGTTAATCCACCTGAACTTGGTACAACATGACAGAGTGCTTGTAGCAGGGTGTTTAGCCTGCTCAGTTTGGGGCTGAGTCTGTGCCATACCTTATTTTTTTCAGGATTAATGCTTTGGCCAAAGTTCCCGCTCGTACTCAGCCTTTGCAGTGCTCAGTACTTTACAATTTTCATCTTTTAGTAGCAAAAGGGAATTTGTTCACTGGAGGGTTGATCTGGTTGTTATTTAAATTTAAAAAAAAAAAATTAACCACAACTAAAATAGCAGTGTTTAATGTGTCAGTAATTTATTTAATAACTGGATGCAGTGAGGGGCAACATCAGTGGCTGCTGTTGGGTTGTGTCCAGTGACAGTTACTGATTTCCTTCTCTTACTGTGGGGCTTGGGAGAAATGAATGCACAAGAGAATGTCTTGATTTACTCAGAAACACTTCATCCCTAGGAAACAAAGCAGAGTTCAGCAAGAAAATTACATGCTCTGAATGACTGAGCCATCTATAACATTTAGCTCACTGGGATTTTGCTTTAAAACTTCTTTTCCCCATTATTGACATAAAAACCATGCTTACAAATAGTATACACCAAGCTGGTATTTGTCAGAAGTTCTATTCGCATTGATCAAGCCATTATCCTTGCTCCATTGAAATCCTCAATAAGATACTGTAAAATCTACTTGACTTTGATAAGTTTCTACCCCTGACAGACTTGGCTGACAGCCTCTTGCTTCTGTTTCTTTGTTCAAAGCCTCCAGTGAAGTTTCTGTCTTCTGTACTTGGCAAAAGTAACCTTCAGTTTTCTGGTGTGAATATAAAGCTGACCATTTCAACAAGCAGCCTGACTTTGATTAATCTTGCCACGCAGCAGGTAGGATACATATAAATCAGTGTCCTTTTCTCCATGCTATTGTATTCTCCTTGTTTTGTGGCTTCTGAAGGAAAGGCTGGGCTTCGAGGGGAAAGCAGCACCTTTTAGTCTTCTTGTGCATGTCTTGGTAAAAGTGAATTACATGATGCCTCTGAATTTAAAAATGAGAGCACTTTGGAGGAATTGGATATGTAGCATGTGCCCTTTTGGTTTACGAAGCTGTCTTCCATGGGGAGGGATCCTTAAGCACTTGGCAAACCATTTCTCTATGTGTTTCTGCCTGTACAGTGCCTGATAAACAAGGCAGTAGTCCTGACTAGAGTTTCTCACAGGTCCTAGGAAAAAAAGTAATTGATATAAATAATGAGTCAGAGCTTGGCTTTGGTATTGTTCAAAGCTATTTTACAGCTGGTAATATATGTGTATAATCAGTTACACTATGCAAAGTCTCTGGGCTCCATCAAGATGTGTTCCTGAGAGCCTGGATCTGCCCTGGAACTGAAATGTGCTCCCTTCTTGGCAGATGTGATGAGGAGCTTCGTGCTGCCCACCTAATTCCTCTGTCAGCTGTTGGCTTCAGCTCCTGGCACGGTCTGGCTGGAGGTCAACAGTGGGTTTTGGTCCCAGCTGGAGCAGGGCAACACCATTGAGATAGTTTTGGCTCTGAGGAGCTGATGCTGTGCTGCTGAGTGTTAGGCAGCTCTTGGGGCTTCACCAGAGCACAGAGGTCTCCTGTCCATTGAACCCCTGTGCTAGGAAGAGTCTATGGCACCAGTTTTCCCTTCCTTTCAGGTACAGCAGCAAAGGGCTTCCCTATACCAGGTGAAGCTCTGGGGGTTGGCAGGTAAAGTATGGTCCTTTTAACCTGTTCCTGTTTGTAACAGGACTAAAAGCTATCTGGGCAGATCTCCTTCCAAATGCACTGATGTGCCCTGTCACTGCACATGCAGGTGTGCAGAGAACTGTCTTGAAATTCTTTCTAGGTCTTTCACTGCTACACCTTTGCTAATGGGAAATGCCATTTATTCTATTCTTGCACTGCCACCATGTTTCATTGTGTTCTCACTTGCATAATCTATTGTACTTGATTTTTATAGTAAGGAGCAATTTGTCTCCAGAAATGAGGTAGTGTTTGAAACCATGAACAGTGGATGGTTGATTTGGCTAGTGAAATCTCTACCAGGTAACAGTTTGGTACTAGTGCTGAGAGAGAATATAATCAGAGTATCAGTGGTGCCTGTTCATAAAAATGCTACCATTGTATACGCCATGCATTTAAGTAAACTAAAATTAATTAATTTCTCAAGACTTTGTAATCCAGAGTCTCCAGTTATTCCCCTTTCAAAGTCACATTTAGCTTCATACTGACAAGGCTAGAAGTTGGTTGTTGAATTCATTCTGAAAACCCTTTAAGAAAGATTACTCAGGGATGTAGACATTACTAAACATGAATAGGTAGTCTCAAAAATATTCCTATTTTTGTCTTCTTCCTTCACAAATGATTTGTGCATGTATTAATGGACTGGGTTGTCATGAACTTAATTGCTTGCTCTATGAAGATATATGCTCTGCTGTTTTCTAAATGTGTGGCACGTGAGCATGTTTAACTAGTTTGTCATGCTTTTCAGATTATTGCCAACCATCACATGCAGTCCATCTCATTTGCTTCTGGAGGTGACCCAGTAAGTATTGATTTATAAGATACACTTCCGCAGGTATAATGAAATTATTATGAGAATAAAAGTACCTGCAATACTTTGCTTCATCCCTTTCTATCCACAAGCACTAATAGAGTATGCTGCACTTCTGGATCATGACCAATAATACAAGAAAACTGAGGAACTGAGACTGGAAAGAGACGTGAAATAGAGACTCAGTGGACCCGTGATAGATATGTAGAAGTTAACTTTCCTGTTGCCCATCAGTGAGCCTCAGTTCATTCAAAAGCCCTCAGACTTGGGGATTCACAAATAAAAACACATGATC
Organism: Nycticryphes semicollaris; assembly: GCA_013400055.1. NCBI lineage: Eukaryota > Metazoa > Chordata > Aves > Charadriiformes > Rostratulidae > Nycticryphes > Nycticryphes semicollaris. The sequence goes on along the minus strand of VXBJ01005861.1, from coordinate 784,392 downwards.
ATAGGAATTGCATCAGTTCTATGGTCCCTGTAATCCAATACCTGTCACAAAAATGATCAGCACTGGAGCCTCTAAACTTTAGAGAAATTTTGAGTCAAACGGCTCCTATGAGATAGATGTGGCATAACCACCTTCTTCCTGCAGATATGGGTTTTTCTCCTAGAATCAAGGGCATGAAGTCATTGATGTTTTCAAGGAAGAGGTTTTCTATCCTCTACCAAGCTCTTTACTGCAATGCAATAATTATAAGCTGGGAATTTGTTATCCATGAACATGCCCAATTCCCGCCTTGAATCTAAGCAAGCCCAGCCCTGCCAGCATTTTGAATTTCACACTCCATGTCATATAAAACCATTATTTTTTTAATCGGTTTTTCATTTTCTGCCCTTCAGTTTTGTTAAATGTCTCCCCGTTCCTGTGTTAGTAAATGGAAAAGTGAGGGCTCTGGGTCATGCTCTTGATAACACTGGGCTGGAAGCCAGATCCAGCTTTGACTGGAAAATGACTTATCTGCCCCTTTGGATTTAGGAGCAGGCAAGGGGAAATAGCTGAGAACCGGCCCTGTGTGGCTGATGGATCTTCTCTGGAGGGCCACGTGGGGAATTTGAGGAGCCCAGCTGCTCTGCACTGCTCAGAGGGATGCAGCCCAAGCTGCCTGAGAGCAGGAGCTTTACGGAGGTGGGCTGGGAAGTGGAGAGAGGGAGTCTATGTGCAGGCCCATGGCTGTCAGTCCTGCTGCCAAAGTACTACATCCTTAAAGATCCCTTGTAATGATCAGGGCATCTTGAGAGTCTAAGAAGTTAAAATTTCACCTTTGGATGCCTGTGCTATTCTTATACACTGCACTGTACAATACTGTCCTTGGGCTTTGCAGACCTTTCCTGATACAGCTTTCCAGGTAGCTCCAAGTGCTGGTGCAGTAATATGTGAGCTGATGCAGGCAGGATGCAGGAATGACCACAAAACCACGGACTGAAGGCAAAGCACAAATTTAATCTCAACACTTCATGGATTGGGGAATCTCTGAAGCAGCACCCAGGCAGAGGCAGGCAAGCAGGGGACACAGGCACCGTGGAGCAAGAGAGTCCCTGTTAGCAAGGGCGTGAGAGAGCGAGAGCACTCGCACTTGTAGTTCTGGCCTGTATTTCAAGGATTCTGGCAGGCAGAGTTTTCTGCTGTGCTTGGATCTCTTCAAGAACCGGGCAAGAATCTTGGGCATGTTTAAAAGGTGCCCCTAAGTCCATCCCAAGCCTACGTCATCTAAGTGTGGATGTTCTACCTGTTGAGCACACAAAACTAAAACAATTACTGTCATATATGTGTTTTTCAGCACCCCGCATGCAAGTCATTTGAGCGTGATTACAGTCCTCCTCACCAATCTTGCGTTACCTTCCCGCAACTAAGCATCACAATGCTTTGTATCCGAATTCCATGTTTATTGATAGTGAAACAATTTAAATATATCATTAAGCTGACTTGTTTTTGAAGTATGTACCATGTGCTAGATGCTGGCTGTCTAATTTGTCTTTCTGTAGCATTTCCAGTTTTGAAAATTCAGGGATGTTTTCAGACCTCTGCTCAGCGGGTTGGTTGAGTAACTGTCCAGGGCTTGTTTAACTTTTTTATGTTTTTTTAACGTTAATATCCTGCATTGGTCTTGTACAGTGATCCCATCAGATCTCACAGGGTGTACAGGGCTGGGTTTGGTCAGTGCTTAGTGGCAAGGACCCCCAAGAGACGTGCTTGTACACAGATGTGCTGCAGGAAATGGGCTTGGTGGTACAGCTGGTGACACTTTTCTTACTGGGAGAATATGTATAATGGAGGTCATTATCAGTGGTGGTAATTATAAATCTAGCAGCCCTTCACATAAGGGGCAATTTTGGCAGCTTGTTCAGGTAATTTTTCCAAAATCCCCATTACATTTAAATGGGTGATAGTTTCCACAGGCCTCTCGTCACCTGCCCCGTGTTCAGGGTCTAAGCACAGTTCAGTGTTAAGAAGTAGCAATAATCTGTTCGAGAATAAAGCCTATTCTGGCTTTATTTTAAAGCAAAGTCATCCATGCATGTACATAAACATCACAACGGTATAAAAATAGTAGGTACTGCTCAAGTTACTTTAGTTTCTAGTTTCTCTCTGGATCTAATTTATTTTAAAAGTGTCTCCTAAAATATTTATGAACTTCAAGAAAATCCTGAAAGGAAAAGGAATGAAATTGAGTTCACCAAATGCACAAGAAATATTTAGCTTGCTTTCTTTTAATGGTATTAACTTTGAAGATTTTCAAAAAATTATCTAGGACAAGTTCTGCTGGCCCTAAGACCTGCTTCTCCTGTCATTCATTGTGAATTATTAAATGATGGTTCTTGTGCATATTGCAAATGGGGGCCTTGTTTCCTGCCAGCTGATTGCATCTTCCCTCAAGAGAGCCATGCCTTTAAGCTGTGAATTGCATTTTCCCCATCCCGCCTTAAAGATCCAAAATAACAAAATGCATCTTTAATAATTAAAAGAATGTTATTCATTACCTCACCATTTTTACTATAACACTGAATTATCAAGCGACTCTTTGCTTTTGCAGTATGACTAGAAATGTTAATTCTTGTATCCCAGTTCCCTTTTCAATTTGACTGGAAAAATTGAGGATTACTTCAATGTTGGATGGAAAGATAATCTGAAACAGACAACTGATTGTACTGAGGTTGCCTGACCTTAGCAGCAGCCTTGAGATCCAGAGTAATTTAACCTGATCGTAGCCAGCCTAAGATCAGCAATTGAGATCTGATACTGATTTTATTGTGCAATATTTTAAAGATCAACTTTTCTCTAAGGTGCCTTCAAAATACAATCTCCATGCAACAAATTGGGAATGTTCTTGCTTGTCTGTTGCATTATATTAGCACTGTTTTATCTTCCACTGCTACTGATAAGGACATTCCCACCTAACAGTGGTGACTGGCAGCTACACAGTCCTGAAGCATTACACAGGAGAGGCTTTGGGCTCTGTGGGAGCAGTGGAAAAGAGCAGTATTGCCTGCTGATGGGCCACTAGTTGTGTTTCTACTCCTGTTGCAGAGCTTGGAATTGAAAACACAGTTTATTGAAGACCCAAAAAATGCCAAATGGTCTAGTGCATTTATAACAAGAAGATTTCAGGACAAATATTGTGTCACTAGCCAGCAGTGTCACCGATTTTTTTTTTTTTAATTATTATTATTATTTTTTTATTTTCCTTAGCCTGCTTTCCTAGTACCTCCAGTTGTTTCCCCTGAAAGAAGCACGCTTGTTAAAGCTAAATAGGTCTCTCTATACTCCGTTGCTTTGCTACAGTGGTAGAGTTGTTTATACTCTAGAATTTTAAAGACATTTGTTGTGGTCTTTCCTATAGGATACAACAGACTACGTTGCATATGTAGCAAAAGATCCTGTTAATCAGAGAGGTATGGAAACAATTTTCAGATTGTTATACATGCTTATATGATTGCTTTACCTGTACCAAGGAATTGCTTGAGTTTTAAAATAAGAAAGCTACTGAACAGCTCAATATTCTGTATGATTTTTGACTTCCCTGTATGGATCTGGGTGATGGTTCGCAAACTGTGGCTTTAAATGTCTTATTCTTTGTGCAACAAAGTGAGAATCTGCAGGTCAGGCTAAAGCTGTATGTGGAGCTGCAGGGGCTTCCCCAAGCAGGCCTTGCCTGGGGCAGAGCTTGGCAAGGTGAGAAGCTGCCCTGCTCTGGGACAACTTCCAGTTGAGGGAAGGGCAGTGAATGCAACTCCTTATTTAACACAGCCTCCTGGGTATGCTGCTGGAAGGGTATATACTCAGGTGCAGAAGACCACCGACCACCTCCCTTCTGGAGGCTAACCCAGGGGGTAAAAGTCCTTTCCATCACTCTCATTATTTGTCTGCAGTACAAGACAGACTGGCCTTTGGCTGCTTCTTTCCTGCCAGAATGTTCTCGGAGCAATACTGCCAATGGCTATGAGGTTGGCAGTGGCAGCTCACAGGAGAGCTTGCTCTAAGGGGCTGTGGATGGCTTAGAAGATCAGGATGCTTTCTGGAGAAGCTGGGATGGAGCCTTACAGTCTTGACTGCCACCTCTGTGTAGCTCCATCACTGCTACTTTGACTAATTTAGGGCACCTTGCTAGTTCACCAGTAAGTCCTGTATTGATGCTGGGATGTGCAGAACTCATGTGTCTGCAGGCAGGGCTGGCAGCTGGCCCAGCACTATCCCTGAGTGCTGTCTCCTGGTGGCTCTGTAAAGGGGAGAGTTGGGTCTGGACACAGGACACTTGACACCAATGTGAGTTTCCAGATGGTGACTGGTGGTAGGAGTGTGGTCTTACCCTGAGGCAGCCCTGCCCCAGGCTGCCAGGGCCACGCAGACTTGTGTTTTCATATTGTTTCACATGAAAACTGCACAATGGCAGGGCTGGTTCTCTCCCCTGCTTCTACTGACTGCCAGGTAGGGAGAGAAAAGGAGGTACCGGAGCACCCCATGCATGAAGCATAAATGGAGAGTTTCTTTTATTGAGGAATAAATCGATACTATGATCAAAAAATACCTAAAGCAATTTCCTTAACATATAAAACATCTCAGGCCGTGTAATGTACTAAAGCTATCTAGATACATAATTTCATACCCAGCTTTTCTGCTGTAATCAATACAGCTTGTGTGTCTATTTTCTGGCATAAAAGTGCATTTACTGAATTAAAGTAAGGTGTCTCTTTGCAGCATGCCACATACTGGAATGTCCCAATGGGATGGCGCAGGAGGTGATAAACACCATAGGACAGGCTTTTGAGCTCCGGTTTAAACAGTACCTGAAGAACCCATCTAGCCTGGTTACCACTAATGAAAGGTCAGCACATTCTCAGTCATTTAAATGGTGGTTTGCTTCTCTTTACTACTTTTCAGGAAAACAAAGAGTAAGCCATAAATAAGGTACTTTGGATATGCTTTCTGGACATATGCTAATTGTGATATATGCTGTATGTACAAGGTATAATAGACTAAAATTAGCTTATTCCAGTGAACTATTGATTTCTGTGACATTTGTGGAGGTGCATAACACAAATCTAGCTGTATTGTTCCTTAGCTAAGAGAGCTTTATCTTACGTCATGCAAGTAAGTTCAATAAATATTCAAATTACTCTGCTTAAGTAAGTTCAGGTCTATAAATACTGTGCGTACACACACACACACACACACACACTCGGTGCTCAGTCCTGACCTGTGCCAAGTTTAAGCTGCAGCTGTGGAAAGTGTGTGGTGGGAAAAAAGCCACAGTAATTCACCTTTCTTGGCAGCAGCCTCAAATTCCACCTGGCGTGACTTATATCAGCTTTGTGCACTGAAATAAACACAGCTACTACTTGGCATTTTAAAGTAGGAAGCCCTGTGCTCTGCAAATTGCTCAAAATGTAGGGCCTAGATTAATTTCTGAACTGCAATTCCCCACTTCAGTTACCCTTTTTCCATTGTGCTGGGGGGACAATTCTTGCTCTAATTTATGGCTCTCCTCATAGGCTAGCCATGCCTATTTTCCTCAGTCTTTTCTTTATGGTAATGCCAAATTTGATTGTTTGCTACCTCCCAGGAGCAGGGAAAGCTGTAACGCTGCTTAACTGTGTCCTGAGTAGCTGTGCAGGTGGTGTCACTGGTGCGGTGCCTGATGCAATGCCACAGAACTGATTTTATGACACAACAGCAGCTCCAACTCCAATTTATATTTATTTCATTGTATATAGTGGTTCTTGCCATTCCACTGCTAATACTGGTCTGCTTTCCCTGGGGACAATAACCAGAGGAAGAGCCTTTCCTATGAAACTGTGCTAGGTTACGCCACAAGTAAATCAGAGCACAGAGAAATGGAAGGGGCTAATTAGATTCCCTCCCTGCGCCTCACCCACAGCCAGCCTCAGAGAACAGTCCTCGGGCAGGGAAGTCGGATATTGCTGTGTGAATGAGTCACTCGCTTCTAAACTACTATGAATCACATAATCAAATACTTGCACTGCATATCACATAATCAACTACTTGAACTTTATCTTTTTCCTGCTTGAGGCCCTTTATCCAATTATATTCTTGTTAAACAGAGAAGTAAGATTTGAGATGAGCTTTTTATTTCGGGACCGGAGACAGTACAGGAAGCACCTAGGTACTTTGCAGTGTGTCAGCCGTACATTTAAACTATCATCATTCTGATTTAGCTCAAGAAAAACATTGGGTGCTCTCCTTCATGTCATTCAGTGTTTTCTTTAAACTGAAACAGTTATTGACTACGGTTATTAAAATCAGGGTACATTACACACACAAGAACTACTTTTTTCTTTTCTTTTTTTTTTTTTTTCTAGCAATATTTGATTTTCTAAAACAGTTGCAGGCTTGTCTAACTAAATACCATGAAGTTTTAATTTTTTGTAAATCATACCCCTCTCTCTTTCCCCAGCCATCTCTAGATATATACAGCCTAGACAAGAAGCTAGGGGAATTAGCTTTATGGTGTACGTTTTGGACACCTTAATGAACGACACACAGCATGCTTCTCTTAAGGTTTCAGTAGGTGGCTCTTATGCTTTCAAGTCAAATGAAAAGGATCTGGGCTGACCCGTGCTAAGAAAATGACTGTACCTTCCTGGCCCCCAGACTACGATGATTCCATTTTTAATTCAGGAAAACGTAACTGGAAAAATAAACAGCTCTGAAAGTTCAGGCCAAAGCCCATTACAGCCTCCATATGGCTAATCTGTGTATTGTGCAGTGTGCAAACACTGGGGATGTTTGCCTACACTCGAAAGCAGCCGATCACATCAATTGTGCTTTTTTTTTTTTCCCCGTATTTTTTCAGTGAGGCAGCAAATGCTAATGGATCAGCTGGGAATTCACAGGAGAGAGAGGATCATGAATATTACAATGAAATTCCAGGGAAAGAGCCTCCCACTGGTGGGGTGTTAGACATGCGAATGAAAGTGCAAACAGACCAAAGGGCTAACTGCTTTATACAGTGCAGAAAGCAGTATTGCGTGGTAAGTACATCATCTTCTGGGATAACTATTTGCTGCCTATTATGGGAATGAATAATAAAGTGTTACTGTGGTGTAAAGCATGGCATTAACAATCAGAACCAGGTCCTGATTATCCTGGGAAAGGCGTTTTTAGGCTAGATTTAATGATGCTTAGTACATAATTGAATCCCAAAGCACTTTCTGAATATTAACTGGTTTGTCCTTAGAGTACTTTTAGGAGACCAAGTAATATTCCCTTGTTCACTCGTTAACTGTGAGGAGAAAATAGACACAGTTTTAATGGCTTGTCTGAGAGAACATCTGCAAAATTTGGAACCTCCTGGCTCCTGTTTCTGTGATCTGATAAATATTTCATCCTGTCCATCTTGCTCTACAACCTATACATACAACACTAATTGTGATGTCCATACAACATTAATTCCCCTTGGAGTGTTCAAGAGGCTCTGTTAAATCAGCCACAGCAGCAAAAGATGCACATATCCGTGGCTCTTGTTTGGGACAGTGGAGAATAAAACCCCTTCAGTCAGGGAATAAAACCAGCTGAGTTCAGACTCGGCACAGACTTCGAAACCTGCCGGGTGAGTTCTTGGAAACACCAGCACTTCCCCACTCAGGGAAGCTGACACCACAGCTTTGCTTGAGGCGGCGCAGGCAGATGTGCCTGCTGGAATCCAGTTGGTGCTGCTCCCAAGTGTTGTGTCTGGTGGCAAACGCTCCCAGGTTCCTGTGTGTTCCTGTGCTGCCACTCCATCCCTTTTTTGCTTTGTTAACCTCAACCGCGCTCCACATCTCTGCTGCTGTCTCCACCTCCCCAACAGTTCTCTAAAAAGGGTTTGACTATATCCTGAGCTTTCCTTCAAAGCTCTCCAGAGGAGTATCAGCGTGTAGTATTATTTGAGGAGATAGGAATTTTTTGGTGAAGAAGATATGTTTCATTACCTGTATCTCAATTAACTGGTGCATGGATGTTTTATGTTACCTGAGGTTTCTAAGGAACTAGTTTACGTGACTGTGTTTCACAATTTTTCTATAGACAGGTAGCCCGACATTCATCAATATATATGAAAATTGCCCGGAAGAAAACAAAACTGTGGGTATGTACTCTGTTTTCTTTCTTGTGCATGTGCAGAATTGACCAAGGCAGACAGCCTGGAAGAGTTGTCACTTGGCTTTTAATACAGTGATGAAAACTGTTCTACTCAGTGAGTCGTTTCTATTTCCTGAGATTAAGGGCAGACTAAAAAGACTAAAAGACTAAAAACTTACAGCTTTTCTAAAGGCCATTAATCTATCCTCATATCTGCTGGCAGAAGTAGCCATTTTACTTGTGATAGTGTACAGTAGATCTTCGGGGTTTTTTAAATTCTCCTTCATACCCTTCGTTGTTTTATTTCTTTTCATACCCTTTGAAAAAGGAAGATATTTTGTGGCTTATCAGCCGCTCAAAATATTCCTTCCCCCTACAAACGCTCAGTGTGACCCAAACCATCAGCATTGGGTGGTTGTTCCAACAGAGCCCCATCCCACAGTCACTGGCTACTCAGTGTAACTGTGCCCTTCCTCTGCCTCAGGCACCTTTGTGACCAAGATCAATTTGCCTTTAGCAAAACCTACTCTCTGAGACCCCAGGACCCTCCTTCCCTTTCTGGTCTTCCCTTGCCACAGATGATGCCCTGAGTATGTTTCCTCAGCTCATCCCTGTCACTGCCCAATGAGGTCTTTTCTGAATTCCCACCTGCACCGCTCTAAAGTGATCCATTACTCTGTCTGCAGGGGATAATTCAGGTTCTTATGTTATTTGTGATTTAAAGAAAGGGGAATCAAATGGTTTCTACAAAGAGAGGGCGAACAAATAGAAGAATGGATGAATAGATCTATGAATAAAACGTTTGCTAAAAAGCAAAAGTATGTGTGCTATTTGGCTAGCTGAAGTGCTATTATTTTCATACCCTGCAGGGAATCTTCTGTTAGCCTGTTCCTAGGGTTGGATCCTAACCTGACAGATGTGGCTTTGGCTCTCCAGGCAGAGCCACAAATCGCCAACCTCCTCCATCTTCCCTCCTCCACCAGAATAGCAAGAGAGAGAATTGTTCAGCTTGACACAAGGGTTTTTTTGTGGTGCAGAAGGGAAGGAAAGGGTTTTGCAACAAACAACGTATATGGTTTGTATCATTGTAGAGTTACATGTATTAATTTCTTTTCAATCAGTGGGAGATTTACTGCTGCCATTGACTGAAGCAGAACTGAACCAGTGTGGTACATTTTTGAAAAATTCATTCTAACTCTTTTTGGATAGTGTACCTGGTGCCTTCTAGCCACAAGGAAAACTGAGTTCATCTGGCATTTTTTCATTTCCTTCTAAATTACTTTAGTGGGATACATAAGAATGACAATGTTCCTATTTCAGCTTTTACGGTTATTTTAAGTTGAGTTTAAAAGAAAAAGAAGGAAATTTGTGCATACTATATACTAATTGCAGGTAACTGTGGTGAAAGATCACAGAAGACAAAAAAAGAGGCCATGTTATTGAAGCCTGCCTGCAAAACAGATCTTTTTGATGATCCGTGTTACATCAACACACAGACCCTGCAGTCCACAGTCTGTACAGCCCGTGGTACAGCACCAACACAGACCCATGGGAGCCCACTACGTCAGGCCAGTAGGTTCTCACTGCAATACCATGTCTTTCTAAGCTCTGAAAAGAGGGAGTCTTGGCAGCTGTGCACTTAAAGAAAGATTTTGGTTTCCCCATAAGAAATATAGAAAAGACAGGGGTAAGAAATCCTTCATGGTTAGCTTTTTTGCTTGTTAAATCCAAGGCAAAGAGGATGAAAGACTATAAGAAGTGATGGTAAGCAAGCAAAATAACCTTTCATCTTCTGTAGCTGATTGATGACAATAAATAGTGTCACATTTCCCATGGGTAATAATAAGCAAGTCTTTAAGATGATATGAAAGCTTGGGACTGCTCTATGCTCAAGATCCTAACCACTCTGAGGTGGAAACAGCCTCAGGTGCCTTTGCTTCACAGGCAGTAGCATGCAAAGTCAAAATGGGATCGTTATGACCATGTTTTATTGATTCTTGCATAAGTGACCATTGAATCTCAGCCAATAATTTCTAAATCAAACTCTTTGATCAGTAGTATCTATTAAATATATGTCAAATTAAGTCTTGATTTACAGACCCAGAGTGGTGGATATCCATTAAGTGACTATATAGTTGGTACTGATTTTCCTCATTATTGAAAATACTTTATTAGCTTTGCCTTTTATGGTTTCCCGCTGAGTGTTTTCTCTGTCAGAGTTGGCTCCACACAAGAAAGCGGGCAAAGGACTGGACAGAACTACAGTAAAGGAAATCTGTGACCATTGAGGCATTTCCAACCCGGGGCTGTATGACTCTCCAAAAGGAACTGGCCATATCCTGAGGAGCCTTAGATTGCACAATTCCATTGAAGAAGTGGTATCCTCTTGTTTTCTTTAGAAAAATCCTGCCTGTGAATCATTTGCAGTTTGACTGGCTATATCCCAAACCACCCAGTTTTGTTAGTACATTCAGTAATTGTTCGTTTTTTCACAGCAGATGCATCATGCTGTAGTCCTTCCCTTCTGGCTACGTTGGCCATGTTGTCTTACATTCCTGCACATAGCTGAAGCCACTCAACACAACTGTCCCCATGATCTGTGACAATCTCTTCANTTTTTTTTTTTAAACCCAACAAAAATCCTGTTTTTACAGGAATGATTTGGCTTTTTAATACAGCCAAAGAAACACAAACCTAAAACAGTAGAGCATCAGAAAAATTCCTGTTTCCAGTCCCTGTTGCCTAGCGACCCAAGGCTTTCCCATCTAAGGTATGGGAGGAGATGATGTGATAATTTTACCTAATGCACTGGAGGGTTGTGAGCATTCATGTGTGCATATTATTACAGTCTGTAAGGTTGGCTTGATCACAGCTTAAAGACTGAACCATTTGAATGTTTTAAAAGCTATCAAAAAATACTGTCTTGCATCCTTTTAGAATGAAGTCCTAGGTGAAGTGTCCAATACACTCCCTTTCATTTAATTGTAGAGTTACCGGAAGCTGTTCAGCAGAGTGCCACAAGCAACACAGCTGGTCTCGGTGTTCTGCCACAAATAAAGCAACAGCTAAAGAATGAAGATTGTTACCATGGCAAATTAAACAGGAAAGCAGCAGAGAGCCTCTTAGTCAACGACGGGGATTTTCTGGTGCGAGAGAGCACAACGTCACCTGGTCAGTATGTCCTCAGTGGACTTCAGGGAGGGCAAGCAAAGCACCTGCTCTTGGTGGATCCTGAGGGCAAGGTATGAACAGTTCATATACTGAAATTTCAGGGCTGCTCAGATATTTCAATCAAAATGTAGGGGTGCATTCCAGGAAGTGGAACTGATCTGATTCCCTCCAGGTTAATTTAAGTTTAGCCAGTGACTTCAGTAGATTTGAAAGGTCAATTTAAGAACTTACAAGCACCAAAGTACCACGGAAATAAAAGTGAGGTATTTAAATGTTGATTGCATTTTAATTAGTGTATACTCTTAATTAATCCTTTGAGTCATTATTATATTACTAGAAAAATAACCCTAACATTAAATAATGGATTTGATTAGTAATACAATTCTGAATCATAGAATAGTTGGGGTTGGAAAGGACCTTTAAAGGCCATCTAGTCCAATCCCCCTACCATGAGCAGGAACATCTTCAACTAAAACAGATTGCTCAGAGCGTCATCCAATCTGACCTTGAATGTTTCCAAGGATGGGGCATCCACCACCTCTTTGGTCAACCTGTTCCAAGTGTTTCACAGCCCTCAAAGTAAAATTTCTTCCTTATATCTAGCCTAAATCTACCCTCTCTTAGTTTAAAACCATTGGCCTGTGTCCTATCACCCTGGTGAAAAGTTTGTCCCCATCCTACTTATAAGTCCCCTTTAAGTACTGAAAGGTGACAACCTGGTCTCCCCCGAGCCTTCTCTTCTCCAGCTGAACAACCCCAGCTCTCTCAGTCTGTCCTCATAGGAGAGGTGCTTTATTCCTCTGGTCCCTCCCATGGACCTGTTCCAACAGGTCCATGTTCTTCTGATGTTGAGGGCTTCAGAGCTGGATGCAATACTCCAGATGGGATCTCATCAAAGTGGAATAGAATCATCTCCCTTGACCTGCTGGCCACGATTCTTTTGATGTAGCTCAGGATACAGTTGGCCTTCTGGGCTGGGAGCGCACATTACCAGCTCATGTCCAGCTTTTCATCCACCAGTATCCCCAAGTCCTTCTCCTCAGGACTGCTCTCAATCCCTTTATCCCCCACTGTGTATTAATACTGGGGTTTCCCCAACCCAGGTGCAGGACCCTGCACTTGGCCTTGTTGACCTTCATGAGATTTACATGGGCCCACTCCTCAAGCCTGTTCAGGTCCCTCTGGGTGGCATCTTGCCCCTCAGGCATGTCAACTGCACCACTCAGCTTGGTGTCGTTGCTAAAATTGTGGAGGCTGCACTCAATCCCACTGTCTGTGTCATTGATGAAGACAATGAACAACACTAGCCCCAAAACAGATCCTTGAGGGACACCACTTGTCACCAGTCTCCATCTAGATTGTGAGCTGTTGACCACTACCCTTTGGATGTGACCATCCAAGCAATTCTTCATCCACTGAACAGTCTCCCCATCAAATTCATGCTTCTCTAATTTACAGAGAATGATGCTGTGGGGGACTGTGTCAAAGGCCTTACAGAAGTCCAGACAGATGCCATCTGTAGCTCTTCCCTTGTCCACTGATGTAGTCACTCCACCATAGAAGGCCACTAGGTTGGTCAAGTAGGACTTTCCCTTGGTGAAGAGACAGAGAAATCTTTTTCTGGATATAGAAAAGGTAAAGTTGGCTTGTTGTCACTTCAATTCTACTTGCTTTGACTCAGGGCTAGAAGAGTACTCAGAGGAGAGAGTAAATCAGGAAAGTAATCCTCAGTGGGATTTAGGGAAAAATACTTCTCTTCTGTGGAGAAAAAAAACAGAGTTTACTTGACTCCCCTGGGCAGAATCAGCCTAGTTCTACATACAGTCTCTTTAACTTGTTCCTCTGCTTTTTATGTCAGCTAACAATAGGTCAAAGGATAGGTCTCAATTACTGTCTACAGCCTAGTGATCCTGCTCCATTGACTTCAGTGGCTTAAACACCTTTTGATTCCTATGTGGTAGTCTCATGTCCAACCATTATAAGCACAATCTAACCATAAATATATTCTTTTGTCCCTTTCATCAGGTGAGAACCAAAGACCGTGTATTTGATAGTGTGGGTCATCTTATTCAGTATCACATGGAAAATAATTTGCCAATCATCTCTTCTGGAAGTGAAGTGAGCTTGAAGCAGCCTGTAAGGAAAGACAGTAACATGGGACACATGCAATATCACAAATAATCCCTTGGATTTTACAAAGCCCAAGAAAATTCGTATCTGAAAACTGTACTGAGAACTTCCTATTACGAAGACAATTCAAAAAAAGTACAGACTGCACTTTCTGCTGCTGTTCAGAAGATACCCTTTTGTGTGTGTACGTATGAATATATGTATATGTGTATACCTATGTAGATCTATAGAGATCAGCAAGCATAGTTATATAGATATATGTAATCTTAACAAAATTACACCTTCAGAGTGTGAGATTCATTTGTGAGAAGGTATTTTAGACATGCACAAATGTCACTTTCAAGGTCATACTGAATCAGTAACTATTTTAAAAGCACAATTAAACCTCTACATGCAAAAGCTCACTTGAACGAACTGCTGGAACATTAGTATGTGCCTTTTAGCATAGAATTATTGGAAACCAATATTATTTATACTTAATTAGTTTTGGGTGGATAAACAAACATGTCTAAGCTTTTAACTATTTGCCAAAACAAATACAATTTGAATATTACTAAAATGCCATCTGCTTTCGATAGACACTAACAATTTCATTTTGCTTGTAACAGCACTTTACTGGCAAGTAATGTTTGAAATTAATAGCATTCACAATTCAGAAAGGTTGTCCGGTTTCTTAATCATTTTTTATCACTGCCTGACTACTCAAAGATTTGAGATTATGCAACATTTACAAAGTTGAACTTAATATATGTGTAATATAATTTTGGAATAGAACTTGGTAAAGGACAAGCATGCTAGATCCTAATATTTTTGTCTTGCATATGATTTTACTATTATTACCAATTAATACTGGAGACATCTCTTTTTAAACGTAGGCTAAATATATTTTCATTGATTACATAGTTGTTTACAAACTAGAGAAGCTGAAGAAAACTAATCATACATTTTGAGAGAAAACTATTTAAAAGACTGTTTGAATTTTGCATGTGCCCTTATTCAGTGTTCTTTCCAAAACAAGATAGTTTTCCCATTCTTCACATAGAGTCCATTTGTTCCTAAACATAGAAAAAAAAATCTTTTAAAGGAAACCTATGAATTGTTTTGCCACAATAAATACTCTAAATACAAACAATCCGATATGCAGAGTGAACCTTAATTTCTTGGGCTTCCTGTTGAAGAAACAGTGATTTAATAAGTAACTGAGGCAAGGCAGGGGGGGCTTGGGGGATGAACTGGTAGTGCGGGTGATGGCCTGAGAAAATTGTGCCTCTAAGATAAGCAATGTCTTCTGGCATGAGTGGGAGCGTTCTCTCTGTCTCCCAGCCCACCAGCTCAGTTCCATAAGGCAGACAATTGTTGTGGAGTTCAGTAATTGCTGGAAGACTTGGGTACAAAAAAAACCCCAAAACATTCTGTTCTTTTGCCTGTGTTCATGTGAAATGGGACACTATGGTAAGAACTCTTTCCTCTAGAAAACAAGAGGGGTCACAAACAAATAAAATTAGTTGAAGACATAAGCTTTCTTGGAGGGGAAAATATGATGTAAAGAACCACAGTTGGAGCTGACTACAAAACATCTTTATTCTTATCCTTGGCTAATAGGCATAAAATATATTTCATTCCTTGATAATAAGATGAATAAAATACTCAAGCTTTGAAACATTAGCATTTGATTTCATTGCAAATAGTCTGGCATTATTGATACCTGAAGCCTTCAGACTGGAAGCTCAAGCTTATGCCTGTTCTGTGCAAGGTTTTCACCTGTGAAGAAAGCCCCCAGCAAGACTTCATTCTCAAGCTTTGTGCCACTGCAAGTTTAGTTGGCAAGAAGCTGTAACTGGAGGTTAAATCCCTGCACAGTGTCCTTTCTATTCTCACATCTTCCTGAACTTCATAATGTGATTGTCGTTATTTTATTCAGCAAACAATGAAGCAAAAATAGCTGCTTCTGTGGCATGTCAGGGGAGAGGCAGACGTGCATCGGGTGGTTTAGATGTTTACATCAAAGCAGAGATTTATGGCAGCTCATAGAATGCAAATGTGCAGAACTTCATCTCTATTTTTAGAACAAATCAAAGCTACTCAAGACTAGAATAAATAATAGTGTTTGGAGTTGTGACAGCGTGAGATCAAAGTTGTATGACTTTGCAGTCAAGATGCTGATTTAGGGACTTTTCACTTCAGTTTTCATTTAACCAATGCACAGAAACATCCAGAGCCAGTGTGTGATGTTTGGACCACAGTAGTCTAAGTCTCCTTCTTTGAACATCACTAACTTAAATAGAAGTAAGAACAGAATTTTTGTTCTGTTCTTCCTTCATCTTTTGTAGGTATCTGAAGCAAAACTGTGAAGGAAAAAGGGAAAGAAAGGGTAATAATGGGGTGCTAGTGCAAAAAACAAGCATCTCAAAATCTCTTGATGTGTAAGCAAGCAAAGAATCCAGTTAATTCCCCATAACACATATGTGCATTACAGACATTTTCCTAGAATAAATTATATTCATTCTTTTGGAGCTGGAACTAGAAACTTGGGGTTTGGTTTCTAACATTTACACGCCTTCACTTAGTTATTAATGCTGCTTTTAGGCTCTGTGGACCAGCCATCACATGTAAAGTACGCTATTGGTTCCTGTGTGGAAGTCTTAGAAGAAGTAACTATGCTAAAAAGAAGAAGAAAAAAAATCAGAGTTTTGGAAAACTTTCCAAAATATCTTTCTTGAGAAAGTTAATATGAATTGTCAGGTACATTTAGACTTTTTTTAAAAGTAGTTCCATGTCTGTGAACATGCTAAGAATTGGTTAATCCCTGTTCTACTGGCTAGTAAAAACCACTGGGGAAAAATAGCTAATTTTGCTTATAAGGTCACATTTGCAAGGCCTAGCACAGTCATTCTTTTTCAAAGTTCCTATAAATTTCACTCAAACACATTAACAGGTGCTGTGTTTGCTTCTGTCAATAAAAACAGTGTAACAATTGACCCAAACACCTCCCTCGTACTGCAGCTTCCATTTTCTGTTGCTGGGGCAGGCCGGCAGCATTGTTACAGATGAGGGTGAGTGTCACCAGATGGAGCTATTACATATCTTCCTAATCTCTGAACAAACGTTCTTTTTTTTTTTGAAAACCAAGCAATTCTGTGGAAGAATTTTGTTTGCTTAGAGACACTTTTAATTTTTTAAGCAGATGAAAGTTCGAAGCGGAGTAGCTCCCTGAGCACTGGGCCCCGAGGAAGGCTGCCAAGGGGAGGCTGCCTGTGTGCAGCCTGGCTGCTCCCATGGGGCCTCACTGGGCAAAGGCGAAGCCATAGGATTGTATCATAGAATGGTTTAGGTTGAAAGGGACCTAAAAGATCACCTAGTTCCAAGGTCCCTGCATGCACTATGGCTGCTGTCAGACCCGGCCACAGTGTGAGTGCACGGGGACACGCAGCTCCCTCAGGGGTGGCTCCACTGTGAGGAGAGGGGCAGGAAACAGCCCCCACCCCCCAACCACGTAGCAGCTCTTTCATCCTTCTTTCATCATGGCGGTGTCGTGAGGGGCACCCCCGTACCATGACGTCGCCCCGCCGGGTGGTGACCTCACGCGGGCGCACCTCACGACGGCGCCATCGCGCGTTGCCAGGCAACCGCCACGTCTCGCTGCGAGATGGCCGCCCCCGCCACCCGCGCCCAACGCCCTGCGCGCGCGCCCGTGACGTCACGGCGAGGCCTCACCCCTCCGTCAAGCGGCCACAGCTATTGGTCAGCCGCTTAGCCAATCAGCTAGCCAGATCTGTTCCCGCTGCCACGCGCGCCGGCTTTCAAACAGTCAGCGGGGGCGGGTTTGCAATGCAGCCGAGCGCGACTGAGGCGGGGCGAGAGCGTTCCGCCCTCCCGCCCTCCTTCCTGCGCAGCTAGAGTTGCTGCGAGTAGCGGTTGGTGCCTGCGGCTGTCAATCAGGGCGGCGGGCTCAGGGGCTCGGTTGTCATGCGGAAGAGCGCGCCTTTGTTGTGGCTGGGGGAGGTAGGCGGACTGCCGCGTCTCAGGTGAGTCTTGGTGTTTGGGGTCGCACTTTGTTGCTGCTTCCTATCCCGCAGAGGCTCGGGTGAAACTGGGCAAGGAGGCCCCGGTAGGGAGTGCTTCCCTGGTCGCTGTGAAGGGGCTGAGGCGGCGGCTAAGGAGCTCCCCCACTTTTCTGCCGCACCGTGACCGATGGCGGCTCTTAGAGGCCATGAGCTGGTGCTGTATCTTTTCGTGCGGTTGCCTCAGGTGGTGGGGCTGGGGAGGGCCTTAAGGAAAGAGGAGGGGGCGGTGTCGGGAGGGCGGGTGGCCGTGTGCAGCCCTTGGGGGCTTGGGAGAAGATGGCTGAGCTGTGCGAGGTGTTTGCAGACGGTCTCGCTCTGGGCCCTCGTGTTTGAGGGTTGCACTGAGACAGGAACTTGTGTCATTAGGACTCTTGCTACCTGTATCAGGGAGTTTCCTTGAGCATTATGTCCTCTAAACATGAGGAAGTAAATGATACATTATGTCTTTTAACTTGGGAATAATGCTCTTGTAAACTGGAAGTGAAAACTTCATCATGTGCTGTACCTGTGTGTCCAAATAATGTGCTGTTCTGTAAAGCCTTCATAAATAACTTCTAGGTCATAACTAACTGTCAAGACTATCTTCACCGGGAAGTCTTTTGCAACCCCATGTGGGCTAGTGTTCCCACACTGTAGCTTACGGTGAACACACTGCTCAGTGTAAACAAGTCCTTAGGAGTCTATCTCTTGACTAAGTAGTTGGATCTGGAACTGACATGATACTTTTCCTATTTCCATGATACTTTTCCTATCAAAGCAGTTATCCAAATGCACAAGCAGCAGCATGCATTCAATATTTAGTACAAAATATAGTTATTCTCCAGAAATAAGTGAAACAAGACTTAAAAGATGACATAACTATAAACATATATCACAGTATGTGTTTAGCATACAGTGTTAGAACTTGAAGAAAATAATGTCTGTTGTAAGTGAACTTTGATTTCATGTTAGGATATAAAAAGCCCAAATAATCTGGTTTAAATCCTAAAGTATTAAAAACTAGTAGTGTTGGATATACTGAGAAAAAATAGCTCAAGTGAATGATACAGATAATGTGCAATGTCTGTTTCAAAAAGATGTTTTGAGTATGTTTGGCTACTTAATTCAGGAAGTTAGGATGCTACTTTTTGGTTCCACCCCACACTTTTACTCATGTGTGTTCTTTTCTTGTGTTGCAGTAGGTTTTGCTGGCTACTCAAAATCATTATTAGAAAACAATGTCCCTTGACTTTGACAGTGGAGCTCTGCAAACTCAACATGAAGATGAAGACTATGACCCAGAGGATTATGCAAGAGAACAAGAGGTGAAAAAGAACAAATTATTTAATCTGAAGGCTTATGTATCTAACTTCTTCCCATTTTTCTCTTTTAAGTGTTTAAGAAAAGTTTAGTGCTGTCTCTGTTAAGAGCAAAACAGAGCAGACTGCTTTGCAAGAGTGGCATAAAAAGTAGAGATACTGAGATGCTGCATCTTAAGAGCCTTGAAACGGACTAGTTGGAAGACTGTTACTCGTAGCCTATTCAGTAGATCAGATGCAAGAGGCCGGTCTCACCTACATGTTGTCTTTCTTGACAGCTTTTTCACTTACTACAAATACTTAGAAAGCAATAGCTCTCTTTCATTTGAAAATTTGGTTAGCTTAGAAAAGAATGAGGAATCAGAACTTTAAAATTCTGATTATAAATTACATTAACCTGTAGAAAAATATATTCAAATCTCTTGGATTTGAGGTTTTTTTTTTTTGAGCTGAAATACTTTGGATGTTTCTGGTCATCTTGTTTCATGATGAAAACTGGCAAAATGGGTGTTTGACATGAACCTGCACAATGGTTTCTTACAGGGTGGTGAGTCATGTTAATGTCAGCTACCCTCCCTAATGTATACTACAGGGATCACTGTCTAGAGTGTAGGTAATGTAAAGACAAATGCTCAAAAAAATGTGCAGTAGGACAATTGCTATTCAGCTTGGAAAGATGCTATTGCAAACACTGTAGGGTATCTGGTGTCTGCTGTGCTTGTGCAGGAGAACAAGTAGTGAAATAATTGCAGGGTTATTACATTGCACGAGCAAGAGAATGCATAAATAGGATTATAAGTTGAAAGTGTTGGGAGGGGACATCTTTTCTATAAAGAGAGGCTGGGAGATCTGGAACTGTTTAGCCTGGAGAAGAGAAGGTTGAGGGGGAATCAGATCCCCAGAAGGGAGGATGCAAAGACAATGGAGCCAGGATCTTTTTAGTGGTTTCCAGTAACACGGCAAGAGGCAAAGGGTACAAACAAAGCAAGTTCTTTGGAATAAGTTAGTAATAATTCTTGTAGGTTGTCCACATCTGAACTGGGGCAAGATGAGGTTCACAAAGCTACACGTTGCAGATCCTTCAATGGGATGTGACTTTTAGCCTGCTAAAATGCAGGTGATACACAGATTCTGCTGTGTTCCCTGCTCAAGATGTAGTCCAAGACTCTCTGCATTAGTTATAAGTTTTCTGCAACAGCAAACCAGGTGTTTGTGTTTTTTTTTTTTTCTTAAATGTGAGATCTAAATGGTAGGAGAGTACTTTGGTACTAACTTAAGAATTGGGTAACCCTTACCCAGATCTGGAGGCCTGTGCTTGTTCAAGGTTGAGCTCAGTTTAAATATGAACTCCCATGATGATGTTTTGTGAACTGTGTGTGTTCTTCTCTCTCTTGACTTTAAGTTGCCAAAGCAGTGCAATACCAGCAAAAGCTGTGGTGCTTCAGTATGTCCTTGCTTGCAAGTAGGGCAAAGTAAAGCATTTTTAGTGAATGATGATGCCGCTCCCACTTCCTGGAACTGAGATCTAATAAATCTAGAGAGTGCCCTGATGATAGGGCAACTTCTTCATGCCACTAATGAATTTCTAGGAACAAACTTTTGGTGCTCTGTAGTTCTGTAGAGATTTAGAAATGCTGCCCATAACTTCTTGCCTATTCTTTGGTCTTAAAGAGCATCTAAAATAGGATCTGAGGAAACACGATGTCTTTAAGAGAAACTTTTTGTAGATGGTAGTCTTTTTCTTCGGTTGTTTGGGTTTTGGGGGTCTTTTGGGAGTTGGTTTGTTTGTTTGGTTGTTGGTTTTGGTTTTTTTTAACAAAGAAAAGCTACTAAAGTAGTCAGCACAGGGCAGCTAGTATTTCTGCTGGTATCAACACATGATTTGAGAGTTTGGAGAAAAACAGGGTTAGGATTCAGAAACCGTAGATAATAACTCTGAATATATTGTGTAGTTCTCGTCACTTAATAAAAAGGGAGTGTGTAACTTAGATCTACAGGAAGCCCAGTATGTGGCCCCATATCAAAGCCTCTCTGGAAAATGGAAGGAGAGGTACATTGTATAAGGGAATCATTATGACAAGTTAATTTAGGAGTGTTTTCATGGTGGGATTTTTTTGGTTTTGTTGGAATTTTTGGTGGCACACCTATATTTCCTGAATTAGAAGTGGTGACATTCTCTGTTGGTGTGTGGTTGACTGGTGATGTCATCTGAACGCACAAGCAGAATACTAATTATTGCAGTGATGACTTCTTGCATCTAGTAACGCTGGCTGGCAAGTTTGTATCTGGATTTTTTTCCAGACTCCTCAGTTTTGAATGCTCTCTTGCTTATGGTTTAGGGAAGGGAAACCTTGGCATGATTAGTTTGCAAATCATTCTTTAAAACGAATCTGATCTGGGACACATTTATCTGGTGGTGTTTCCCTTATCACTTTTTAGTGCAGCTCTTTTCTTAATAAGAGTTTACCTTAAAAATTGTTAGGTTGGTAGTCTAGTCTATTACGCCTTCTGTGGTGTAAGTCTCTGTGAATTCTGGTGTTGTGAACTTTTTCAGTACAAGAAGAGAACTTTTTTTGTGTGTGCAAGTGGCCTATTTTACCTATCTCTGCCTCTTTGGACTGAACTTGCATGCATGCATGCATGCATGCATGCATTCTTACAAAAAAACATAGAAGGAATGTTGTTTGTTCTGTTTCAGTTGCAACAACTACTGACAGACCTTCCCCATGATATGCTGGAGGACAGTGGAGACCAGCTCTCTAGCTATTCAGACTGTAGCATTCATGATGCTGAAGAGCAGTAAGGCATTTTGCTCCATTTTTTTTATTACTTATGTTGTGCTTTTGAGAATACAACAATCTCAGCCAATGAGGTGTGTAAAAGCAATCCAAGTAAAAGGGGAGCTGCAGTGCAATTTGCATGTATGGTTTGTGTTCCATGAGAAACAAACTAGATGCCACTTAATTTAAAGAAGAGAGAGTTTATTTTAGTTTCTTCCTAAAGTTATACGTATGTAGCTAAGCTGCTTGTCTGTCTTCAGGTCACATGAGCCTGGGAAGCATGATGGAAGATGGAACGATCATCCATTGATAAGTGAGCCTCAAAATGTAAGCTTGTATGCATAATGTTACAATTATTAGGAACTGCTCATTCATAGTAACATGCTAAATAATATTTCTCTAATGAATTTAAATAATGTTCATGTAGGTGGCGTGTATTGCTATTCATTTGAAGTATTTCTAACTGAGATTTGGTAACCCCAGAAAACAGGGTGGAGGGGAAATTTGAGTTTTGGCAGAGCAATTCTAAACCTGTTATCCATTCATAGGATTATGAACAAGGACAAAATCTGTACCCTGAACAATTCTTGTGTGACCAGCAAAATGATCAGGTAGAAAAACTCAGAAAGAATTGGAATGGCTTACATGACAATGAAGAGAATAAACATGTATATGACGTTAAAGGAGATTACTGTGACCAAAATGGTCAAGAGGACCTTGATGATGTGTATCTTGATAAAGATGAGTTTAATGCTCCAAGTTGCTACCAACAGAACAATGTGTATCATCTTCCATATACAAATGGCCATAAATCAGAATTTAACAATCAGCAAAGTAAAATAATAAATTTTCCAGATGTTCCGAAGGAAAATCTTAAGGTATTTCAGAAGCTGATGCCTTTTTCAGTCTGTTTTAGAAAATTTTCACAGATTTTTAACTATTGGTTGTAATATATCTAAATACTTTCAGTCTGTTATCATCAGTCTGAACAGTGATGGGAAGCTTCTGTAGTTTATTTAAAACAATGAAATATTAAATAAAATAATCATAATATGCACATATGAAAATCCAATTATTTAACATTTTTTTTCTTGCTCTTGTTGGCTAGGTACAATTCCATTGGGTAGAATGAATGGGATTCAGTGAAGTGTGTGCTTACTGTAATGAAGCTGACACTTCACCACTCTGAAAGTGGAACCTTTCATGAAAGCTTCCATCACGCTTAAATGGTGTGCTGGATTGGAGCCTCAAAATGAGGAGCTACTAGAGCTCTTCTTAATGTCAGCCTGTAAAAGGAAAAGTATTTTCATCAAGCAACACTACAGCTGTAGTTCTAATTTATTTCCTCTTATATATATTGTCAAAACAGCAGTTTGTTGCATCTGATGTTGTCAGTGGCCAATCGCCAGAGTCTTACAAAGTGACTTATAAACCATACCAAAATGGCATTCATCAACAAATTCCAGTAATCCAAGAAGGAGCTAGAAGAAATGAAGTGTTTGAAGATTTGCAACATGAATTCTTGGGCAATGATGAAAGTAAGTGTTTGTTGTTTAGACTTGAAATAAAATTCTTTGAAAAGTCCACTGGAAATCAGCAATAGAAAATTTGTTGATTTCAGTAGATTTTTAGTACAAGGACAAATAAAAGCATATTGGTGTATATGATCTTGTATTTTGCTCTAAGCTTACATTGGATAGCCCTATTTATTTTTTTTTCCCATTTTGTCTAGAAAGCAGCTCTTTGATCAGGGTATTTGCATTTCAGGCTATTAAAAATGTAGCTTTGACTGTTAAGACTGTGAATGAAGTTATTTCTGATGGCTTGGTGTCAAGTCTTGCTGGCATGTTATCTTGTTTGTAATACTGGAAAATAATCACTTGCTGTACCTTAAGAAACATACTTTGCTTGATGCCACATTGGGCTTTCCTGTTAAGTACACTTCAAATGACAGAACTACTTTGCTTGTTAGACATCTTGAAAATTTATAGCTGCCTCAAAGAGTTACATGCTGTGAACCCAAAACACACAAACATTTATCTAGGCTTTCTGTTAGGTTGACTTGCATTGGTAGTTTCTACAAGTCTTCAGCCATCACTGCCAAAGTAATCCAGGTGATATGAATCCAACATGGATTAAAAAATGATGAAACTTTGTGGACCACCAGTGAATTTGGCACTGTATGAAAGGAGAATCTTGGGGCAGGAATTATTTACAGTGATGACTTCCTTGGTTAGTTGGCTGTGCTGACTTGTCTGCATGCTATTTGGAATTTGGCAGATCCTTCAGAAAATATGCAGATTCTTCAACTTCAAGTTCTAAATAAAGCAAGAGAAAGACAACTGGAAGAACTTAATGAAAAGCTAGAAAAGAGTGCACAGCAGATTAGATATTTGAGTCATCAGCTTTCAATGGTCACAGGTAAAATGTTTTATACTGACAGATTTTATTTGTATCTAGCAACTTTTTTACTCTGAAACTTTGCAGGTATTGATCATATTTATATACTTGATTTGGGATTATAGGGACCTAACCCTCTACCCCCAGCATGGTTCTAAAGAAAATTCTCAGGATTGGTGCCTGACTGCGTAGCTGTCTTAACTTTAACTACACCCTCGCCATTCACTTCAGTGTTCAATCTGGTCAACAACTCCAGAGTTGCCATGTGCTACGTATTTAAAACATATATATAAGTAAGAAGTTTTCTGAGGTAGTGGGTTAAAGGTACAAAAAAAAAAATTAAAAATCCCAAACCCTAATAGGAGAAGTGTACATCTATGAAAAAAGCTTGTTTGTTTGTTTGTTTGTCTTTTGTGCTGTCTGGTTTAACAAGCCATTTCCTGGACTGTGTGTAGAGAGAAGCTCTTCCAAAATGATAAAAGCTGCAGTGGAGACTGGTGTGTCTTGATCTCCCTTTTCTTATAGGAACAGACTCAAAGGAGTTGTGAGTTTAGAGAACTGAGAATATAATTTTTTTAGAATTGCAAAAGAAGCTGTCAACCATTATGATGTGTCTTGGTCATTCCTCCAGGGGAATGATTTTGTTTCTCTCTTTAAATGGTGTGGGGGATGATGCTTGTCCCTTGTGTTGACAGAATGGGGTTTGTTTCCACCAGGGCTTTGAAGGCACAATATATCAGAGTGCTTCCAGCCACCAGAGAGAGAACGTGAATACTGGATGGAGACTGACCGAATGCTTTTGTTGTGTCTTCTGCTTGTTGTCTGCAGTATGAGATGGAGGGATTATAGCAAATGGTTCTGTAGAGCAGGAATGCTGAATAGCCATGTTCCATGAAGTTGTTGGGTGGCTGGCCACGTTTCTCACACAGTTATTATGTCTGTCTCTTAAGATGAAAAGGATGGTTTGGCTGTTAGTCTTCATGAGTCTCAAAAACTCTATCAGAATGGAAAGGAACGAGAAGTGCATCTTGAAGGTCAGATAAAGGCCCTTGAAACTCAAATTCGGACTCTTACTACTAACGAGGAGCAGGTACTTTACATATTTTTAAACTATTGTGGAAAATCTCTACAGTTATATTTGTGGTGCATTTGCATGAAACATAAGTGTTACAGAAACATGGAATTGTCAGAGTTGGAAGGGACCTCTAGAGATCATCTAGTCCAACTCCGTTGCTAAAGCAGGACTGCCTGGAGCACATTACTCAGGACTGCATCCAGGTGGGGCTTGAAGGTGTCCAGAGAAGGGGACTCCACACCCTCCCTGGGCAGCCTGTTCTAGTTTTCTGTCACCCTCACTATAAAGAAGTTTCTCTTCCTATTTGAATAGAACTTACTATGTTTCAGCTTGTGCCTGTTGCCCCTCGTCCTGTCCTCCAACCCACCCTTCAGATACTTGTAAGTGTTAATAAGGTCTCCCCTCAGCCTTCTCTTCTCCAGGATAAAGAGTCCCAGCTCTCTCAGCCTTTCCTCATAAGGGAGGTGCTCTAATCCCTTAATCATCTTTGTTGCCCTGTGGTGGACTCTTCAGTAGTTCCCTGTCTCTCTTGAACTGGGGAGCCCAGAACTGGATGCAGTATTCCAGTTGTGGCCTCACCAGTGCAGAGTAGAGGGGGAGTATGACTTCCCTCGGCCTACTGGCCACATTATTCCTCTTGCAGCCCAGGATTCCATTGGCTCTTGGGGACAAGGGCACATTGCTAGCTCATGGATAGTTTACTGTCTACCTGGATCCCTAGATCCTTCTCAGAAGTGCTTTCCAGCAGGTTTGCCCCAACCTATATCAGTGCCCAGAATTCTTCCTTCCCACACTGTTCATGATCGTTGCAGAAGCTGAGGCATTATCTGAGGTCTTCTACCATCTCTTGCACAAAAAACCTGAACTGACATACAGAGTATTGGAGCAAAAGTAAAATATATGTAACAGAGAACTACTCTTTATATTTTCACTACAGATACTGAAGCAATCCAAAGTGGCAGAGATAGCCATGGAAAGTATGCAGAAGCAGCTGTTAGAACTTCAGCGATCAGACGCCCTTCAGAGAGCCAGAGAACAACACGAGGCCATTATTTCAGCACTAAAGCAGAAGTATGAAAAGCAAGTATTATCATTAGAGCAGAAACTTGATAATACAAAATCTGCACTCCGAGAGCAGGTGAGAAATCATGACTCTGAGTATGGTACTGGAGAGGCTATAGAGCTCCCCATGTTTCCTAAACTGCAGTTCTTGAACTATCATTTTAATAATTGCTTCTGGAAGCTGCTAAGTAAATAGAAAGGAAATTATATAAGTCTCAAAATTACAAATCCTATGTGGTATGTTTTTATAAACATCTCCAGGCAGTTGTGAGCTCAAATTGAGTTTGTACATGGATGCACAGGAGACAAGAATTCATTGTCTTCAGTTTCTCTTCTGAGCTTTCATTCTGTACACAATTTTTCTTTGAAAGAGTACTGGTAAATAAATCTGGGAAAGAAAAGAAATAATTAAGAAATTATGTTATATTCTTTCTGCAAGAAAAACTGTTTATTGAATAGCCTATTGCCAGGCTTTAGTCTCAAGATGATGAAGAATGGTGAACTACTGAACAGTTGCTTTATTTTAGGAGTACAGATTTAAAAGGGGGCAGAGGGAGATGCAGGTTTTAAGGTGGAGCTTGATCTAGATTGTGTCACATATTTATAGAGCTTATTAAAATTATTCTACCTGACATTTCATAAGAGTCTATTATACTATTAGAAATATTCAAGTAATGTAGTTTAGACAAGCCTTAATAAATTGTCGTTTTCTTTCACATAATGGGAATAGAATGAAATTTCTTTAGTTCTAGGTCTGTAACTCTTATATCAACATAAACAGGCATAAAAATAAATGGGTTGTATGTTTGAAAAAGTAACTAGCACTTGCTGGTAAACAACAATGCACTGATACATTTCTATCTTAATACCATAGTGAAGAAAACAAAACTTACAGAGCTTTGTTGCTACTGCAAAAAAAGTTTAGTGGTTCTTTTATGTATGTTTGAGGTATTTAAAGAGAGGTCTCCTGTTTTTGAGAGAAAATGGAGAAGTCAAAAGGCTTAATGATGGGCTACTGTGCCTCCCAGATCTGTGTAGATAACTAAGTAGTGCCATATGAAGGTCTATTCTGTATATTATGAGAAAAAACCCTATAGTTCCTCTTTTACAGAGCATTGGAACTTGGGGCTTGGCTTAAGCGCAGTTAAACTAAATTGGGTTACGCTCAAGCTTCATATAAATAATATGAAACAATCTGAATAGCAGAACTTGGTCCGCATAGACCTTATTATGTTCTAAGGTGATGGGTTACTTGATTGATACACTTTTTTTTTTCTTCTGCAGTAAACTAAGTATATGTAGCTAATTACAAAGGGAAATCTGATATGCTGAAAACTGCTCTAAGAAATATGTAGTGGTTCGCATCCATGTATGTTTATACATCAGTATAGTTACTGCCTCCTAAGGAAAACCTAACTTTGCTGTAAGAGATGACTTGTCAACCAAGAATAACATTTGATTTGTGATTGATTTAGCTGGCCTCTACCCCATAGGTAGACTGATTCTTTTTCTCTTGTGTCTAGTGTGTATTGATTCTTGCTATATCCAAAACTGTCCTAGATGGCTAGGTGTTTGTAACATGAGTAAAAATAATCTCTCTTCCTAGAAAGAGCTTTGCAAAGACCTAGGAGAGCATGTTAAGCAGCTTGAAAAAATGCTGGAAGAAACTAAATGTGAAAAAACTGAAATAATAAATCGTTTGACAAGAAGCCTAGAAGAAAGCCAAAACCAATGTGCAAATATACTGCAAACAGGTCAGCCCTTTATTAAAACCTTATCTATCTTTGCAGAAATGGCTCCATTTTTTTTTAAGTATGAAACTGCACATCTGTGTTCCTTTTGAAATGGAATCAGCATCAACCTACATGTGTACTTAGACCATTTCCTATGCAGTACATTAGTCAGACTTAAATTTAGTGAAGTCTAGTCTGAAGTGTAAAAACCAATAAAAATAAATCCAAATATGACCCCCCTCCCCCCAGTATAAAACTTTTTATATACATTTTGTGCCGCATATGTGTAAACTTAGTTTTGGACTAAGTAACAGCCTTTGGGAGCAAGCTAATTATTTTTATGTTAGGCATTTGACTTGAATTGCTATTCTAAATTCAAATTTACATGAGAAAAGAATTGTTTTTGCGATAGGAGGCTGGTTCTTGGAAACATGTCAGTAGGAATAACACATGAAATATTCTGCTCTGTGCATTCAACTTGCGCCTACCTGCACACACTTACAATGGTAATGCATGCCTTCTCAAAGAATTCCAAACATCTGAAACAAAATGTCTGTCTTCCTGGATCCAAATTTAATGGCATGTGTTCACCTACAAGAAAAGTCTCTCTATGAAGCGCCTAAATATCAAGATAAAAGCAGACAAACTTTATTGGATCTGTATTATGTAGTGAATAAGTAATTATAAATTTGACAGGATATTTAAAAAGAAGGTGACTGTAAATTCAAGACATGCCATGATTTTTCTGTGCTATATTTGTCAAATACCTTAAAGCAGTAATAAATTGGCAAACTGATAAAGCTAAGCTTTCCACCTGGGAAGGAGGGGAAGGTGGCCAGTTTTCCAGTGTGGTCTTGTTCCTGCTAAACTTCTGCCATAGCATTCTGCCATAATGTCATTTTTTTGATTCTGGTGAGCTACAAGGAGAGCAAACATCTGGCATGTCTTGTTCTTCATGGTATTTATTTTAAAGCCACTATTAATAATTCTGAAAAAAAATAAAGCCTCTGTAGTTCCCAAAGTTTAAAACAAACTGCAATTTAAATTGGAGACATGTAGCAACCTTCACCTGCTCAATTCGGGCAGAAATATTATTTCATTATTTGTATTTTCTGGTATTCAAAAAATACAAACAGAGTAATGCCTATTACCAGAATCAACAGTGCTATTTGTTATCTTCGTCAGATCACGTGGTCTTTCTTGCCTATTTGTGACTTGCTCTTTCCCTCCCTTTTCTTTCCTGCAACAGGCTCAATGCAGGAGACAAACCAGTTACGGTTTCAGTTGCAACAAGCTCAGTCTGCACACATGATAAGCAGCAACATGAACAAGGCTTTGCAGGTTAATTAATTTTATTAAATGTTTTACTGTTTTGATTTTTAGGTGGGTGGGCATTATAGCTCAGAGGTTGGTAATTGAAACTCTTTAGTGTTGCGGAAACAAACATGTCTCCTTTCAGTAAACGACCACCCACTACTTCATGTCCCTGTGTTGCATGTTGGATGCTTTTTTTTTTTCTTTCTTAGTTGAAACATAGCAGGGCATATGTGTTGGTACAAATTTCATATCATAAATCTATCCTGTGTGATGGGAAAAGAAGAATGTAAATCCTATTTGCTGGTGATCTCATAACTTACTTAGGCTACAGGAATAAATAAAGATACTATGTTCTGAATTTTACCTTTTGACAACAAAAGGGAATGGTCGATAGTAGTCTGTAAAATATTAGTGGAAATCTGTGCTTCCAGTTCATTTAATATATTTGATGTAATTTCCAAGTCAATAAACTTAAAAATCCTAAAAAGTACTAAACTAATAGGCTATTTTTCCAGCTATGTACTTTTCTATTGTCATTCATTTTACTACACAAAGGCAGCAGGAAAGAAGAAGTAAGAGCAAAAGAAATAATACTTAAGTTCGTATATAAACTGTAATAAGAACAATAGGAAATATTCTCTGCTGCTCAGTTTAATTAATTTGTACATAAGCTTTGCTAGATGTATCAAGAATGATAATGTAAATAAATAAAACTAATGCTAGATGATCTGGGTAAATACAGCTTAATACAACTATTTAGAATAGCTTCATGTATTTGTTTTCTTTGGAAGAGTTATTGTGGGCCTGATGTGTTTCCTTGGAGTTCCTCTCTGCAATGTAATTTTTTTCTGTCTCTCCCTTTAAGGAAGAATTAATGGAACTGAAGGAAGAAATAGCTTTGTATGAATCTGCTGCCAAGCTTGGAGTATTTTTGAATGATGTAGGTGGAGAGCTGCATACAAACCCAGGTGATTCCTACGTAGATTTGGGAATTAAGAAAATCCCTGGAAAGAAACCAAGGTTCTGCAGGTACTTCGTGATTTATTTTTTTTTTTTAATTATTATTTTTATAAAGAAAAATCCATAATTCCCATGGGAATTATAAAGCGACGTGTAAAAGATGGTCTTACTAGATCAATACATAGGGTTTTTTTGGTAGATGTTTGAAATACTGCTTGTATTGCTGGGGTAATCTGAGAAACACTAAACTGGACTAATATAATAAATTGGATGCCTAATTGCTGTTTAATACATCTTCAGATTTTATAGGGACTATGTTGCGGTTCCTTGGACTGTATGGATTCAATGCATGGATGCCTTTTTGCTGAAAGATTCCACTTAGTTACCTAATGCTAAAGCTGTCTTTTAAAACAACCAAATGAATTGTTTCAAAATACCTCACATCATGTGAGAATTAATCTTTTGGGGAAACAGCTCAATGAACAAATTATCTGTATGTTAATTGCAACTTGATGAAAAAGCATATGACTCTTGTGTTCGTGTTCTCTCATTCTTTTTACTGTTACCTCTTAGACACTTATATTTCTGGTAGTGTTAGTTGCTCTTCTCTTTGCTACCGCTACCTTTTAGATAAACGTTTTTTGTCTTTTAAATACTGAACTGATTATATCTTCCCTGATAGTGCAATACAGAACAGAGACACGGATAAAGAGCTCTCTAAAGATGAAATTATTGTAGAATTAAAAGCTGAGCTGGAACGTTTATTGAGCAGTAATAAAACAAAGAGGAACCAGGTTACTCAATTACAAAATGATCTTAAAGATTGCCAGAAGACATTAGAAGAATACAAGCAGTTGTTGAAAGCAGAAAAAGCATCAAAAGAGACAGAGGTTTGTTCTTTTACGCTTTTTTTTAAAGGTAAAGATGCACTGGATTCTAGCAAACAAAACCAACGTTTAAACTTTTATGAAAACGGACCAAAGAATTTATTGTTGAGTATTCATAGCAACTAAGTAAATCTGTCTTTGCTCTTAAGGAAATATTGTCATTTGGATGATACCTTGTGTTGTGTCTTTGGTAAAAGAGAAACAATCTGAATAGCACAACTTAGGCAGCATAGGCCTTAAATGAGTTCTAATGTGATGGTTTACTTGGTTGATGGTACCTAATGACCACTCTGCTTTTTTCAGAACTAAATTTCATTGGCTAAAGTAGGTTTTCTTTAGTCAAAAAGACCTTATTTCTCTGAGAAAGGTGATAACATCATTAGGTTATGCAAATGGAACATTAAACAGACTGCCTTCAGAGGACCTTCCCAGTACAATCTGATCAATAAGGAATCTCTTCGATATTGCATCTCTCTTCACCCCGTTATTAACTTGCCTCTACAAATTGATCAGACTTGTAACATCTGCTCATGTAATCTATATGTTGTGATCTGAATGTGGACAGGAATTTAATGTGCTTGAGAAGTGTGCTCTCTGTTGGATGGTGGTAGTCATTTAGCTTGCAAACACAATGTTGGGTGTATGCTTCTTCAAACTTTTGTGATGCTGTGAGTTTCAATAGTTCATCGAGAATAACAATGATACTGTAATATCTTGCACTGCAATAATTTCCTCTGGGTTTTCTTATTTTTTTCTAAGTAAAATTATTTGACATCTTGAAAATTTGAAGCATCAACTTTTAAGTCATACATATCTTGAAAGATATCTTAATTTTGTTTATTTTTAGCCTGTCAAAAATCTGAATGATGCTTTGGCGAGTTCTTCAGTTTCTGATAATCTTAAGGAAGAAGTTCTGAGACTCAGAAAGGCTAATGAAACTTTGCTGCAAGAAGCTGAGGTGAGACAGAGATGCTGTGTATATTACAAAAAACAAAAACAACCCCCCACACGCACCCCCACTAAAACCTCCAATAAGAATGGTTCTTTACAACCCATGTGTTACTTGATCCTTGGTTGTCCAGGACCATACTTCGACTATTGAAGAGCTGAAGGAAAATGAGGAAAAACTGAAAAGTTTAAATCAAGATCTCTGTTGTCAGATGAGAAAAATGGTTCAAGACTTTGATCAGGATAAGCAAGAAGCCATTGTTAGGTAAGTTTGTTAACTCCTTTTAGTTCTATTTGTGAACTTTTAGCCTGCATGTATAATCATGAAACAGCTCTCTGGTACAAGGGGAGGTCAGCGTTAGAAAGCTAGCTTCTTAATAAAGAAATAATGAACAGTGTTTTAAATGGGGCAGGTGGGGGAAACCTAGCTAGTCTTTTTTCTGTCTTGAAATCCTAGGTGTGAAAGAACTTATCAGCAACATCATGAGGATGCAAAAGCACACTTTGAGAAAGACCTGATGGAGAGGTATGCTGCAGAAAAGCAGCATCTTATTCAAACTTATGAAGAGACAATCTTGCAATTAAAGTAAGGCTTACTGTTTGGTTTTGTTTTTTTTAACTTTTACCATAACTTTCACATTTCTTGTCTGGCCTTCGGTGCTAGTTGCGCTTTTTTTCAAAGCAGACTTGCTGTCCCAGTGTAAAGACTGCTTGTTAATCAGTAATATGTCCTGTGAAGGGTGAACATAGAGGAGCTGAATAGAGAGATGACTTCAGTGAAGGAATGTTACATTGGCGTGTGTGGGGAGAAGGACACCTTAGAAGCTACTTTAAGGCAAAAATTTGAGCGAGAGCAGCAGCTGAAGGAAGAGAAGGTACTAATGGCAATACCTATATACAATAAAATCTCAGAACTGCTTTTAAGGTATAATATCCATAAGATTTTAACTTTGTTTGCAGAAGACTCTTGGAAGAGATGCAACTATATCAGAAAGCTAATACATATGACCTATTGGTTTTTAAGTTAATCTGCTGTTGTGTCCTAGAGTTTAAAGTATTGCTTTCCAGTAGCTGTACATTTTCATGTAGACACTGCAACAATTTTAAACCTTGAGCTCAGCGAGTAGTGAGAGGTTTTACATTCATGAGACATTTTCCAAAAACCTGAATGACAGTACAAGTTTTCTTCTCCGTCTATAAAACGCATCTGAAAATACTGTTTGTTTTTTTAAGTAATAATTAATTCAGACTTCTGTCTTGATTTAAAGCTTTGCTTTTCTGAAGGTATCAGTGTGAAATGACTAAAGTAGGTCAACTGACTTGCTAAGCAAGTACAGTAAAGAGGTGCAGCTCAAAGTATGGCTGGATTAAAGATTCTTGATAAGAAAATTTGTTGGAACCGTAGCCTATAATAACCTCTGATATCATGCCTTAAAAGACCTCCTTTTGAGAGCTGAATCTCTTGTCCAGGTGTCATCAGTAAGATCAGTGCACAGGCTCTTGACAGTAAATCACGTGTCTCATGCATTCTCATCATTTTGTACCAGAGCAATTCGCTGTGACTTGGAGAATATTTTAATTTCAATTTTATTTTTTTGTGGTAGCTCAAAAAACAGCTACTAGAAGAGAAAGAAGACTCTCTTAACATTCTGAAGACTGAGCTGGAAGAGAAACACAGGAATTCCATGATAGCAGCAAAGAAGAAGTGGCTGGAAGAAAAAGAACAGCAGGTTAAAGAGGAAATTGCATTAGCTAAAGTTCACTGGGAGAAGGAAGAAAAAGAGGTGTGCAACTTAAAGCAGGGAGTTTCAAAATATTTTTTTTTTTTTGTTCATTTGTTTATTTTCAGAAGGAGAACTTGTATATAGGCTTATGTGCTGTTTTTCTGCCATTTGAAGTGGCTTTTTAAGGATCTGTAATTTCAGGGACTCCTAAAGTCAGTAGGTATTACACACATGCTTAAGATTTTAGGGGAAAAAAAAACCCCAAATACTAGAATAGCTTGAATATCACAGCTGGTAACGTGCTGGAGTTTTCCACCCTGAACCTACAGTGAGTAGTTACACTTCTTATTGTTTAATTCAGTTATCATATGAAAGTCCTTTATCCTGTCCTATAGAAGAAAGCTATGATGAGGAAGAAAACCCAACTCATTCTTTACCAAACTCTCTGCTTAGTGAGCATGGTTTGGCCTTCTCCTGTTAGGGAAGATTATTGCTGCAGAATTGATGCTTTGTTTGGTAACTACCAATGAAATTCTAGTTATTTGGACACTGGAGAGATTTTCTTTAAAAAAAAAATAATAATTATTTTCCTTAGAATAAAGAGCAGCTCTTTGCAAAAATAGAAAGAGAATGGCAAAGTAGGCAGGAAGGAATAAAAGGAACTGTAGTTGAATGTAATGACTGCAGCAGCCAAACTGACTGAGTAACAATTGTGGATGAAGCTTCAACTAAAGAGTTAGGAGGGGCTGTTGAAGACCAGAGGCTGCAGATCCCGAAGGGTCTGAAAGAAAATCCGGCTTCTGAAGAGGCCTTAAAAGAATTTGCAATAGAACTGGAAAATAAATACTGTAAGTAAATAGATTAATAGATCTTGCCAGCCAGGTAACAAATAGTTCTTCTGTCTGCCTGGTCTCTGTGAAACTGCCATATGCAACTAAGTCACCTAAAAAAAAAAGTGTTCTCTTCCACTCATTTCTCTTAAGCTCAGTAGTTGATATTTGCTACATTAGAGAGATTTAAAAAAAACCAAAAACTACAGCTTCTTCAGAACATGTAGCTTTTTTTTCTAGCTGTTAATTTTTCACACAGACAAGTTTTGCAGTGGTTTTGAACATGGCTCAGCAAAATTGCCTTAGTTTATACCATTTTGTTAAGAAAAATTTAATGTACATCATCTTGGTGTGGTTTTTGCATCACAAAGTGCATCAAATGCTGATACTTTTAATTTCTGTAAATGTAGGCAATCCAAATTGAAGTCTGTTCTTTCACTGCTACGTGAAGGTAATCATGAAATGGTATTTGGTGGTGGTGACTGAAGTAGGTTGTTTTTTTTGCTTTTTTTTTTTTTATCTGCTTATAGGTAGATGCAGCTTTAACCAGAGCACGCGCCAGGTGGCTGCAAGAATTAACTGAGCTCAAAGAGTACAAAGTAAATCTAAAGATAGAACAAGAAAAATGGGAAAAAGAACACAAAGAGACTGCAGCAAAGCAGGTAGCCTAAAATATTTGTATACATGTACTGATCAACAGTTGAGTCTTCCCAAATCCCACGTACCACTGAGGAATGAGTGCAGATATAGGTGGGGAATCATTAAGGAAAGATGTTTCTAGGGTATTCTGGTTCTGATCCATTTATTTCTTTTTGCCTGTATAGGATTATATTTTTATTAAATAATTTTAAAGTTCTCTCTGATAGATTGATAATGACCCAGGGTTGTACTTGATGTAGATATAATAAGCCTGTGTATATATTTATAATGGCTGTGTTATGTATTCACCAGTTAGCCCTAGTTCTCTCAGCTGCGGAAGAGAAATGGAAGAAAGAATATGATAATACAGAGAAATCTGGACCAAGAATGAAAGAACTTGAAGAAAAGGTCATTTCTCTCAAGAAAGAATTGGAGCTAAAGAAAGAAGAAATCCCTGCAACTATCAAAGCAGAACTAGCAAAAGCCCGTGTTCAGTGGAACAAAGAAAAGCAAGAAGAAATCCTGCAGATACAAGAGCAAAATGAGAGAGACTATAGATCATTCTTAGATGATCATAGAAACAGAATTAAAGAGGTACTTGCAACAGCAAAGGAGGATCTTGCAAAGCAGAAGAATGATCTCTCAATTCAGAAAGAGGCAGAAATTAAGATGTTACTTGACCAAAAGCAGCAAGAATGGGAGGCTCAGGAAACAAAGAGACTGCAAGATGAAATAAATCGGTATGAGGAGAAGACTCTGCTTGAGCTTGAGTACTTGTTGAGTGAAATCCATGAAGAACTAGTTAAATGCACATATAGTAAACTTTCTTGGAAGGATAAGTATTTTGACTCTCACGTTCAGTTAGGCTGTAAGCGTGAAGACAAACTGAAGGTTTGCTTGCGAAAGGCCTACAGAACCACAGTTCATGCAATTGTGGAAAAGAAAGAGCAAGAGTGGAAAGAGGTAATATTTCTGTAAATAATAACTGCCAGCCAGAAAAGAACTTTTGAGAAGTCAGACTCATACCTGTTTTTTCCCAATGTAAAATATTCGTGTAATCCTGAGAATTGAAGAATCCAGTGTTTGAGTTCATTGATAACAATGCTTTTAAAACTGTAAAGGAGGCCTAAATCTACCATTAGCAAGTGAAAAGGGAAAGGATAGGTGTAGCTTTGACACCTTCAGTCTTGAAAGAAGAGAAAATCACATTAGGAGTGTCACTTTTTAATGGCAAGATTCATAAATGCAGGAGATGAATCCAACGTCTGAAGTTTTGGGAGCTTGTTGAAGGCTCCATGTGACCTCTTAGGTGGGTTCAGTCATTATGGTTTGTAGCGATGATATCAAAGGTCCCTTCCAACCTAAATGATTCTATAGTTAAGCATAGCTGCTTGCCTTTTTTTATTATTTTTTTTTTTTTTGAGAAAAATAGAGCAGTCTGTAATAGTGATTGGATAGTGATCCTGGATCACACTTTCCCCTCCACCTCGCCCCTTCTAATACAAATAAAGATGGAAACAGTTAAGTCCTTATTTGCAAATTGTCTGGAGTAGAACTGAGTAACTGACAGACTGATCTGTCGCAGGAATAACAGGCTTATCTTTATTGTGGCTCTAGGAAATCCTTTTCAGTGTGCCTGCCTCAATGAGGAAAGACGTCCTACCCTCTTCTAGAGGAGTTTAGGGCTAAGGAGAACTCTGTCCAAAAACTTCTGTTGCTTTTGTTTTGACAGATTCCTCTCTTTGCGATATTTATGCTTGTAGTAAGCTTTTCATTATGGGGAGCATCCCACCGGAAATGCCACTGCCACCCAGCCTTTAGCAGCTGGGGAATTAGCAAAGAATAAGACCAAGAAAGAAACAGTCTTGTTTTTCAAGAGAAGATGGCAACAGGGGGCGGGGGGAGGAGGGGGAGG
>VXBJ01005861.1:721071-747271 GCA_013400055.1 Nycticryphes semicollaris | reverse complement strand
TTTTTTTTTTTGTTTTTTTTTTTTTTTTTTTTTTAGTGGTAATATGTTTCTGTTCAGGAAGTGGTCCTTTAAAGATTTCTTGCTATGAGTTATTTCCACGATGGTAGAGGGAATTAGAAAGTTTTTTTCCCTATGCCTGGTGTGTCGTCTTTAATAGATACAAATGTCTTTTTTGTTAAGCTGTTCTAAAATGCCTTTGAACTT
This sequence comes from Nycticryphes semicollaris, assembly GCA_013400055.1. NCBI lineage: Eukaryota > Metazoa > Chordata > Aves > Charadriiformes > Rostratulidae > Nycticryphes > Nycticryphes semicollaris. The sequence continues at coordinate 747,067 of VXBJ01005861.1, read as the reverse complement.
CAAAGTGTTGATTGGCTTGAACCACTTCATCCAGTGATGTTTTAGTAATTTCTTAGTAATGTCTTCTATTGTACTACAATAATAGCAATAAACAAAGGAGTTAGATTTGTCTAGATTACTTTCCTATCCTTATGCTCCCTATATTTGTGCAGAAATTCTAAATGGGTCCAACCCCTTTTTCTGCTGTGTATGCCTTTTTAAGAAAACAAGTTAGCTTCATCTATTCAGACACTATAGTTCTGCAATGTCAAGGGCTACTGACATTTCTAAAATAAAGCTTAAGAGAGCCAGGTACTGCCGTTGCAGTGAGTTTTGCCAAGTAAAACTTCTGTATCTAGAATGTGCATTTTCCTCCTGATTTGAGCTGCAATCTACAGTTCTGTTGCAGGTTTAAAGCACCTGTTACGATTACTAAAGCTACGTGGTGGCCAGTGTTGCTTGGTTTATGCATAATGTACTATGTACTTATTTTAGGACAGTGTGGAACACTTTTTTTTTTTTAATATGTGTTGGATTTTCAGGAGGTGTTTTTCAATTGCAGAAATATGAAGAGCTACTGAGTAATGTAAATAAAGAAGCATATTCTTGTCTGCAATGTGGTGAAGGGGAATCTGGGGATGTGGCAAGGTCTCCTGTGTACAATGTTGGAGACCAAGTAGAAACACAAAGGAGACTAAGACAACAGCCACCCCTGCAGGAAACTGGAACATACAAAGGTATTGTGTTTTTTTTAATCTGGCAAACTATATCTATCATACAATTAAGCTTATTAGTAGCTGTCTTTAATAGTTGATGTCTTATTGATGACTGTAATGCAAAGTTAGTTAATTGGCGGGTATTTGGGTGATAGAAGTAGATGCAGTTCTTCTGACTTTAAGGTTGTTTAATGTGGAATTATCTTGTGCTATGTTAAAGTAACTAACCACATAACTAATGGTAATGGTCTTCAGCTTACTGATTTTAATGGTAGACTTTATACAGCCATTCCTTGGGAGTAAAGAAATAGCTGCCATGTCAGCTGCAGTTGTATATACTCTCTGGGGGTTGTGGACATGAACACTACTACCTCTGGTGTTTAACAGTTCAGAAACAAGCCCTTGTTGATCATGATGAGCAGGGTATGATGTAAACTGTGCTGTAAATGGGTAATACTGAATCAAAGCTGTGAAGATTGAATTATGTTATGCAGTCTTGACATTAGACAAGACAGGGAATTCTGCGTTCATGTAAAATATATTGTTGTGTCAGGATTATACCTCAGTTGGCATGGTAAGTTTTTTTCCAATTTTTTTGGTTGAAAAAGTGATTTCCTGGGTGATGGTTTTGGTTTGGTTTTTTTTTTTTAGCTTCCCTCTTTAAGCTGTCACATTTACTATGGCAAAGCTACAGACAGTGTAGCTGGGGAAAATCTTCATGGGAGGCACGGAATTCTCTCTGTGGCTTTCTGTTTAGTTTGAGATCTTATGCAACTGAAAAACATAAAGCAAAAAAACCCAAGAGAGTCCTTGGCTTTATGCCTACAGTGTGGCTTAAATTCCTTCAGCACCAAAATAACAAACCATCTATAAAACACAAAACAATACAAGCAGTGTGGCTCTTCTGTCTCTAGAGCTCCCTGTCCTGGCCATAGGGAGCAGCCGTTGCTCTCCTGGAAGTAGCCCAGTCTTTGTGAATTTCTTAACTAGACTCAGCCGTGTGTGAGGCTTCCCAGCTGGGAGAAGCTCCTTCAGTTCACTCCTAAAGACCCTCCTTGGCTATTGGATTGGTTGGTTTTTTCCTTTAAAAGAAAATAAAATTTGACCTACAAATCTCATATCACTGACTGACACATCAAATCACTGATGTGAGTGCATTGAGACTGTGAGGGCTCAACAACATGATAGATCCTGCTGCACTTTCTGTAACAGTGTTCCAGCCTCTTGTGATTCTTTTAATTAAACTAATTTGCTATATGCTTTCCAGTAAGAGAAAGAATAAGTAGAGCACTGGAAATAGTAAGGTTGGGCTTGGTTCTTCTTTTGGTCCCATGATTGATGGATAATTTCTAGCAATTACTGTTGCAGGTCAGAGATGTACAAAAAGGAACCTTGGGTCTCAGGAAGTTTTTTGCTGTGAACACTGCTGTCAGGAGCTTGAAAAGAGAGAGACTGTGTTCCAGGACTTAAAAAAAGAGCTGGAGATAGCCCACGAACATCTTCAGCTTGCTGTGAAGGAGCATGAAGCTAAGTCAGAGCAAATCCAAGGTTAGGATTGTTAGTCACCTAAAGGCAAATTCAAATAGCTCTGCCTTGCTGGCTGCATGAATTTTTCATCCGTTGCATCATTTAGTTTTCAGTGGATGGAATGGATGTGTGTACATACTTAAACAAGCCAAAACAAAAAAACCTGCAAAAACAAACCACACAAACTGACCTGTCTTGCTCAAGAAACCTCCCCTACCTTTTGGCTTAAAATATCTTGCTTTAGTACTCTTCATGTGTATCAGGAAGAGAATAAAGGAAAACTGAAAATGTGGCAGATATTCTTTGGATATGTGTACATGTGGATCCTGTTGCTCCTGAAGGTTATAGACATAATGCATGCCTGTGCACTGACACACGTATGCTTATGAATTTTTTGAGTCAGTTTTTTAGCTGTCTTTAGGGCTGTACTGCTACTACGCATATACACGTCCCCCCATAGTGTGAGTACAAAGAACAGAGTGCCCCAAATATTAGTTGGTTCCTCTTGGCACAGCAGTAGTAAGCCATTGACCACAGTTTTCTTGTACCTTCCTGCAGTTAACAATAGTTTGAAGCTATAATTCTGTTTATTTTGTTTCTTTTTTTTTTAGTAAACTTTGAAGTAGGTTAAGTAGGTTGTACTTACTGCCTTGGCCTTTTAAATCAAGATTGGTTTTTTTTTTTCCCTTTGTCACTTGGAAATGAGAAGTACAGAACGGATGACTGAGAAAAGGTCTCCAGTTATTAAATCTATCTTTCCTATTTGATGACTGTCTCTACCAATGATAGACATGAAATATGCACTCTGTTTTTAGAAAAATCATTGAAAGGAAGGCTTCTACCTGCAGTATGGAAATAAGAATCTTCTGAAGCTATTTGTGATGGAAAAAGATGGTGCAAAGTAACTTGCTTCAGATCCCTCTATTTTGGGAGACCGCTTCTGATTAATTAGTGGTGTTGCCCAGTACTCTTTTTTTAATACAAAGCCCACTAGGTGTGGAGTAGTGTTGTTTTGTTGTGATTGCCTTCTTTTCACTGTCCAACATCTTATTGTGGCATTCTCAGTACCCCTAATCCTCTTCTGTGGACAGACTGATAGTGCCTGTGCCTTGTGGTAAAACTTCACTGAGACTTGGCCATCAGTTTAGTCAATCAGACAACTATCTGACTTGATACCTGCATTTACTGTGATGCTGTTGCATCGTGTACATCTGTCATCATTTCAGGATAATAGACTTCATCCTTTATTGCTTTATTTAGCTTGTTAGAAGTCTCTGACCACAGTAAAATCTGGGCGATTGAACATGAAATGTTTTTTTGGCCTATCAAACCCCCTTGCATGCCTGTAACTGCTCCTATTGGGTCTCCCTTTATGGGCCCCACATGTAGGCCTTTCCCTCAGAGAAAGTCTCATTGATTCTTCTGTCTCTGATAGCAACAAGAATTCTTTCAGTCTAGGTTTATTTCTGAGAGGATTTGTAGGGGGAACTTTTTCTTTCCTGCTTGAGCATAATGTAGCGTATGGAGTATAGTTCCCATTTAGTTGGTATCTTAGGAACTTTATCCCCTCAGTCAGCTGTATTGAAGTCAGTAGAGGCCTTTGTTTTAAGGAGCAGAACAAAGGGAATTATATTTTCTCTGAAAGGAAAACATGTTGCTGATTGAATAAAAGGATGATTCTCTCTGCAGTGTTTTAATCAGTTGAAGCTGTACACGGTAGTATTCAGGGCATTTTGGGTTTTTTTTTTTTTTTTTTAAGGCTTGCCTTAGAGCATGGCAAGAATTGGACTTGCTGAAGGTCCTGGTTCAGGAGAAGTCTCAAACTGCATCCTCAGCATCAGTAACTGTAGAATTGTTTGAGCATGCCTCAGTGAAAGCTTACTGTGACCACTGTAAGCAGGTTTGGCAAATGGTCAGCTTGGAGAGAGCAGATGTGAAGTAGTAGGTCGTACAAAGTCCACAAATGGGGACCACAAATCAGGATCTCTGAAGGCCATGAACTGTTTCTCTTTGCATTCCATGATGGCTGCTTGCTCTTTGTTTTTCTGTGCATTGTCCTAGAGAAGAAAGTCACACTTGCCTGTGGCTTTCCCAGAGCTCAGGTCCTCATACTCTACCCATGAAAGGCATGACCCTTCCAGAAGGAAGACTTGCCTGCAATAAGATACACCCTCTGTTGTGTGGTGACAGTCTTTGTTTTCCTTAAGCATTTGAGAACTTATGGGGCTGGGTTCAGTGGAAGTGCCTCCAGCATTCAGTGGAGGTGTTCAATTTGTGTTGGTTTTGTCTCAAAATAAGAAAACTAGTGATCAACTGTTGGTTTTTATGTCTATCAAAGTTTATCCATCAGTTCTTCAAGTTTATGGTAAATCCCTGTACCCAATTAAAAAAATAAAATTGCTTAGATAATAAATATATTTTGAGACTCTTTTAACATTAAGGAGATGATGCACAGGTCAAAACAACTCATGTTATTCCCCTCCACCCCGTCCTTTCTGTAGACATACACTTGATATATCTGAAGTTTTGTCTCCATTGTAGTGTTGGGAGCAACACACATGTATGAGCTGTATGAGCTTATTTAATTACTGTATGGGTTTGCTTTTATATTTGGGTTTCATTGAAGTGTGTTGTGGTTGATTCCTCTATGCCTGTTACTGCAACAAATATAGCTGTACATCTACTGACCATGCTTTGTGACATTGAGCTTTTATACTAGAGACAGCAGTTTGTGTAATAACTTCTGTTGCACTCAACTTGAATTTAAAGAAGTGCAGTGAATTATGGTTGGTTTGTTTGGTTGGTTTTTTTTCCATAGAAAATGAGAAGGTTCTAGAAGCTCTCATTGCAGAGAACTCTGAGATGAAGAGTAAACTGAAAGACCTAGGAACACCACCAAGGTATTAAAAAAAATAAATATCTAAGCAGTCTGTTTTTGTAAGAGATAAGCTGCTTGTGCAGTGTGACTTATGTGCATTTCAGGTCACTGTCAAAGGGAGGCGTCTCAAAACCTTGTACATCCTGTGACTCTGTAAAAGGGCTGGAAGAAATGCGTGCTCAGTACATTAAAGCTGTGAGCAAGATTAAGTGTAAGTACTAAAGTCTTAGCTAAAATGTTAGGAGAGCAAAATAATTTACTTTGTCGCTTCCTCCTTCTTAAGCCAACTTGCACAGGAATCTGACAGCCAAATTGCATGAGAAGTACGTTTTTCCTTCTTATTAGAGTGAACGTGAGAAATGGAGTTGTCACCATAATCTTGGATAAGATGAACTGTTCCTGCTTTGTTGCACTGTATTACACCTTCTAAAGTGGTATAATGTTCTTTGAGAACCGATCCTCCAGCAAACAATCTACCTGCCTTGCAATTTGTCCTGATGGTGAATCTGCTTTTCTCTTCAGCTGTATCCTGCTTTCTGGCTTAATCGGCAACCTTCTAGCTGAGCAAAGAGGGTTAAATATTGCACCATATTTGGGTCCCCAAATGCCAGCTGTACTGCCATCAAAGAGTTCCTAAACCTGCGTTTTACCAGCCAACTTTCTTCCCAAATTCCTGTGCCTAGTGTTTTCTGTCACTGCTGAAGATGCAGAATTGGACAACTGAGTTCCTGTCTGATGCTTCATATTGACCTGCTCTGGTCTTCAGTGGCATTTATGCAGTAGGCAATGCTTGGCATGGGTATTTGCATCAAGGGCACATGAGGCCCTTGCTGACTTGCTCCAAGTCTGCTAGATGATCCCAGTTTGTGTTGGTGTTTTGTTTTGTTCCCCCCCCCACTATGGGGGAAAACTGGTACTAATGAAGTGTGTTTGTAGGTGATATGCTTTGTTATATCCGTGAAAGTAAGGAGCGAGCTGCTGAAATGATTAAGGCAGAGGTTTTAAGAGAGCGCCAGGAGACGGCACGGAAAATGCGCAAATACTATTTGACATGTCTTCAACAACTTCTTACTGATAATGGGAAACATGAAGGGTAAGTTCAAGTACGTTTGGAAATTAGTGGTGCTTTTGAAAGAGGTGTTTAAATGTTAGTCTAGTGTTTGCCTACCTTGGAGGAAACAGTGTCTGACCTAAAGTTCTGCCAGTCTGCTCAGATTGGCATGAGGTGACTGCTGAGCAGTCTGCCATACTGACTTCTCAGTGTCCTTTGACTCTTGCTAACGTTGCCTTGAAGTAAAACACAGAATTGAAAAGGAATTACCCTTAAACTTTAATTTTTTTTTTCATGTTCTGCAAATCTTGGCAGAGCTGAAAAGAAAATAATGACTGCTGCCAGTAAGCTTGCTACAATGGCTAAAGGACTTGAAACGCCTCTTCGACACATTCCCCAAAGCAAGTCCACCCGCTCAGGTATGTTGGATTCTAGAGTTGTTCTCTTATTGGTCATATTGATTTAATGCATGTAGTAATGAAAATGCAAATGGAGAGTGAAGCACTGTTTATTTATAAGCTTGGCAATGGATGTAAATGTAAGCTGTGTATTTTGACAATGCTTGCAATTCTTTAGTGAAAAAACAAACAAGCAAGAGAATCTAGTTTTTCTTCCAGCATTAACATTTCCTTCAATTAATCTATTTCCTTCCTTCCTCTCTTAGCTCTGCTATTGAATTCTGATCTACCACCTGGAGCTGAGTACTCAAAACGAGATCATATGTTTCAGACTAGGTCAAACCATATGGAAAGCAAATCATGTGGCGAAAGCATTACTGAAAAAGTCAATGAAAAAGTTGTTCAGAAACGTGTACCACATGACTTGAGACAGCAGTTTGATGCATTGCAGACTGAACCTCGACATATCCTTCATGAAACAGTGACTTCAAATATTCAGAACGGGAATAATTGTAAAAATCTGGATGGTGGTTCAAGAGATGCTTTGCCAGAATTTTATCCAAATGAAGATGGAAGAAGAGAAGAATATGGTGCCACTGGAGATGTAGACAAAGAACTCTTGTGTGCTGCTAGTAATATAGCCCATCAGAACGCTCATCCATCTGCTTGTCAAGTAACATTAGCAAATATGCAGGCATCCAGTTTTACAAATGGCCATACATACTCTGGGCCAACTCATCATATACTTAAGAGCAAGAATAAAAGAATGGTCTTGAAAGAGGACAAACGTATCCAGTCACATGGAAAATGGAAAAGTAGATCCAAAAGACCTCAGGAATTTGATTGTCAAGAAACTCCAGAAAGGGATGAAGGAAGCTGCAGTGAATGGAGTTCTGTGAATGGAAGCCTGCATCTGGATTGTAGCGATATGCCTCTCTTGTATCCTGAACAAAAAGCCAGTACTGATGTCCAAGCACAGTCTACGTCCTGTGAAGAGGTTCCTCATATCAGGTCATTTTCCCCTGCAGATGAAAATGTGACTTCTTGGAGAGATCTTCCTAATGGCAATGGCAAGATTCTTAGCACCAAAAGCACCACTAAAATTTATGGTAGAGGCCATCTGATAACACAGCCAGAGCATACTTCAGTCCTCAACTCTGAGAAATCAAATTCTGCTGTCGCACAACTCAATCTATCACCAGATTCAAAAGTAGGAAAATGCTGCAACAAATGCTTGGAAAAAAATGGTATGGAATCCCCAGTTTTTTCATCAAGGTAATTGTTTTGACAGCCTACTTACCAACTTGAACCAATACCAGCGCTTCCTGGCTTGAGGGGACAAAAAGGTGACTTGATAGTTGAAGAAAAGTGTGAGGACTGGGAAAACCTGTTCTACCGTGTCTATTTCATGATCCATCTTACATAATTTGAGTGTTACATGAAGAAATTCCGTAAAGTTATTTGAAATATTAATGCAGACTTTTGTTTACCTTTGTAATAACACTTTCATAATTGTTTATAGTGTACTATATACAAATTTATTAAATAGTATCTATTTTTATATTAACTACAGCTTGCAGTGCAATTTTTATCTAAAACAAAGTTACTGTAACTTTTGGTAATCTTTTTAAGTGGTCATGAAAATTCCTTCAGAGCTCGATGAGAGATGTCTTATGATTTGTTTGAAGTATTTGAACTGACTTTCCCATTTTGAGGGACTCCATTTAAGCCTCTGTGTACATCCCCATAATAAAAGCAAAAATACTTGCATTTTTTCATTAAAGTATTCTAAAAAAAATAAATTTCAAGTATTCTTCCCTTTGGTACAGCAAGAAAATATTTCATACTGGGCAGAAGAAAGGTATAAATTAGAACAACCACGTTTTGCACTTACTCCTTAAATAGCATCGGTTATCAATGTAGATTGAAGATGTAGTGATGCTCCTCCTGGTGCTTGGAAAGCTTCTACTTTAAAGACCCACTCACATTTTGAAACAATTATTGAATGTATCTTTTATCTAGATATTTTGCTGTCTTTGGGATGGCATTTCATTTCTAGTGATCCTGTGAGGAAAAGAGGTGGTTTGCTGCTACTGGTGTGACGGAATCATACTGCCATAAGTAGTATGGTTATGGGGCAGCAATGCACATCAACAGTAATACAGAAAAAGTAAACAAAAAGGGTTTGCTTACTCTGACTAGGTGATATTAGAAGAACAAAAAAACCTGAATATTCTCTCAAGATGATGTATATGCCTTTCATATGTAACAACATTTAACTGGTGTTTATGAATACTCATTTGGTCTTTCAAAGTCGAACAGCATAGTCTAGTCTGAGAATCTTTTCAGTTTTAAGAGGAAAATAGTACATGATTCAACAGAAATCTGAAGAAAAATGTGTTTAACTTCCTTTACAAAACTGTCCTCCCTGTTTTATATTTCAGGCCAACTGGCAAGGCAGAATGCATTACAGTTCTTGGTACGCAGGACTGGTTTGTGACTCGAGGCTCTCGGGCAATCTAGTGAGAGACTTCTGAATTTCTTGGTGGCCTTTAATGTTGCCCATAAATCCAACCCTGCTTCCTCTTTAGTGAAGGTGGGGTTTGTCGTCGTCAGTGGGAGCAAACTGAGGCCATGAGAGACGGCTTGTGCCTAAACAAACATGGGCAGCGGTTAAGTTCAAGGGCCAAATTCCGAGCTCTTAGCTGAGGAAATAGCTGTGGCCTTGTCTGCAGGGGAAAGTTGGGTTTTTTTTCTTTTTTTTTACTACTTGTCCTCTAAGCCCCATGTAGAGGCTTTATTTTTTTTATTTATTATTTATTTCAATGAGTGGCTTTTTTTGGTTAGTTTAAACATTTTCCCAAATTGCCCAAGGTAAAAAAAGCACGTTTATTGCTATGTGAGAAGTACTTGTACAAGTGCTTTAAAAAAATTAGTCAAACTGATTAATTCATTGGGCTTGTCCAGAAACCTTCCCCAGTTACGGAAAGCCTGCATCTGTAAAGGTAAAAGTGGAGCTGTCCTGTAGGACATCTCTCACCATTCAGATAGAGCAGCTGAAGACCCATCCTCTCATTGGTGTGGACCAAACATACTTTTCCAAGTACTTCTTCAGCCCAGATTGGTTTGAGGGCTTTTCTGTAGTTGCTTCCCAAAACATTCATTGGCTCAGCAGCGACATGTAAACCACTTTTAAAATTCTCCTAAAATATAACTTTTTACAATACATGTTATTTTATGTGTGTTGCCTTGTTTGATGTTTGTATGCATAACTCTTACTGTCACGTATCTGTAGTTTTAAAAAAAATTTCCAGTGTTTAAAAGCTCAGTGGTACTGAAGTGAATTACTTAATGATCCTAGTCCTGGTAAAGCTTTGAGCAGCTGATGATTTTTATGTATTTAATTTAGAAGCTGTGTCCCCCACACTGATAAGACAGGATCCTCTGCATTGCTGACTGCTCTGGAGAAAGCTGAGGGTACAGCAGACAGTGAGGAAACCAGGGGAGTCGTCTTCAGCAGAGTCTGTAGCCTGATGTGAGAAAAGGTTCTCTTATGGGTGTCCTATCTCTCTTCTGGAGCAAATGTAGATGTGGCAAAAGAGGGAGGGCGAGGTGGGAATCTATCCAATTCCATCTTGTAAAAGGGAGAATATTTAAACGTGAGCATTAGGTGCACAGCTGGATTTGGTTGCTGTTTCAGTGGTACCGTATCACACCACAGTACTGGGCAACTTCACTGACCAAAATTGCAATGTATGTGAGAAGGTGAATGTAGGCGAAGTTTTCAGTTAAATCCTTGCTTGCCTAATGTTTGTTGTGTGTCTTGTTGCATTGACAACTCCAGAGAGCTCCCAAGCTGCCAAGGGCATTTTAAGTTTTCCTTAATGAGAATCAACTGCAGAGGCCTAGAAGGAAGATCTATACCTAAGCAGCAGCAATCATTCCCTGGTGAGTAAAGTTTGAGAAACAAGGAAATATTTAGTCCAGGAATCAACAGCTCCTAGCCAAAAGCATTCCTTAGCCCTTCTTTGAATGTCAGGAGGAAAGAATGAAGCAACAACTGGCTAGCATAGGGGGTGGCAGCATCTGAAACTGGACAGCTGACACAAGTCGGAAAGGGGGGCGGGGTAGTGTTGCAATATGTGTGGTTGGTTTTGTATTGTCAAGCCAAGATTGTAACAGAGCTGCTAAATGAGTATCTTAAAATACATTTGCCATGTGTTTTCACCCACTACGTTATACTGCTTACGTATATACAGCTTACCTGTTTGATTCAATAATTCATTACCTGCTGTTATGTCTCTTTGATTCACGTTCTTTCATACTGCATTTATGCTGTAGGAACCAGATCTAATATTATTCTAGAGATGTTGCAATTCAGCATTATTTAGCTTAAATTTTGTTTAACCCCACCCCCAAAGTAGCAGAATGTGGTGATACTCTTATCTCTGCTGTATTTTTGTTCTTTATATTTTCTTTAGCTGATTTATCTTACAAGTATAGTATGTTTACTTAGAACAGCCTCTTCGTAAAACCTCATCACTAATTCATACTAAAATATCAATAGGATGGAAGTTATTTCCAAGATGACTCATTCATACTATGTTGAAACGGTAATTAAAATTGACTTTTTTGTATATTTTAAAGATCTCTTATGTAGTTTAACATGCACAAGATGCTTATATGTGATGTAGAGAACAGGAATGCACAGTTTTTTGTCTGTAACTTCTGCATATTTTGACTAATTAATACATTAGTTACTGGTCTCACGTTCTAGTGTATTAGTTTGTCTCTTCAGTGACCTCTTTCAGCTGGAATGAGCAACACCTTTAGCTACTAATGGAAAAAAATTAATAATAGGTCTTGCACAAATTATTTAAATTTCCACATTCTTTATTTTTGGTAGACACATGTGTATCTGAAACATTGTCTCTTACCACAGCAAGCTGTTGTGCACAAGAATAGTTATCTGAGTAGGAACTGAGGCCATGAGAGGTTAGGTACCTTGCTCAGAAAGTTAGGAAGCCTGAATTAGGGAATTAAAAGAAGGTCTTTTAAATCTCAGGACAGTAGTTTAACCACTAAATTACCTTTTATTTCTACTTGATAGCTTTACTGTGCTTTTACACTTCCTTCATTTGTCCTCTCTTCTATTCTAGTTTATCCCCTTGTACTATTTTTTTTTTCATTCCCTTTGTCTTTATATCAATCGGTTTTCTTTTCTCTGGCTTTGCTCTTAGCCTCTTTCTTTTTTTTTCCCCTGATTTTAATGTTGGACTCTTTCTTTTTGGCTTTGCATGGACTTTTTTTTTTTCTCCTTTGTTTGAGCTTCATGTTGTTTTAAGAGGTATGTGGTTTTCCCCCTTCCTCTTGTTCAGCCTTTGCTGGTGGGAAATAGTTTCATCTTTATGAACATCTGTAGAGTGGCAGATGCTTTTTTTTATGTATGTTGCATGATATTAATGAATCACAATTTACATAATATCACAGGTCTCCACCTTTACCTTTCTAAAAAGGTTATGCAGTCTTTTTTTCCTGCTGCAAGGCAGAATCAGCTATGCTGATGTTGGTCCTAATTGACGTTTGTCCAATGGTTCTGAAAGATCTCCTGTAACAGAGACTCTACAACGCTCAGACAAATCCTTTCCAGTATTATCGTTACTGGTGGAAGGTTGCATCCCCATTCCCTTTGTGTCTTACCTGAACTGTTTTGCTGCAGTTTAAGCCCATTAAACGTACAAAGGACACAGAATAGGGATTTATTTTATGTCATGCTTAAAAACTGCTGTTTTCCTCTTCAGGTTTCTTTCACTTAAGTACAACTTCTTTTAATCTTTTTTTTTGCATAGATCAGCTTTTAAGATGTATAGGTCTGTTGCATGCAAATGTGGAGAGAGTCCAAAGGACAGCAAATGGTAAATAGAAAAAAAATAATGAAACAGTCTTGGTCCTAACATGCTTGGTAGTTTTCAGACTGGTCACCTGGTTGTCTGTTCTGCAGAATTTCTATTATCTCTGCAAAACATTTGGTCTGTGATTGTGGAAGACTTTCAAAACTGCTATGATTAAATCTAACCAATCCATATGAAACTAAGGAGAGTCCTGGCATGCTTATGTTCCCAGGATTTCCTTACACCTTTGGAATTTCACATCTTGTTACCCTTAACTCGTGTTTTAACACTGTAGCTGGTACTTTCCACTGAAGTTTGGAGATCTCCTTACTACTCTATAATGTCCCTTTACCCATAAAATGTCAAGCTGGGTATACTTCCAGAAGTATTGAGATACACAGTCACATATATATATTTCAGTCATTCATCCTTAAAATTTGCTGTCAAAGCCATTCTTCTACTGTTGGAACTCTGTTCTCATGTTTCCCTTTGTTCTGTGGGAGTTGCTAAGATTTCCCATTGAAATTTATTTTAAACGATTGCTCTTTTGTGCAGATTCACTGCACGGTCTTGTCTCCCACAGTGTAGATGGGTTACAATGGAGACGATGGTAACCTGGCAGTGATACAGGAGCACATTACTTGCAGCTGTAGCGAAATTTCACCCAGCATTCTGATGTAGAGCACTTCACACTTCCAAATTAATCACGCTTCTCTCTGTTCTTGTTGCTTGGGTAAACATTTCACTGTTTGCACAGACTTGGGTAGTGATCTATGTGAGAACCGAGGCTTTGGTTTTTCTGCCTCTGGTACATGCTTACCTACAAAGCTGGCTTTTAAGCCCAGTGGCTTTTTCACACTTGATAAAATGAATCTGTTTCTATCATGTAGCATTGCTTCTCTGTAAATCTGAATACAAGTAAAGAAATTAACATCTATTGCCAAATGTTCTGGCTGAATGCCATCCCTGGTGTTCTGGCTTCATCCAGATGATGAATGTTCCCTGTCAGCCTGCAGCCTAGTGAGAGGGGACAATGGTACAGAAATACTGTAATTATCTAATCAACTTTGCTTAGAATGTTAAGCAAATGCAATTCTTTAATACTCTGGTTTTACTATAGCTGTTAATTAACATGTGCAAATGCAATTTGCACAGCACAACCAAGTAGAGGAAACATTCACTTTTAAGTTACTTTACTCCCATCTAGTGGTCTTATATCATACATACTTTTATATAACGCTTTTCAGCACAGTAGATCTAAGGATGGTGTTAATATTCTGTAAAAACCAGAAGTTTACTGCAAACTTCTCCCTTTTTTTTTTCTGCTCATCTTCTCTTTCTGTAGAGAAACCAGTTCAGTGACTGGAATTCTTGCCAGTGTAGCTCCCTGAACAAAAATGTTCTGTGTATATTGACTTTCATTAAAGGCTAAATTGCACCCACAGCTCTAAAGTGGTACGTATAGAAAAAAAAAAAATCTTAAAGCTGTGTACCAAACATTTGTTTTCTGTGCCCTCAAACCTGTTCACAAGGGGCATTCGTGTCAACATCATGGTGACTCAGACTGCAGCCAATGCTGTAGAAACATCATCAGAACCCAGTCACATCTGTAGTGCTGCTATATGTTTGTTCTGTGGGCCATGCCAATTTTGGTGCGTGCCTAACGCTGTTTGGGCCTGTGCAAGTTGTGGGACATACAAAGAGTGCAAAATGACTGGGTTCCTCCTTTAAGCTTGCCAGTTGGCTATTTTGTGTAGGATGTGGCTTCCACTGGCTGGAAAACAGATGAGAACCTGCAGGATCAGAATGGAAACGTCTACTTTTCCAGTAATCCTCTGGTTCTTTGCTCAAGTTACTGATGTTGTAATAAACACTATATAGGTGTGCAGTACAGGCTTAATTTAGCAATAGTTAATGGTTAGTTCTTGGCTGAATTTTTCTTTGCTTCCTGGAGTCTGTATTTTAAAAGTTTTGAAATGACTGGCTAATACAGTGTCCTTGGAGAAGACAGGGTACCTCCTAAGGCACTTGTCTCCTTTCTTCTTTTTCTGCTTAGAAAGTATATATTAAGAAAAATGTAGATATGAGGATTCACTTTTCAGAAGCTAGCTGCTCTTTTCAGACTACCCACTTGTATCTTTTCCACTTTTTTCTGGAATGCCTTGGACCGGTATTTCGAAGAAAAGAAAGGAGAATAAGAGGGGTCAATAAAGAAAACTGTGATAATTTCCCATTTGAAAATGCAGTTCTCCTAAAATATGTGACAAAATTGTGTTTGTCTTCATATTTAGTTATAGATGAAAAATGGAAACATCCCAAGAATCAAAACATTTTAACACTATGTGAGTTGAACTTTTTGTTTTAAAATGAGGCTTTGTTTGTAAACTTTTGCAGCTCTGAAAAGTCAAAGTTGAAATGAAACAGTTTAGGAGATCCAAGCCCGGCTTTTTTTCTGCATGGTTTTTCTTTTGTGGAAAACTTAAGTATCTCATTTTCCTTCCAAGCTGGAAGGATACCAAACGTGAGAAAATCCTTAATAAAATGTAACTCCTGTCTTCCTGCGGTGCTCTTACAAGAGATTATTTGCCTCTGTCAGCAATGCATCTTATACTAACCAATAGCTGGGGAAAGTATGTCCTATGTTTCTCAAGATTGTTCCCTTTAGGTCATTAGCAGATAGTTCTAATAAACATGAGCTGAGCCAGTAGAGGCTTTGACTCTATTTATCATTGCGGATGTCTGAGCAGTCCCTGTGGGAAGCTGTGAACAATTCATCAGCCAGGGAGTTTAACTTATTCTTAACTCTTCTCTTGAACGGCAGTGTCAACAGTAAAACTAAAAATGATTCACATGTATGCATGTGGGAAAGCAAGGTAAGATGTGTAATGTTGAAACAAAATCATCTGTACAGCTGTAAAAAATAAAACCCACACAAGTAAACAGCTAGTGCTTAAGTTTTTCTCAAATGAGCTGGCAGGCCCTGCCTTTGGGTATGCATGGACTTAGGTAGGGGATGACCCTCTGCTGGTAGAGGCATCCTGCCTAACACCTGGCAATTCTGTAAGTGGGCCCGTTCCAGCTTGGCCTCTCCAGCACTGCTGTGTGTGCAGTGGGACTTGGTAGTTGAAACACCTTTCCCTGTCACTTTTGGTGGCATTGCTGTTATTTTTTTTTTTTCTCTGTAGGTTCAATTATTTTTTTTAGCTCTCTGCATCAAATCTGTGCAGTAGTCGCATAACCTTACAATTTCAGGCATGCATATGCTCCAGTACCTTCCTCCAAGAAACAGTTGTGGTTATTTAAGAGCTCTGCAGCTTCACATGTGAGTTCAAGTAGGACTTCTGGGTTCTTATGCTTAGAACAGGGAACTTCACCAGTATGGATTCATACTCAATGGTTCTAGGTTTCCAAAACAGAGAAAACCTATTGAAATACTGTGCCCCAGTAGAAGCATCAGAGTAAATGACTGAGTAGATCCCAGTATGAAGCTCATGATGCTTGTAACTTCGGAGCACAGAGTTGCAGTTGCTGAGGTTGGAATGGACATGTGGAGGTCATCTTGTACAACGCCCCCTACTCAAGCAGAGCCACCTAGAGCCGGTTGCCCAGGATTTTGAGTATCTCCAAGGATGGAGACTCCACTCCAGTATGGCACAACCTGTTCCAGTGCTCACTCACCTCCAGTTAGGTTTCATCTATGCTAAGAACCCACCTGTTGGGGATGTATGAGGTAAGGTAGGTTCCTTTTACTTTGCTGGGCCCACTTAGATTTGGTGANCATCTGGTACAACTCCCCCTACTCAAGCAGAGCCACCTAGAGCTGGTTGCCCAGGATTTTGAGTATCTCCAAGGATGGAGACTCCACTCCAGTATGGCACAACCTGTTCCAGTGCTCACTCACCTCCAGTTAGGTTTCATCTATGCTAAGAACCCACCTGTTGGGGATGTATGAGGTAAGGTAGGTTCCTTTTACTTTGCTGGGCCCACTTAGATTTGGTGAATCAGTTTGTACCAGGCTAATAGAATCACAGAACTGTTGAGGCTGGTAGGACCATAATCAGTTTTCCAACCCCTAACAACTTATGCCTTATTCCTACATTCCTTGGTCAGCATGCTTCCTACCCTTGAGGCATACATTGAGCTGTTTTTAAATTTAGATGGGAAGAGCAGGGAGGAAACTATCATGGGGGAAGATCTACTGTCATTACTTCAGCTCACAGTAGTAATAATGAAAGAGGAAGAAGAAATCTATGATCATGTCAAATAGTTCCTGTGGATTGCTGTATGTGACATGGTACTTCAAAGCACTGCTAGATGTCAGCTCTTCATTTCTATTAGGAAACTCACTGTCATTGCTACCAGAATCAATGGCATGGACACCACCACCGCTACCTCCCTCCACTCCCCCCAAATAATCTCACCCTTTTTTTGTAGTTTTGGGAGAATGAGGCTGTCGACAAGGAAAACAGGACTTAAAAATTACTCTGGAAGTGATCACATCCAAAAGCTGTAAGATCTAGTTACGGTAAAAGAAGTTCTAGAGTAATCCTAGAGATGAAGTTGGACTACTTACTGCACGTGTTTCTGCCTTGCTGTAGGAACGTCTTTCCACCACTGCTGCTGCAGTTTGCCCAGACCTGGTGTTGAAGCGCAACAGCTAATTGCCTGGAGCTTTCTTTCTGAGCTCTTAGTATAGTGCAATAGGGCCACAGCCTCACTTGGGGCTTCTGAGAGCTTCTGGAATGTCAACAATCCTATAAATTAAATCACCACACCGTCTGCTGAAGGCTTTCTTGCAGAAGTGCTGGCAACTGTGGAACATATTGTGCTGATCATCTGAAGAACAGCAACTTCAACACCTGGCAGTTGTCAGACAGCGTTTTCTTGAAACAAGGCTGTCTGCTGATAGCTCAGGAGTAGGGTTGAACAGTGCAGACTCGGAGAGGTTTATAGCTGGGATTTGCGGATTAACACACTGTTGTACTTCCCAGCATCTTCCTGGGCTGAATCCCACCTGCATTCTGCACGAGCAGAAGTTTCTCAAATTTTCTTTCTGCCCTGGTCTTTCAATCACAGTTAACAGAACATAGAATTTAATTCCAAATGTTAAAGAGCTTTCTTCTCCATGGTGGGATTTGATTAAGCACTGGGCTACCCTTTCCCAAACTATGGGGTTTAGCCACTGGCATAACTGAAAATATTTTCTTAAAAATACTTAATTCTCATTTTTACTTTTATTTTCTTGCAAATTTTTGGCTGTGGGAAGAGGAAGGACAGACAGCCTATGAAATAAATGTGTCAAAGCAGGGTAAGTGGCTAATGGGGTTGCTTATGTCAACATACCGTTAAGATGTAGTTTGGTGGGAAGGGGAAGAAGTGGAAACTAAACAACAACAAAAAAACACATAGAAAAGGCTTTGAATGCTGAGATGCCCTAAAAAAAAGCAACTTTTTTTCCAGGATTCCATAGGGAATGACCATTGTCAGCACATGCTTTTTTTCACCATGCAGGACTCTGAATATTTAGTCAGCAAGACTGCACAGACTTGTTGCTGTTTTGCCATTTGTGACAAAAACTCAGACAGGTAGGTAAAGAGCCTTGTGGACCAAAGAATATATGGACCCAAGAATGGAGAGGATTACATGTTTTGAAAAGGAGAAAAGATTTTGAAGCCAAGTGAATGCAAGAAATTGTTTCCAGTTTTCCATAATACATCAGAATCCATGCAATATGCTGTTTTCAGAAGCTTCACTGCTCTAGGTTAGCTTAACTGATGAAATAGCATCTTCCACGCTGAAGTCAGGGCATTCTCTGGAGTCCACTGAAATAAATGCAGGGAGGGGAAGTTATCTCAGGCTTTGGACTAGGCTTCTAGTGCCAAAGGAAGTTTCTCCAGATCACTGCAGTGCAGGGAAACTCTGTTTTCCCAATAGTTTATCATAAAATGCATCCAGACTGGAGCCTCTGAAAGATTTCCTTATCTTGAAAAGGCAGAATGAATCTCCTTATTTACATCACCCGCTGTTTCATCCATAAAATTAGACTTCCTTCATTTTACTGATGAATAAGAGTGGGAAAAGTTAGCCTTCTATACAGCCATATATCTATAGATAGATAGATAGATAGATATAGATGTCCTTTTTCCCAAGCATCTCCTGCCCATGAGTATTTTTCCTTGGCTCTCCCTTATGGGTGTCAGATGACATTTCCTCTGCTGACTGTGTGCCTGTTTGACCTCTGTTCTTATTTGTCTGTGGATTGGTTTTTTGTTGTTGTTGTTGTTTTTGTTTTTGTTTTTTTTTTGTATTGAAACTTGTAAACTGTTAGAACCTGTCCCTTTAAAAAAGAAGTGTAGCAGACCAATCTCCTCGGAACTCCACCCCATTCATCACAGTAACAGCAATTTTGGGTGGATGTGGTGTTGATAATTTGCAAACCACTAGGGATGTTTTAGAGGCAGTTGTTTGTTTTGTTTTTTGTTTTAAAAAAACCCAAGGCTTTAAAGATTTTTTTTTTTAATGTTAGAATTGTTTCCTCCAATTAAATTGGAACCTGAATAATTTGTACTAGAAATGCTGGTAAAAACTACATTTCAAATTATTTAAGTTACAAATTTTAAATTATCTCCATACCTTAACTCTCCATGTAGGGAAGGAAAAAAAGGGTTAAAAAAACCCCAACAACCAAACCAAAACATACAGAACTTTCTTCATGACCCTTCTTGTTCCTGCTTTGAGCCCCAGTATTTGGGACCCATTGCAACTTCCTACTCAAATAGCTTCCTTAACTTGATTTGGTTACTTGTAAAATGAATATATGTTTGAATTAACTGCAGTTACTATTTCCTGTTTCCTTATAAAAAAAGGCAACCTGATTATTTGCATTATTTCTATGCTTTGTAGCTATTTGTTTTAGGACACAAACAGCTTGCTGCGAGTTGAGCCAAATACATAAATGAGAAAGGGCTAATAAAGAAATTAAATAATCTTAGAGTTAATGGGAAGTTTGCTTTTGACTTTCTGTGGGCTGAATATACACAAGCAAAAACAGTGAAGGTGCTGGATGCAATATATTAAAGATGTATGCATTATTAAATGGCTCATGTTCTGTCTAGTGTACTGTATAAAGGACCTTACATCTGATGAGCGTTTTGAGGCAATGAAGGCTGGCTGCTGAAACTTCTGAATCTGATAAAACAAACCTCCCAGTGATTCTCAGTCAGTAAATTTTAGTACTTTCAACAGACAGGGAGAAAGGGGAAAAATTTTTTTTAAAATCCCCAAATTATTTTATACCCAGTAAGAAATCACAAACTTTAGATGAGATTGTCTCAATTTATTGGTATTTAGCAAACCTGTAGAATTAAGTCAGCCTTCGGAAAATTACTGAATAAAGGAAAGTGCAGATCAGAGCTGTACTGAACCAGTCCCTGGCTACAGACTTGTCACTACCGTGTGGCAGTCAGCCATGTGCCCTTGCAGCAATGGCCGTCAACTGCATATGAGACTGTATGTGTGGGAGTGTAACCAGGCAATGAAGGGAAGGGATTCTTCCCCCTTTTGGTACTGGAGAAACTACAACTGCAGTATGGTACCCAGCTCTGAGAACCCTGGTACAAAACAATCTCTAAAACTAAACCCAAAAAATATTGACACCTGAAGTGAACATGGCAGAGGGCCACCAGGATGGCTAAGGGCTTAAAGCAAGCCCCTCTGAGACGAAGGGTTCATTCAAACTTGAGAAGCAAAGGTTAAGGAGGATCTTACTGCTGGATGCAGAGTGTGGAGAAGACAGAGCCTGACTCTGCTGGGTGGTGAGCAGTGGCAGGATGAGAGGCACAGGCACAAATTCTAACAAGGGAAACTCCTACTAAGTACTAAGAAAAATTAATCACAGTGAGGACTGTAAAACAATAGAGTAATTTACTCCAGAAATGCAAAGTGTCTATCCTTGGAGATACTCAGAACTTAGCTGGGTAGGGCCTGAGCAGCCTGCTCTGAAGTTCATCCTGGTCTGAGCAGGGGTCTGTACTAAATGACCTCCACAAGTCTCTTCCAACCTAAATTCATCATTGATTCTATGAGAGCTGTATGCAATGCTCTCATAGTGTTATTTCTCAAAGGAAGAGCCTTGCAAATGGAATGTGGTGGGTTCAGAGTCTAATCCCTGGTCTCTTATTACCTATTTTATTATTTCAACTGCATCATGGGGCAACTCCCTATCAACGGAGACATCTCATTGCTAGAGGAACACTGGGATGGAAAACAGAGGCAGAGACACCCAATCCCTTGCTGACACAATCTTTGAAGGAATGCAGGGCCTGATTCAGCTGTCTTTGTTTGAGTCAGTAGGGAGTTCTGCATAAATGAGAACTACAAGAAGAGGCTCCTAGTTACTGATTTCCACCCACTTGGAATGTATTAATTCTAATAAGAAGCGATATCCGTTTTGCTCAATGTCTTAGCCTGAAAATTCACCCAGCAGTTGGCATTTCATGCTAAACTGTGAAATTTGTTTCGCTTTGCTTCTGAGTTTACAGGTGGGATTGAAGAGGTCATCTGGGACAAATGTGAGATTGAGGATAAATTGGCTTGCAAATGTTACTCTGGCAAAGTTCCCATTAAATTTGACAGGGTTATAGCTGAAAGAATCAGTATATATATTTCCTTTTCTTGCACTAAGGCTGTATTAAAATATTTAATTTTTTAAATCAAAGAAACAATTGCTTTTATTAAACTTTAGGTTTTCTAGATACATGAATAGAATTAAATATGTTAATATATGTATTGTGTTAGATTGGGATTTAAAAAAAAAAAAAAGGTCATTCCACTGTGCTTTAGTTGTATTTCCATTCCACACTAGTATTAGAAAAATAGGTTGTGGTCCTCCTTCCTGGAGGACAGAAGTCATAGGATTTCTTCTGGTTTAATTATGTCTTCCTTAGGACCCCCATGAATAACTGTTAATGTAATCTCATATGTCTTCACTAAACGGAGATGTAGTATAGTGGTTTCACTCTTACCAGGTAAGGATTAATTTAAAATGAGACCTAATTTTAGAAATGAAAATAGCTGTGAATGTAGTACAGAACTTTCCCAAAAATAGTACTGAGAATGAGGTGTCTGAATTGAGGCATCTCTTGAGTTTCCTTGTGCTTTCTTGGTCACCGATACTGAAAAATCCAGTTATTTCAGAGGAGTAAGAACATCTGTTTCATTCAGACCTTAGTAAGGAAAAATCCCATTATTGTTTGACTTCTGCAATTTTTGGTGGGGTGATATCAGAATTTGTTTTGCTCTTATAAATTAAAGGGATTGTTTTGTTTAAGACTATATAAATGCTCTGCTAAAACTATTCCATACAGGCATAAGTAGGAGAAATGTGTTCTGAATGTGTATAAAATGTAAGAGGTTTATGGTCATCTAGGATACAATTGAGATAAAATACTAGAGTGTCCCCAGAAGCACAGAGGCCCTTAATGTCTGAGGCAAGAGAGACCACCTTTCACTTCTTATAATATTACAGAAATATTACTCCAATACTCTGCACAGTATCACAAATTAGGGAATTACATGCTAATGCAGGTTGGGTTTCCTCCTCCATCTTTATAAACCCAGCTGACAGCTGCAAACTTCAACTAAAACCATTTGAAAAAATGAAGTAAAAGTCTTAAGTGAAATTTGTCCCCCCAAAGCTATCATTAGTCAAAACTAGTTATCACAGCTTGTGTGAGCAAACAGCATTAAGAAAAATGGATGATAGTTTTGAGTTACCTTTATTTATTTATTTATAGATTTAAACCAGTTAATTGGTTGTCTGGATGTAATTACTGTTTGTGCTTATAATGTACTTAAAAAAATACACATGCCAAAACTTTCCCACACTATTTGTTTTTATTGGCAAAACCGAGGCTTTCTTAATAAAGTAATATGCAAGATGGACATACTTATTTTTGCTCACTTGGGTTGGAGTAAATTTACAGATCAAAAAATACAATTATTTTAGAAGTTCATATAAATGGAAATAAAAAAACCAAAGTGAAATGAATATCCAACTCTACCACAGTACTTCCAGTGAGAAGATTTTGTGGTTGTTTTTGTTGCTTGCAACAGTTCTGAGCAATTGGTCTAAAATTATGAAAAGAGGAACGGACATTTGTATAAGATGAAGAGGACTGGCTTGCTAAAGGCTAGAAAGGTGGCAGACCTCTACTTAGCATCACTGCTGCTGAACACAAAGATCCTCAGCACTCAAAACTTCAGTTCAATGTCTTTATGAAAATGGGATAACAGGACAAGCAGGTGTTTCCCCAACAATCAGTTAAATTTTAGTCATTTGGCCACTGTATTAAATGATTTGTGTACACGGGGTTGATAAGCACAGGGAGGTGCACTAAGGCATGGCTAGCTATGAGCATGGCTTTTTCTAGAGGAAAGGACTGGATTTGATTGAAAGTGCATGTGTGTAGTTACGTAAATATTTATGATCACTGCTTCCATGCTGATACCTAACTGCAAAAGGTAATCTGTCTTCTCTATCATTCCCTGATATAATCGATCCTATAATTAATCCTCCCCTGATTTTGGGCCCTGCCACCACAATCCATGCCATCCACATCCTCTAAGATACAGCTAGAAGATCCTCAAAATCATCTGGAAGAATCAACATTGTGGAAAAATAGTTGCTTATGTGTTATGGCAAATTCTGCTGTGCATGTAGCAATGATACGCACCTTGTTCTTGGTGTCTCTTCTTTCTGGGTTTGATCAAGGAGCTAAAATATCACTGAGCTTCTGGATTTCAGTTAATCTAAGAGTGCAGCTTTTTGTTTATCACAGGAAATGGTGATCAACTGGATCCTCAGAATTGCTTCTTTGTTTGTTTTGTTTCTTGAGTGAAACTTCTGAGTGGATGACAAGTGTTTTGGAGGCCATATAGGGATCTGTTTGTCTATATGTTCTTCAGAGTCCAAATGTTTGCAAAGGCTCAAGTGGCTGTGGGAAAGTGTGTGGATGACTCTTAGGAGCAGCCCTGCTCAGCAGTGGAGAGCAGAAGTTGTTTTAAGTCTTTTTCTTGTGACACTGTATTTTTCTAGTGATTTGAGAACCCAGGTGGGCAATATGCTAAGATTGTCAACAATTTAAGTATTTCTAATATATAAGCATGTTCTTTAAAATGACACACTAGAAGTTGATGATGTGCTACATATTTCACTAGATTAATTAATGGACAGCCCACATATCATGTAACATTACTTCATACAGTGTAATCCACATTTCTGCAACCATGCAAGATACCAAATAATACCTCATAAAATGTCCTAGAAGCTATGAGAAAATAATTCTATTAACCTGTGACACAGACTAGATATTTTTCTGGTAACTCATCCAGAAAATGTAAGTGGTTGAAACAGAAAATGTTGAAACCAAAAGAATGTTTGAATAAATAGTAACTCAGAATTCCTTTCATAACTTACTTTTGTTTACTGGTAAATTCTATCTTCATGTTATAAACAATTAGTAAATATGTGACAATGTTTTTCTGCAGTAATTTGGTTTAAACATATTTACCTTCAGTATTCACTAAATAAATGTTTAGATTTTGCTGTACACGTAGATGAGTGTGAAGGAAGCAAACTGTATATTAATGTACTGCACATCCTGGATTTCTTAATAGCAGGGACAGTTACTACCACCTTTATCCTGGCCTCTCTTGATTTTTGAGTAAACTTGAATTTGCCACTGCAAAAGAAATACAAAATCCTTTATATAATGCTATCTTGCTTCTTCAACAAGCGTAAGCACAAAAAAACCCCTTATCTTTCTCTGCTTATGTGGCTGACAAACAAGAATTATGTTGAAAACTCAAATTCCTACTTACCCATCATTTAGAAGGATAATGCATATTTATATACATAATGTAAAAGCTACTCTAAAACCTTTCAAGCTGTCATACTTTGTGTCAGCATTACATTTAAGCTATAAACAGGGATTGGATAGGAAATCTTACAGTAGGAGGTACCACATATTAGTGGTACATAATACACCATGCATTTATCTTTGGGCAGTGTGGTTTAGTTACTTGCTGTTGGGTGGGTGGTCAGCTGCTTGCTTACAAAATTGTGCAGCTGAGCTTTTGCAACATCAGTTTGATAACACAGGATCATTCACCATTGGTACCTGCCTGAAACTGACAAAAAATGAAAATCCAACACTTCTGCCAAAATATTTGTAAGCAAAGATTAGCACAGTGCATAATTATAATTTACTTTCAAGTCTAATGGGTTTGGTTTTTTAGGTTTAGTATTTTCTGTGTATTTTGAAACGTATTGAGCTACTTGACTGCGGTATATATAATCTGTGTTTGAATTCTATTAACTATCCTCCCCCCACCACAAATCATTTCAGTATAAAACTTACTACCTTTCAAGGGCTGGTACTGGTTTGCTCTTCTTCAGAATTTCTAAATCGGCTTTAGCAGAAGTAGTCATGGACAAAAACCCCAAAAGCATAAGAAAAACTGCAGGTCTGTATTTCCTTTCCTTGAGAAGGGCGAGATGTGCATTTGTTCTAGAGCTGGCCATGGAGATTCAGGAGGATGTACAGAAAAGCTTGGTGCATCGGTGTCCGTGCCATGCTAATTGCTAGAAAGTGCATTATTCATTCTGTAGCAGCCTCTAAGGTAAAGCCAACATCGTTGCTGTTTTGCCTTATAAGGGAAACATACTATATGTTGAGTTTTTCTCTTAAACTACTACAGAGATGAAAAATACCACACCTCTAAGCCAAATATATTATTTAAAACAGAGGTACAGGTGTCCACTTCCTTCCGTTCCCCCCCTAATCCTGTTACACCTTTCCTCTTCTGCTTAGCCTTAAGACTAGCCCAGAGGCTAATGCTTCTGGCTCCGTACGAGCCGGGGACCTGCGGGATAACCTGAGCAGGCAGCGCTGCCGGCCCGCGGCAGAGCCCCCTCCTCCCGGCTAGGACCGCAGGGCCTCCTACGGGGCACAGCATCCCCTCAGCCCCGGGCCGCAGGTGACCCGCCGCGGGCGTCCCCGCCCTGTAGCCGCCCCGGAGCCCCCGGGGTGGCAGTTCGGGGGTGGGGGGACATTTATAGTCACCTCTCTCTCGCGAGAAAGTGTTGCGCGGGCGATACTTGAAGAGGCGAGGGGGGGGAGAGAGGAGGGGAAAAAGGAGGAGGAGGGAGGGAAGGAGGGGGCAGCTGGAGCCGCAGCTGGAGCAGCGGTGGGTGCAGCGGCCGCAGCTGGAACAGCAGCGGGAACGGCAGCCGGCGGCGGCGGCTCCAGCGGGTGCGCGCCTCTCGCAGCGGGCTTCTCCCGGGGCGGGCGGGCTGGGCGCGGGGCTCCCTGTCCCGGCCGGGTACCGCGGTCCAGCCCGTCGCGGTACCCGGCTCCGGGAGCCAGGGAGGGTTCATGCCCGGGAGACGCTTCCAGTCCTGGAGCGGCTCCGGGAGCGGCGGCGGCGGGCTGTCCGCGGCGGGTGCGGGAGCGGGCGGCCCCGCGGATGCTGTTGGAGGGAAGGTAGAGTCCGCG
>VXBJ01005861.1:538955-720963 GCA_013400055.1 Nycticryphes semicollaris | reverse complement strand
GGGGGGCGCGGGGCGGCCGCGCCCGCTTTTCGTTGGTCCCTTAACACTTCCCCCCTTTCTCTCCATTTCTCCCCTCGCAGCTCGCATTGGGGAGGCCGGTCGGAGGCAGGGCGGCAGAGACCGGTGGAATTCGGCGGAGGAGAGGAGGAGGAGGCGGTAGCCACTCGCAGCCCGGGGACTCGGGGGGCGCGATGTGGCGGGGGTGGCTGCTGGGGTTCGCCCTGGGAGTTGCCGTGCTGTGGGCGTCCCAGGCGAGCGCCGCCGGGCACGCCGAGGGGGCAAGCGCTAAGGAGAGCCGGGCCAGCCGGGCCAAGAGGCGAGGGCAGGGCGGCGGCGGGCACGACGCACTCAAGGGGTACGTATGGGGCCGATCCCCCCTGGGGTGTCGCGGTGCGGGGAGCGGATCTCTCTGTGTACATGTGTGGGCGCATCTGTATCTATTGCCCCGTTACGGTGGGAGCTGGCAGGGGTAGGAGAGCTCCCCGACACCTTCCCCCACCCACCTCCGAGGGGCAGGTTGGGCTTGGGTGGGTGCTGAACGTGGCCCGCAGCATCCCCGGTTAGCGGCGGGGCATGCAGCGCGGAACTCCGCCGCCCTCCTGGGACCCCCTCCCGCTTCTGGTGGATCCCCTGCGTGCTGCAGCCCTCGCCTCGCCTTTGGGTGGGTGATGCTTCATGAGGATGAGCTGCTGTAGCTCGGAGGTTGCTAATTTAGTTTCTAGGAAGGACGTAGATGAAAGCTCACTATGGGCTTGTGCATTCCTCCCGTGTCCCGTACTTCTGCTTTGCATAAAGCAGAATAGAGATGAGGCCCGGAGACCATAGCTTGCCCTTTCCATTAGCTGTCCTCCCTCATCTCCACCTTAAACCTTTTGCAATGTGCATCTTTTGCCCTCGCAAGGACTGTCTTTGCTTATCTGGTGTTCCTTGTGACCTGGTGATGGTAGTGAGGGGAGGAAGAATAGACAGCATTTTTTTTTATGGCAGAGCTATCAAGAACTAGTCTGAGTGAGCCTAAGCGTACGAGAGTTTTCAGTCATGAAACATTGTGGTACATGGTTAGCAGGGTGGTTTTTTAAACGGTAAATCTGTGTCAGGCAAACTGTTTTCCAAATTCTAATGGAACACCTTTCTAATGCAAAAATAGTTGTTAAGTCAGCCGAAAGGCATGGTGTGTGTGCAGTTGAAAACTTAGGTCATTGCAAAGGTGAAAAGCTTGCAATATTGGATGAAAAAAGTTTCCTCCTTCAAGTGTTCCGATGCACCTTTTCAGCCTGTAACCAGATTTTTCACTCACCAGACAGAGGACAAACATAGCAAAAATTATACGAAGATAGTTACGCTTTAGTAAGGGATGCGAGATTCTTTCTTTTCCTGATTTCTTCAAAAAGGAGCTACCACAGTTTTATTTTTAGAGGCCTCGATGTATATGTTTTAATTTCTTGCTAAGTTCCTCATACTTGTGTAGTACTTCTTATTTATATTTAGATATGCAATCTTGGCATTTTTTTATGCTTGTGTGAATGGAAAAGGGTTATGCTTTTAGGCCCCTGTGCTGCAAAAATAGATGCAAGTTATTGGTATTATTTTTCACGGATAAGGACTCTTCAGGACGTTTTAATAAACTTTCTCATTGTAGAACTCTAGGTGAATATCAGACTAACAAATACCATTTTCTGCGCAGTGGGACAGAGTATGTCATCTAGCACATGTGTGCTCACTTGGTGGGAATTAGAGGCATGTTAGTTGAAGATAAAATTTCGTTGGTGATTGTAACCATTGCTCTAAAACTGTGCTGTTTAAACAGTAATAATATTGCATCAAGAGGTGATATTTCAAGCGTTATTTATTTTTTGAATGGGTTAGGGTGAGTATTCAGCCGTATGAGTAAATTGTTAGTTTTAACAGAAGCCTTCAATTTGTGATGTACTTTGCAATGATTCTTCTTTTTACTGTGTATTGCCTGTGAGTGATATTTGCTTAGCAATCTGCAAGTCTACAGATAATGGCAACATCGATCTTAGATTTTTTGGAATATTCTAAATCTGAATAAGTACCCTTGGGAAGCAGATTCTTAGCAAGATTATCATAATTTGCCAGGTGATCTGAGGTGCAGTAAAGACAAATCAAAGTATTAGCTTAGTTGCTTGTTAGATCTTTTTCTGTAACTCTTACTTGAGGCTGAGCATAGAGTTGCCAAATTGCTTGGAGGAGGTTGTTAACACACAGTTGTCTTTAGCATTGTTGGGTGAATCCTGCTGGATGTTTCCAGTTTAGAAATTGTGAGCACTTCCTTAGGTGTGGTACGGTACTGTACAATATGAATAAAAAGTGTTGTCATTTTAACAGACAAGGCTGGAACTGATTCTTTGGAAAGCCAGATGGAAAACATATTATCAATGTACAGGAACTGTATATACATGAGACAAGGAGAATTCATTGTGTTATTGAAGGACTAAAATGCTAAAAATATGATTTTACAAGGAGCCATACTATTTTTTTAACTTGTTCATCAGCACAAATACATTTGGGAATCTGAGAGTTGTAACACAAGTTATAACAGATGCTGGGAAACTTCATTTTCATGTTATTGTAGTTGACTAAGACTTTTTCTTTTTGCAAAGAACTCTTGCTCTGATTGTAGGAACATCTCTGTAAGAGCATGGAGATACATTTTAGAGGAAACCCATTACATTTAAACTTTTTGTGTGTTTGATTATAATGACTATTGACAGTCTTTTAGCATTTAAAAGTACAGAAATTAGTCTCTGTGTGAATATTGGTCTTGTATGTTAAAATGAAGATGCCCAAGGTCTGGTTTAATTCTCATGATTTTTCCCACTTAACATTTTTTAGTGCAAGCTGTTGATTGCAGATGTTTGCTTTGTCCTTGTGACCTTTGCCTCGTTGTTTATGCCAGTGAGCTGTCCGAACGTGATTCCAGAAGTATATTTTAACTTTAAAATTATTAATTACTTGAATTATTTGGAAATGCCTCTTAGGTACTCATTTTAAGACTTTAAGCTTGCTGCTCATGTAATTTGAATTGGTTTAGCTATGAAGGCATTAGTGATCATTGATTAGTCCTTGTAATGCCATCCATCTGTGTTTGGTCTAAGCCAATGTGTGTTTATGTGCTAGTGCCTCTAAGTTATCAGAAAGCAATCAGAATAAAGGCAGTAATTATTTCAAGTTATAACTAGATTCTCCATTCATGGAAATGGTGCTGGAATCTATTGTGATTCAGAAATTTAAAATAATAAGCCATTAGAGACACTTTTATCCTCTGAATCCCCCAAACTTCAATACAAATATTAATGAATTGAATTATAAGGCATCGAGCCATTACCCTCATCCCCTTAAAATACCTATGAATGTAGCATCAGCTTCTGAAGAAATAAAACCTACAAAATTGACCATGAAAGGGGAGCTGTTTCTAAACAATATATACTTGAAGTCAATCATTTATATATGTTTCAATAGTTTGAATATAAAGCAAATAATAATTTACTGGTGATTTTGTTGGTGCTTGACTGAATATGAAACGTGTAGTGCTTAAAGATCTTAGAATTCATTAGGATCAAAGACCTCAAACACTAATGAGGATCAGTCAGTTCTTAGTAATATTTTAGGCAATGTTTATCAGTTTTATCTCAGTATAATTGCCAAAAAGAAATTATTTGCCTAACAAATAGCACAGAAGAAAATTTAAAAGATTTCTTGAAGATAGCTGAATTGTGACATGACTCTAATTAAGACACTAATTATGACACTAATTAAATGTGTTTGTGCAAGAATGATTTAATTTCTGTGGTTTTATTAAGTTGAAATGTTAGTGAATATTGCAGAGCAGAATAGTTGGCTTCAAAATGATTGATAAAACTCTTGGATTAAAGCTATTCAAGAAGGGATTGAGGCTTTTTGGAACGATTTCTTTTGGTCATCCCAAATGAAGTCCACAGGTTTACTGATATTATTACTTGAGTAAGCTCAGTTGGATTTGACCTTTTTATGCATCACTGCTCCCTGAAATAAAATAAGTCTTGTAATCTATAACATAATTCCAGTATTCAACTATATAATTAAGGCTTCTGGTTTTCGTTTTAAACCAATATTTGCCACTAAAAGCCTACTGAAGCAAAGCAGACTTTCTGTACCGGTAAATATTGGTTTATACTGAAAAACCTCAAACATTTTTCTTACCACTTTTGGCCTGCACATCTCTGGCCAGCTTCTGGTCCCACACCTTGTTAGTGTCACTCTGTAGCAGGAGGCAGCCTGAATATTTGGGAATAAAAATCTTAATTAAAAGTATATGCAGGTTGCTGTAATATCTGAGGTGCTCGAGCACTCACCTGGTTTCCAGGTGGCGTGAGCAAGCTCCTTCCAGTCCTCTGTGCCTTAGGGCATAAAGCCTGAATGGAGGGCGAAAAACTTGTATATCAGTGCACCCTAATGCAAAACCTGAAATCCTTGGCAATTACACATAGCATTAACATTCTGTGTCTCTCTGAATTTATTTTCCAGTGGTCGTGTGATACTCTTTTTTATGTTTTGTTATTACTCTATCCTTCGAAATCTCATTCTAGAGTGAAATGAGTTCATAGATCTTGGCACTGTGTCTCATGTACATGTTTTCTTTCTTTCAGTAGGACTGTATGATGTGATTTGATGTAGGTATGACTTTCTCTGGGGAGCAGGATGTATGGGTGAGGAGGAGGGAAAGCAGACAGAACCACTCAAGAAGCCAGGCCAGCTCAGAATCCGTTCTGTGGCTGCCATTAGCTCTTATTAACACTTGCTGAAGGGGAAGTATTTTAAAGAGGGAATTATTTTCAGTACTGCTTGTATAGATGTCTTCCCCTTGCTGCCACAATAGGTTTTAATTACACTTTGCAGTATTTAAGTACTACATGTAAATTTTTAGATGCATTTAGTGAAAGCTGTCTGACAATAGTCTGCGCAGGATTACTTTACCCATAGCCAGTAGCAATGCAAAGCTCCCATGATAGCATTCTTGTTATAGTGCCATGGTGTTCTTCAGTCTGAAGAAAACCAGTAAAAAGTAAGTAATATTCAGGCCTACACAGTCCTTGTACTCTCCAAGTGCTGTCATTTGGACACCGTCTCTTTAAAAGGCTTGTTTTTTAATCCCAGTTCTGGTGTTTGTTTTACGGGGATAGTCTTTAGGACCTGCATAGTTTCTAGTGCAGAATTAGGACTTCATTAATTTTGGGCACGCCAGTGAAAAAATACCCTATGCTTAAAACTTTTGGTGGGTATTGTTGTAGTCTCCCTTACACTGGTGAGTATCCTAAGCACATGTGATTCTGTTACCAACCACTTAGCCATTCTTCCTCTCTGTGATCTTATATTGTAGCTGGACACACATGATTTTGAAGCCCCATGTATCTGTTGTTTGAAAATTGATTTGAACCACCACCCCATAAAAAATATTAAAGAAATACTTTTTGTTTTTTCCTATCTGATGGTAGTAAGCCACAAATAGAGCCAAAAGAAGAAAAATGCTCCAGTAAACAGCGTAGCAGCATTCTTGATGTACTGTATGAAACATGATTGTGTTGGAAGTATGGTAAAATTGGCTCAGGGGCCTCAGGTGAACCAAGTTTCCTGTCACCAAGCACTGCTTTGCCAACATGACACATTGAAAATCAGGAGGGCACGACTGGATGTCTTTTCCTTTCTTCCTGTCTTTATTTATTTAATTTTCTTTATTTATTTTGGTCTATGTAGCTCAGGGCTATATCAGGCTGGCCTGATACGCCAACTTAGGTGCTGTAGGATGGGTCACAGCTGGCCTGTAATGGCTTTGTACTTCGTGTACCGAGTGAGTGGCAAATTTCACATTGGGTTTGTCACTTTGTGTCCCATCATAGGAAGGTAACCTTGCTGCCCTTCATCCTGAGGGGTCCTGTGTAAGGCTGACTGAGGCTATGACTTAATTGCTTGACAGGTTAGAAACACATTTATGCTACAGCTCTTACTCAGAAAGCATGAGGTGTCATGGACTGTGCTTTGTTGCTTTCCTTGTGTTGTAGGTGATAATTTTCTTCCTTGGATACGTGATGGAATTGTCTAAATTCTTTGCAGTGTTGTTTTTCTGTAAACTTTCTGAACTCAGTTTGTGGGTGTTTAGTTGAACTTTTATTGAGGGGGTGCTCAGTGTTTAGAAACTGGAGGCTTATAGGGTTGGGGAGAACAACAGCAACTACAGAGAGTGTGTCTGGTTGCTGCAGGGTACAAGGCAGGTTTCCAGAGAGAATTGTTTGGAGGGGACAGAAGAAGCCTGTGGCACAAGGCTGGGACTCTAACCACAGCTGCGCTTTCCTCAGTCAAAAGCCTACTTCTGGTTTATAAAAGTAGACTTTCCTGTTGTTACCCAGCACAGGGCACATTTTGTGTTCAGTGGTGATTCCGCAAGTTGTTCACCAGATTCAGCCTGTTCTGGGTATGTTTGTTGTCTTAACTGGGTAAGCTGCTCTATGTGCAACTTCACACTGCTGTGCCAGAGCCTTGGGGCTATACTAGTGTGGCGGTGTGCTCTTGAGGATGCAGACTTGAAGTAGATAGGGCTGCTCTCAGTTTATTTGGGGAGCAATGGGAGGATCACTGGGTTAGGATTTGGCAGGGACAGTCCATCTGTCTGCTTCATTTATAGTGATTCTTACTGAATAAAATTGCAGCTTCTGTTTTCCTGTATGCTTGCTTTTCATGTTGTGTGTTGCTCAGCAGCGCTGCTCACTTAGGACGGTTTTTTTTGTTGTCAATTATCTTCCATCCTGCAAACTTGAATGTTTTACATAGGAACTTCAATACAGATTTTGACAAGGGTCACTTTAAATATGTTCATGGACTCTGCAGCTTGTCATCGTTAGAATAGTACTACCCGAAACACAAGACCCAAACTATTTAGCCACATGGATCACAGGAAAACTTCTTCTTGATAGAAGTGTAGTGGACATTGGCAAACGAGAGTCCGTCTCTACTTAAATAAGACTTGAGGAGCTCGGGATCTTTGAATATGGAAATAGTAAGAAATTAATCGTTAGTTGTTTTACTTTGCAATCAGGTCACCTTCCATCATGTTCCTCTTTTTCATCTCCCTGCTGAACCCTAAAGACGAAGAGGATATAGATGCATGTATGTTGCTTTTGGTCTTACTCACCAGACTCAGTAAATATTTTTGTAGAATGGAACAATTGTGGCCTGGAGTGTTTCTGATTAACCATCGCACTGTGTTGGAAAATATATTTGTAGCTCTCTGGTCTTGCATTGTGGATGACTCCTTTGGTTGTTTTCTCATCCATTCTGACTTTCCCACTTCAGTTTTATTTTATTTTATTGTTTTTAAAAGGATTTCAGACCTACTGAAGCCTTATTCATCCTCAGGTCAATGTGCAATGAGGCAATGAGAAAAATAATTTTCTGTGACAGTTCAGTAAAGTTAGGCTTTTTGGAAGGTACATAGATAAAACATAGCCTGGTGAACTAAAACCTATCCCTTCTGGTTTTGCTTATAGATCTTCATGGGAGTATGAAGGAGTTCTAGCTTTTATGTGGAAGAATATTTTGAATGTTGATTTGCTGGAGAATCTGTTGTTTTCCCTTCTACTTCTCATTTTATGAAATGATTCATGACCATTAAAGCCTCAGAAATACCAAATGAAGCCACAGTTCTTTTGTCTACAGCCTTAATCATTTTCATCCTCTTTTTCCTCTCTCTTCCCTCTCTCTCTTGTTTTGCTAAAGCAAATCGGACTATCCAGTGATGTTGGGCTGACGTTTTAAACTAAAATTTGTTTCCTGTCAGGAATGTTGTTTTCCTGTTTATTTTATTTTTCTTTGTTTTTTTTTTTCCCCTCTGATATTTCACCTTTTTCTCTTCCATCTATACAGAGTAAATTAGCGATGGCTGCTAGGGACAAGGGTTACTGAAACAGTGGGTTCTGTATCTGCAGGGTTTTCCTGTTGCCTTGTGGCAGACACGCAGTTAACTGGCCCTTTGAAAAGACAGTATCGCAGTCCCAGCAAGGATAGGTAGGAGGGTAAGTGGGATACAGCAGGTTGTGAAGGGAGGAACAGACGTGCTGCTGTCTTACCTAAATCTTCCAGTAGACTAAAGAACACTTTAAAACACAGGTTAATAGCATTGCTTAACTGAGGATTGTGCTAACTGATAAGTATTGATACAAGTGTTGAGACTCCCTAAATGCTTGCAGTTGCCCCAAGGTGGGGACAGTGGGTAGCAC
This sequence comes from Nycticryphes semicollaris, assembly GCA_013400055.1. Classification (NCBI taxonomy): domain Eukaryota; kingdom Metazoa; phylum Chordata; class Aves; order Charadriiformes; family Rostratulidae; genus Nycticryphes; species Nycticryphes semicollaris. The sequence goes on along the minus strand of VXBJ01005861.1, from coordinate 712,693 downwards.
CAGCTCATCCCACAGCCTCAGGAAGCCACATCAAGGGTCTGGCTAGCCTTGGGGCTTGGCTTGCCAGCATGCTTGGTGCTAGTCCTTGCGCTGCTGCTCAGCTCGGTGCACAGTGCAGGCTGGTGGAGGTTCTGAGGTTGCCTGTGTGCTTTCTCTTGGGATGCTGCTAGAGGTCTGCCCCCGTCGACAGCAGGTGTGTGTTGAATGTGGGCAGTAGTGCAGGAGGTGTAACCTGGTCTCTCTCCCAGTTCCCCCATTGGAAGTAACATCTGGAGAGCTAAGCATTACCCTATTCCACAGTTACATCTCTTTCCCATGCTATTTAGGGCTACTAGGGAAAGTACCTGCTGGATTCCTCCTGTTATCAGCCGTGCTTGTCTGGCCCGACAGTTTTTGTGGCGGCCTAATTGTACTTCAGATATGTTATACAGCCATGTAGGTTGGGTGTCAAACTGGACCCACTGTCATTCTCAAGTGGAACAATGAGGGAATACGTGCCAAAAACGCGTCTGTCCCTGGCTATGAATGAGAACAAAGCCTGGCTGTCAGGTTAAATGAGTCTGTCCCTGTGAAAGACGCAGTCAGGTTTTCAGAGCAAGTGCGGAAGAACTCACTTAATGTCAAATGCTGTTGTTGGATTGCTGTGTTTAGCTGTCACAGTGTGATGGAAGTTAGGGTTAGAAAAGTGTTCAGTGGTGCTGCAGGAAACTTGCATGTCGTTCTGAACTCTTGACTTGCACATAGGCCGGAGCCAAAGACACCCGTAGAGCTGCTCAGAATGTTATTTTTTTAGTTGAACTGAGCCAGGATTCTGGGACAGCGGTATCCTTACTGTCAGAGTGAGAAATAGTTATCATATTAGGCTCTCTGCATGGCACAGACATCCAGGCTCACTTACTGCGTGGTAAAAGTGAGTACATCAGATACAAGCCTTTTTATGTAAAAACCCAGACTTTATTTTAAAATGCATGCTCATCCTTTGTAGGATAAAATAAGCTAAATTTTGTGTTTGTTTGCTCTTAGAGTCCAGCATTGTTTCCTAGATTTTCCTTTTATACAATTGAAATAAATAGCTTCAAAAGTCCTCCTAATAATCTTCATTGAGTAAGAAGGGGCACAGTGACTAAAAATGTCCCATTCTGGACCAGTCTGGACCTTCCCTTCATGGTTCTGCTTTGCATGCTGTTCCCTGGAGGAGGGAGTAGGCATCAGAGCAGAAGTACGTGCTTTCGATATCAATCTCTAATTTATGCACCAAGTACCTGGCTTCTGTCATCTAGGGGAGGAGGGACCTTGGGAGGCCATGTGGTCCAACCTCTGATCATAGCAGGGTGAACTTAAATCAGGTTGCTCGTGGCCACGTGCACTCAGGTTTGAAATACATATGACAATGAAAGTTCATGATTCAGTGGTGATTCAGCTTAGCGAAGCTATCATGGAGTCCTCAAGACTAAAAGCTCCAGGTTTTTAGTCTTTACTCTGAGATGCTGAGAAGTTTAGGAAGGTACGTAAAGTTGTTCTATAGCAAAAGGTATAGATCCTTTTGCTAGATTATGTGTCACTGGAAAATGATTAGTAAAAGTTATTCCTTCTCGCATTCTGGAGCCTTAGCTACTATTTCTTAGTGTGTTGGTTGTATTCAGACTTTGGCAAACACACTCTTAAGACCAGGCTACCATTTTTTCAGGTGCACTTTTAGTAATTCTTTTTAATTACCAGTGCAAGCATGGAAGCACTACTCCAATTCTGTGTGGAAATATTCAGCAAATAATTCTGGGTACAGTTTTTGCAGGACTTCAGCGGAACACCTAAGAAGAAAAAAGGCAAAGGCTTCCCTAAAAAAACTGTTGACTGATGAAGCTGCTTTAAATTGTATCTCTTCTGCCAGAGAAGGGTCCTTACATTATGTTAAACATATGTTAGCCACTGCAGCCAAATAGCTCATACAAGTCCTTTATTAAACATTTTGTTGTAAGAAGAATTCCTGTGTGTTTTCCTAGGGAGAGGAAAAGTGAGTTGCGGGAAGGATTAGAAACCCTCCCCGGTATCCCTGCATCTCAGCTCTGTAACTGATGATCAGCTGTTTCTCTTGCTCTCTCAGCCTCTCTCTGCCCACTCTGTCTGGTCTCTCCATCTAATTTATTTGAGACCCACGCTTTGGGTTTGATTCAGCCTGGGTTACGCCAGTGTTGGCCGGTGCATGGCAGTGCTGCTGACAAAATTTCCGCCTGAAGCCTTGCTCACAGCAATGCCAGAAACTCTTCCCCTCGTGAGACCTGCCGATGGGCAATGCTTTCTTCGGAAGAGGGCTGTAATTTCCTCGAGGGGTCACAGGCAGGGCAGAGCTGGGATATACAGAATTAGCACACCCCCTGGGCAGGCTGCAGCATGGGGCTCTGGCTGTGGCTCAGTCAGGCCCTGGAGGGGACAGCCACGATGCTGGAGGTGCCCCTGTTGTTCCTGGGCTGGGTGGTGTTCCCCCTTGCCAGCTTCGCACAGGGCTTTTGAACACCTTGTTCTCTTCTCTGACACATACCCTCGCTGCCTGGTTATAAGAAGTCACTGCCAAGCTTAGCCTGATTTGCTTCCCATCATTTTGTGTACCTGCTGCACAAATCCACCCCACCCCCCGTCCAGCACTTGGTTGCTGGGTAACGGCATGTGATTTGTGAGAGCCAGGCAGCCATGTGTCCTTGCTGAGATGGGGCATTGGGAGCAGGGGTAGTAGGGGTGGGATAGGACATGTTGAATGATGTTGCCCCATGGAGAAAAGAGAGCATTTATTTGAGAGTGTGCAACAGGCAGAGGCCGTGCTGCAGCACCAGCCAGGGGATGGCACAGTGCTGAGCTGGGGCAGGTCAGCCTGTGTCCATCTGAAGGAGCTGATGCTGCAGTCCTGCCCAGGCTCCTTCCGCAGCTGAACAAAAAGGATAGACAAAGCTTTACTTCATAAAGAAGGTGAAGGTTCCCCGTGGTCCTTCCTGAAGAAAACTATCTTCTTGTTTGCATGCAGATGCTGTCAGCCATACCTATCACTCTCAGAATTTCCAGATGAGCTTTTTTCTCTCTGCTGTTTTAAGACTTCTCTAGTTGATGCCTAATGTCTTTTGATAATTACTCAACTCATTTTACTACTGAATTTTACTTGCATATCATGAACCAAAGACACAATTTCTTGTTTATTTTAGACATACTTGATGAAACTCTGGGCATCAGTCATGCTGTCTCTCAGCTCTCTTGTTCCTCTGGGTTTTGGAGTGAAAGGAGGTGGATCTGCTATTGCAGGGAGGTTGGATTAGATGATCTCCAGGTCCCTTCCAACCCTTCTCCAGGTCCCTTCTGTGATTTTGTGAAGGTGCTGCGGGCCCCGTGGGTGGCTTGGGCTGTATAGGTGTGGTTTTGCTGATTTTGTCATTACAAATTGGGTTTTATAGCTGAACTCTGTAGTGCTGCTCAGGAAGACAGTTCTATAGGAATATAAAATGCATCTTTAGTATTCATAGCATATAATATCAACAGGAAAATATGTTCTATTAAACATAACAGTGGGCAACTGTTTAAAGTAAGTACCATAATAGAGCCTTTTTGATTGATGAATTTGATGCTTTCCATGATTTTACATGAGGTAAATTGTTATTCCCTTGAATACTTTATTTATTTATTTATGGAGATTTGTTGTTTTACTATCTGATCACTTCATAAATATCAATTAATTTAACCTTCAAAATTAATTCTTTTTCAAGATGTTTTACATATAGGCACAAGTAAAGAATACTCCCTCCCTCTCAAAGAAGTAGTGTTCAGACTTTAATATAGGTTCTTTTTATAAGCTAGACAGCAGTTTTCTGACGAAATAGTGTTCCACTGGAAAATGCACTTGTCAGGCTCAAACTATTCCATGGAAATACAGTTTGATTACTTTTGGTTTTGTTAAAGCTAAACATGCTGCATCTGAGGTGGAGCTTCTTGGGTGTATAGCTTAGCCTACCTCGTGGATAGACTCAAGGCTTTTGGGTCTCTGACTTCATGGTTGCTGGCACATCTTGGTTTTCCAGAGCCCCATTTTAGAAAGAGATTTTAAAAACTGGGTTTCCCCGTGGCACAAAAATCTGCTCCTGATTCTTAACTTGGACCAGATGGTGCCCAAAGCTGTGTACTTGCTGAGACGCAAATTTGACAGAGCACTTAAACATCACTTTATGGTCAGCCGTTTATAGATTCTTACCAACCCGATCGGAAATGGGTGGTTTATGCCTGTAGGCTGTAGCAGGTAGCAACAAACTCATTCTGTCTGTCTTAATAAGTTACATTATTTCTTCTGACTGGAGAAGGTGAAAAGCAATCTCACTTGTCTGCTTGCCAGCCTTACTTGGCAGATGATCGTGGAGCAACATTTGGCATTGATGAAGAGGGAACTCTAGGAAAGTTACATGGTTATAGTCCTGCAGGGAAGTAGCTGACATTATTAAAATTGAATACATTGGAATTATATGACTAAGATTTTGAGCCTGTAACACCAGTTGCAGGAAGGGAAAAGGACCCTGCAATAAGTCCAATTGTGTTGCTCACGTTCACCTCAGTTCCTGCTTTGTAATTAGCCAGAACCAGTGGAAGGTGAGGTAGTGGTTCCTTTGACTTAAATACTTTCTGGTCAAGCACTTAATGAAAAGGCTGGGTGTGACCGAAGTTGGTGTAATCAGAATACTTGAAAATGCTTTAACAATGCAGATTCCTAAATAAATACAGTATAAAAGTCTCTTGTTAGTTAGAAAATGTGCATAAATAAATGTTTGTATATATTGAAATTATTTGTCTTAATTTGCCTCACCATATGAGGTAACTGTTGTTTACTCGGTTATTGCAATACTGGGGATGAAGAACTTTCTGAAAGACCAAGAACAAAATAATAATAGAAAACCCTTCCTAAAACAATAAACACTTTAAATCTGTCTCTAATCTGTATACAGTAATTTAATAAAGCAGTTTCTAGCAAGTACTGGTTTATAGCTAGCTTTAGTTGCATTAATCTGTTGAGTAATTGTTCACAATATTAATAGAGATTGTAAGATTTTTCCTCTGATCAGATTATTAAGTATACAGCAAAAGGAGGCATGTTTTACCATTTTTGAAGCTGTTCTCACTAGGTTTCTTGCATGGATATAGGCAGTAAATAAATAGGACAAGTTAGATTGGAAAAAAAAATTATCTGTGAAGATATAGAACCATTTCACCTCTTCCATTTTTACCAATAAAATGATGAGAGGAATAGTGTCATGTCCTGACAGTTTTCACTGTAGACTCTAGTGATATAGTTACTTGAAAGGGCAAATATGAATGAAAGGAGTGTGTTGGAAAGAAAAATTCCTATGGATCTATCATTTAAGAAGTGCAGTAGCTCTTCCTGTTCACTTCACAGGACCCGATCTCTCTTTGTGCATCTGCATCCTTGATTGTTTTGATAGGAAGTAATTTTCTGCTAATAAAGCATTTACATATTTTGGCTCCTTTATTTGGCTAATGTCATGGTTGGCATTCATACACAGTCTTGCTCATGGACAAAACTGGGAACAATGTTAGTGCTTTAGAGTAGCAAAGAGAAAGCTACAAGAAGCTTAAAAAATCTCATTTAAAAAGCACTAGATTTCCTCTGTGCTCACTAATGATCATAGATGTGATCCTTCATTTTGTATTCAAGTGGAAGTTTTGCTCAAAACCCCTGTATGCTACTTTTCCAGATATAGAGTGATATGAGACGAGGTTTGCCCATTCTGTTGCTGGTGTTCAGATGTTACTGATTTGATTTCGTATTTATAACATAATCTTTAATTTGTACAAATGTATGTTACATAAAAAAATCCAATAACCAAAGGCATACACTTTTGCTAAAACGTGCAACGCTTCTAGATTTAATTATTGAAATGCATATTGCAATTATTTACTGTGTTGGTTTTTATGCCTCTACTTTTAAAACATATTTGTAAATAAAAATAAGAATTCATCCTCTTTTTTCCCCAGGCCAAATGTGTGTGGATCACGTTACAACGCTTACTGTTGCCCTGGATGGAAAACTTTACCTGGTGGAAACCAATGCATAGTCCGTAAGTTATTTTAGTTCTGTGTTATGACTGAGATTTATCTTTGTCCCTCAATGGCAGCATATTTTTAATTTTGTACCAGAACTGAAATCTGTTTCTGTATGGTTTCAATAGCAGCTGTACATCATTTCTTTACCATTTTAAATATATTAAAATAATATACAAAGTTTTGTGGGTACAGTACAGTGATGTGATACCGGTATTTAACAAAAGATTAATCTCATCCACATGTTCTGTTTAAGCCTGTGGTAGAGGGATCCAAGGGGTGTGTGGACTCTCAGGAGCGAGTAGCTGTGGAGTACGTTAATCTATTTAAGTAAATGAAAGGAGGCAAGAGCATTGGGCCAGCAAGTACATTTGCTCTGCTTGTTTGGACCATATCCCTGAAATAAATATGGAGGAATATAAATGCATACGTATATGCATCATAGTTCTGTATGCATATCCATGCACAATGGTTCAATGTAGCAGAAATAATTGTTAAAGGCACTGCCTAACACTGATAAGACTTTCTCTAGAGATACTGAGGCAATGTGCTGTCAGATGGGAATTATTACACTTGTGTGTGTCTGGGGCAGAAATAAAGGGAGCGTTGTAATACCGCCTTGGTGACATCGTTCCTCCAAGAGCAGTCTGATAAAATGGATCACAGCTTCGCTTTTCCAAGGAAATCTCCCTACATCTTGTGTGGCCTGTGGCATATTTCCAGACCTTCTTACAAGCGATGGTGAAGGTCTAGGTTTTAGTTGTCCACTCTAGAGATGCTGATGAACAGGAGGAACTGCTCTGGAATCTGTTGTATGCAGTTTAATGAGTTTGTACATATTTATGTTATGGGGCTGAATGTATATATTTTTTTCGTTAGGTGTTTTGTATGTGTTTGGGGGTTTTGAAGCATATTTTAAAGACATTCATATTTTCTTTATAGCAATCTGCAGACATTCCTGTGGGGATGGATTTTGCTCTAGACCAAACATGTGCACGTGCCCAAATGGTCAGATAGCCCCCTCCTGTGGTTCAAAATCAAGTAAGTATTTCTTCTGTATCGTTGATACTGCTCTTTTGAGTCTGTGAACCTACTAAGGTATGTAAGATAGTTCAATGGTCAGTATTTAAGACAAATAATGTCTGAGTCACCAGATGTACTTTCACCACAGGAAAGAAAGTGTAGCCTCCTATGATGAAATGGGAGAATGACTCAGAGACTAGCTATTGGGGACACTCTTTTTGCCAAATTAAAACCAAATTAGTTTTGTTGGAAGGTATATTTATTTGCCGGTTTGGAGCACTTATTCCAGTCTCCCTTGCTTTCTGGAAAATGCTGTATCTCTATTCACCGTTACACATGCACACATGTACAACACAGAAGTTGTAATGATAGAGAGATGACTGTTGACAGTTGGCTTTATAATTCTACTCTCAGTTTAGCTGTTACTAAGCCAGGCACTATGCTGTATTTTACATAAATAGGTTGAAAAATGTTATAGTATTTCCTTGGCAGGCTTATTACATATCTTCTGGATCTAATATTGCTGGCCTTATTCAGGTGATACTTCTGTAGGTGCAGATGCTTTGGAAATGAAACTTTTCAGAGAGCTGACACTTCCTAGAAATATTTGTCTTTCAGGTTTTCATGGAAGGTTCCTCAGGTCCAGGAAAAAAAAAAAAGTAAAATTCATTCAGCAAACCAGACATCTCAATGGCTAAACATGGGGAAAGTATCAGATACAAAGTAGGATTTTGCTTGAGACAGTATGTCAGTTGATACCTGAGATGCCACCTGTAATCTCCACTCCATTCTCATTTGGCTATGGTGCTTGTCTCTTAGAATGTAGAAGATTTTGGGTATTTTATATAAGATGTGACGTTTCTGGGAAGAATTGTGGGGGAAACTGGTTCCCACAAATGCCCGTAACTATCTGAATAACATATTAACTGAAGTTATTGGAGGATGCACTCAGCTGAGATCCATAATATTATGCAAAATGGTCATCCTTTTAATTCTGAATATCTTTTCAGATTCATTGTGTGGTCTGCTTTGCCCCTGTATTATTTATCTTGCAATTTTTTTTTCTTTCCTAATTGGTAAGAGTTTTTCCACAAAATTGACCACTTCAGCTTGTGGCTTTAGCATCCTTTTCATGCAATAACAGTGGAAAAACAATAACAACCATGGAATGTAGTGGAATGGCATGTACTAAAATAGTAAATATTGTTCTTTGTAGTTCAACCCCTTTCTCAGGGTCCTGTGATGTCTGTTAGGGAGAGGCCAGTGTGAGGAGGGTTTGGAGCTATGGAGCTCCCAGAGAGTGCTGCGAGGAGGCAGGGTGCAGAGTACTGCACAAGCGTGTGTGGAGGTTTGTCCCTGCCTTGCTTTGCAGCTATTGTTTTACCAGATGCATATGCCTTAATCCTGTAAGCCAGTGAAGTATGACCTTCTCTCGGGTGCCCTTCAAGGTACAGAAGGAGAGATATATCCCTACATCTGTTATATGTTTTGGCACCTTTGTAAAAGACAGGAATGAGTGGGCCTTAGTATTGCCTTTTTTTTTTTTTTCTCTTAGGTCACACTGAAGTATATTATGAGTCAAGACTTAAAAGAAAAATAGAGTATGAGTAAAGTTACAGTTCTTCTGTTGAATAATTTCTGAAATATTCTACCATTGATCCCCATAGTTTTAGCTTTCATTGGAGTTGCACAGATAAATCGGTGCAGAAGGACTTTACTACAGTTTTTAATCAAGCAGCTTCTAAAGCCTATGTGACATAGCTATTTCGGTTGCTATTAACTTCTCCCAGATATGAATATTCTAGTAGTAATAAACTTTAATCAGTGCTCACATTATGCTCCTTAAATCGCTACATAGATTTGCCCACTTTTAAATGTTACTTTTCTGTATTCAGTATAACACTTTACAAATAGAATTAGCAGTTGTCTTAAAAAGATGTTGTTTATGTCTTGTTTAATCAGTGCAATAATTTAAGATACTTTCTGTGCATATAGTCAGGTCACTTTTATTTATCAAAACAAACCAGTTCTAAAAGGAAAAGTGTCTTGAGTTGTTGTAGAGAGAAAAGACTTTACTGCCTCTGTGCGCTCTTGTGTAATAATGTTTATGACCCAGCACCTCATTAGGACTTACAGAACATATACTTTCTGTAAGTCATTTGCTCTGTTGGCACTGTAGACAAAACCCATGAATATGTATTTACACAATAGTCCACAATGACTTAGATCTGCTATTAGGAAACAAAGTAAACATAAACATAAAAAATACTGTTTGATATCAAAGGGTCAGTTGCCATTAGTAACAGTTAATATTTTGTCAGGAAATGCATTCATAAAACCTTATTTTAATTATGTTTTAACAAATAAAAATAAATAAAAGGTAAATAATACAAGTATGTTACATCCAAAATGTAAATAACAAATATGAGCAAAATACCATGACTTCTCAGGATTAAATGTGTGATTTGTGATATGAGATGTGTCTGAGTTGTCTTTTGGATGTTTTAAGCTATGTCTGTGTTTAGTACCTAAGGAGTCAGTTGTGGGCACAGGTTTTATAACATGGAGAACAATAGGCAGGAACTGAATTCCTGATAGCTCTTACAGACTGGGTTGTCTGCTGGAATCAAGTAATTAATGCAGATTGGAAAGCAAAACAAAGCTTTCAAGTTTCCTTCTTATGCAGGTCAGTTGTTGGGACTTCTCTGGTTACGAGGCGACTTTAGGAATTTGATTCGTGGTTGTAAAGATCAACCAGTGGTTTTCTCAGCATAGATTTTCATGACATCAATGGACTTGCTGGTGGAATAGTGGTTACTTCTGTGTAATTAGTGAATTTTTGGGCATGCTAATGGTAGGCTTGGAGATGAGATTGCCAGGTGTGGAGGCATCCCCTCCGCCGGCTCTAATGTGTGGGTGGCTCTGAGGCTGCAGGGGGGATGTCCTACACCCTGTGTTGCCACAGCTCTGTGGTGGCTGCTCCACTGCATCACCTGGGTCATGGCTGCTTGGTGCTGCCAACACCATCCTGCCATGTTGTTGGAGTTGCTGCTGTGCCCCTGTGGGAGCCGGGGGGCAAGTGAGGAGGAGGAGGGAGGGTCTCTCCTTCAGCATCAGGCACCCCCAGCTGTCCCCAGGGTCAGGTGAGTCTCTGAGGTCAGCCAGTAATTTGGCTTCCAACCTCTTTTAGTCAGAGTGGCTTGGGCCTGCTGACAGGGCTGTCCCTGAAGGGAGGGAGCCATGGCAGTGGGGTGGGGTGGTCCTTGGGGTACTGTGGGAGATATCTGTTCAATGGCAGTAAAACCTGGAGCTCAGCCCCTTCCCTCATACCCTGCTGCTCTCAGAGGTGTTAAAAGGTTTTGAATTTTAAACATTTCCAGAGTTTTCAAGGCCGCTGTGGGTTTTCTCAGCACGCCCCGCAGGGCTGCAGGCCCGTGTCCCACCCCGGCACTCAGTCACTCGACAGAGAAAGCACGCTGAGCATCTGGGATGCGATGAGGCTGTCATTCCTTGTTTACAGCTCCTGGCAGGCAAAGCCCTGCGTCATGCAGGGCCAGGGTTGGGAGCATTTCCTCGGCAGTGGCACAGGGAGAGGAGAGGCAGCCTCTCTCCCCGGTGCCCGCTGGCTGGCCCTGCAGGCCGCCCTTGGCCAGCAGCGCTGGGTGAGTGGCTTCCCCAGCTCCCCCACCTGAGGTCACATCTTTTTGGTTTGGGATGGCAGAGCAAACAGCGAGTGTGCTACCTTTCGGCTGCTTGGTGAGCTCCCAATTCTTCTGTGAGCGGTCGTGGTGTGATCATGCTCTTGGCGCGATGAAGTCTTTACTCAGTTCTGCTTAGCATTTATTAAGAAAGGCAGAACCTTGTTATACTTAGGCGTGCAAGTTGTTGTTTCGTGTTGATAAACAAGGCAAACATTGCCTACGCACAAAGCGCCTGTGGATGTGTTTGGTCTCGCTGGCTCTTTCGCAGGTTTATAAAGCCATGTTCCTGCAGTTATTCCTGTCTTGACCTCAGAAGTTTCCAGCCCAGATTGTTTACAAATTGGATGCCAAAGAGTACAATAATTGATGAAAAGCAATAATTTATTAATGTTGTTAACATCTCCTGTGCATACCGAGGTAAGGCAAAGCTATATGCATTGCTTTACCAGCCTTATGGTAATTCCTGTGCTTTTTCCTTGAGTTTCTGTCAGCATGATACCTTGGAACAGGTTATTTCATTTACTGGAATATCTATGCTGACAGTAATGGAATTGTTGATGTAGCTGAGAAAAGAGACTCTGGGCCTGCATTAATATGCTACTTTTCAAAAATGCAATCTTAAAATCATAATCTGAGCTCCAGGCAGCCTTCACATGTGTTTCTATAAACTTTTGGAAGGGTAACATTTCAGAATAGGCTGTATGATTTTGGAAATACCATTTTCAATATTCCCTCAAAAGAGAGCAGAAAATAAATAATTAGTTTTCCAATTTCATGTCACTGATTTTTTTTCTCAATGGTAATAGGGAAGAAAGCTCACATATTTGAGTGGCTTATTTTAATATAGATGTCTGAGTGTCCCAGCAGTCTCCCATAATGATTTTTATTTAAAAAGGAGGAAGAAATATTTTACCTTGGAAAAGTTCCTTTAAGAAGCAGTAAGACAAATTATGGAAACTTTGTGTGTGTGTGTTATGTGTAAAACCACTCCTTATCCCAAAATGGGGAAATATACTTTACTTCTACTTGAACAAATAATATGAAAATCATCATATAAGCTACTGTTAACCTTTTTATCTCAAATGTAGTTCAAACTATTTAAATGGCTTTGGTCTTCATGTGGGAATGGAAATTAGCTCTTGGCATAGCTTGCTCTAATTGAAATCAGTTTGTGGTTTTTAAGTTCCTTCCCTGCTTGACAGATGATATCATTTCCTATGCTTTTTGTAATCCCCTCTGTTTTTCTAAGATTGTACAAAGCTAAGTTGAACCACACATTTTAAAGTAACTATACACCTTTTTCTGACCTACTTAGGACATTGTCCAAAAATTTTCACCAGATATTCACTCTGTATGTGCAGACAATTTTACTTTTTGGTAAGGAATGTTAGTACATTTTTGTTGCCTGAAGTACGTCCAAAGTAGAACAAAGATGTATCGTAACTAACAGACACATAAGAAATGGAAGATAGAGTTTTTACTTTTGTAATTGAAGAATTAAGAGCACTAATGTTTTAAATGCTAGATTGTTTTAAATCCTTTCTCCAATTGCATGTTTAACTTCTGTTCTGTGGATTCATATTGCTATAGAAGGCAATACAGTTAAAATTATTATTTCTACTTGAAAACAAAAAGAAAATTCCATTCACATACTTCTGAACTGTAAAAAGCTAAATGATGCTCAAGGGCTTTGTGCAACAGGAAAAATTCAGTGGTTGGCACAGCACCTGTTCGCAACAGGCTCTGGCGGGACATGCGATTTCTATTTTTCAGTCCTGAGTATTTCAGACAGTGTGGTGTAGGTATCCAGTGCTCCATCACAGTTTGCTGAAATGCTGATCTGACCGTAATCCTATCTGGGGAGGAGCCTTTCATGTGGTTCCTGTTAAGAGGGAAAACATTCCTTGGCTGCTTACTGGAGTGCCTGCCCTGGACCTCAGCTGTGTCAGACAGTGAGACCTATAAGGAGGACGTCACTTTGGGAGGCTTGCCCACTTCTCTATGCCTGATGTAGATCCTAACATGCTTTAAGTTGTTTCTAACCTCTAGTTAAAAAATATATTTGTCCTTATTATTAGAAAAATGCAGCACAAGCTTTTACATTTTGCTGGCCTGGGACTTAAGTGGCATGTTAATCATTATAAATGGTGGTGCTTTGGCTGAGGAGAGCGTGCTGCTGTTGCCCTGCCTCTGCTCCTTATAGGGGAAGGTGTTGGCTGTGAGGAGATGCTGGCTGTGAGCTCTGCAGCACCCAAGCACAGCAGCTGGCAGTAGCTTTACCTGGAGATGGGCTGAGCCTACAGATGGCCTACAGAAAGAAGTCTGTCTATTATTTTTCTTTTTCATGCAAGAAGTCCTACCTGGGCAGATCAGCTTCTGGTGTTGCATCTTGGCAGAACCAGACTGCCTTCAGGACCTTTCTTACATGCTTCCCTTTAATACTCTCCTCCCCCATTGCTTAGTTGATAAGACTCCTTTCTTATTGACGGTCTTTCCTCATGATTGCAAACTAGGAGACAAATTCTTTGGATTTACGAATAAGGGTGGTATCAAGTTCCTGCACTATGTCCTATATTCCTTAGGAACCATAAATCAGTATTGTTTTCTGTACTGCCATTTTAAGTATCTGCGCTAAAATATGCATCATTGGTTTCTAAGACTGGTTTCTAGTTCATAGAATCAATCCCTAAAAAAATAGCTCTTAGCAGCCAGTTAAATGTTTCTGACCAGTTCGATTTAACTGAGGAAAATCTTTTTTTTTTTTTCCTTTCAAGTACAACACTGTAACATCCGGTGCATGAATGGAGGTAGCTGCAGTGATGATCATTGCCTTTGTCAGAAGGGATACACAGGAACACACTGTGGACAGCGTAAGTATGCTTTTGTTCATGTAAGGACTTCATACAGTTAAGTAATTCTGGGATGTGTGGACTGGGCACCCCTTAGCACTAAATTTCAGCTGGTGTTGAGCTTGTTTCTGATGAGGTACGGTGGAATTTTACAGGAAAACACAAGACTTTGAAATGAATGCTGAGTGAATTCTTCTGATCAGGACTATTAAAATAAACATCATGTGAATTCATAACAATTGGATATAACTCAATCCTGTAATTCTCACACTACCATAATTCCCATTGACCTCCAGGGCTTTCCACTCACTAGAGAAATAGGCCATACATTTAGAATTTTCATGGGATTCAGTTTTCAGGGGGTTTTGGACAAAATTAAGCTTTTTAATACAAAGCCTTGTTTTAATTTTAGGGGTTTGCTTCGGACTTAGCTAGTATGCATTAGGAATTTTCCTCATTTTGATGTTGTGTTATTAGAGTTGATTGACGTATTTTTTTCCTCAATCAATCCTGAGTCAACTGCATTCCTGGATCCGTTGGTCAAAATCTCTCCCAAACTGACTCTGGTGGTCTCTTGCTCTTTTTGGTTGGAATGTTGTGAAGAAACTCAAATAAGGATGTAGACACTGCTTTTAACCAAGGCTGTCATGTTGCTATCTAGTGAACTATTGGTCTGACAGAGAAAATATGTTTAGTTCATTTAATGAAAACCTTTTGTGCTCTGTCAAAATCAATGGCACACTTTACATGAACTTCAGTTGGACCAGGAATTTACCCTAATAATCTGGAAGAGGATCACATGATGAAAGGATTAAGAATTGTATTTCTGCCTTCTCTGTGAAATATCAAGTGGATAAAAGAGGATAAATGGAAGCCTTCTTCTTACTGAAGTGAACAGCAAAGAATAACATTATTCAACAAGCATCAAATCGTATTTAAAAGCCCTTTTTTCATGTCAGTGTTATATTCTCTGCTTATTTTTGGGAGGAACTGCTTTAGGAGCTTATTATGAGGAAAACTGGATTCTGAATCTAGTGACAGCATCATACAGGGGAAGAATTTCTTGGACTAGTCAAAATAGATATTGATTACACTTTGCTCTCCTAGTTGATAGCATAAATTACTTAACATCAGCAAGCAGCCTTTTAATACTAGATTGTTTTTCTGTTATGGTGGAGGAATGAATACATTTTAAAATTTGCTTTTGAAGAGGGAAAATTTTGAGGATTTAGAGACAAAATTTTTTTCAGCACCTTCTGTGTGCAATCTGTACTATTTCAGTGCTTCTTTTTTGGAAATTGCATAGAGATGGTATTTTGAAGTTAAGGAATTGGTGACCCATCCCAAAGAGAATGGCTCGGAGAGGTCAGAAAAGCTGTGATTGTTGCTGTGTTTGTATTATGTTCCCTTGAAAACAAGAATTCATGATGCTAACAAGGCCAGGAAATAGGAGAAGATCATAAGTAGACTCTGGAAAACTAGGTATCCTGTCCTATTTACCATTTTTATCAGTTTATCTGAGCTGGTCAAGTACACACCTCTGTGTCTTTCTGGAAATAGCTTAATGAATGAAGATTACTTTTGCCTTCCCTCTGATACAGCTGTTTGTGAAAATGGATGTCTAAATGGAGGGAGATGCGTGGCTCCAAACCGATGTGCTTGCACGTATGGCTTTACTGGACCCCAGTGTGAAAGAGGTATGTGCCCTAAAACCATGGGTAAAAAAATGGTATTCTAACTTGCTCAATAGTAACATAAAAATAGTTAAATAGTAATACG
Organism: Nycticryphes semicollaris; assembly: GCA_013400055.1. Classification (NCBI taxonomy): domain Eukaryota; kingdom Metazoa; phylum Chordata; class Aves; order Charadriiformes; family Rostratulidae; genus Nycticryphes; species Nycticryphes semicollaris. The sequence continues at coordinate 697,260 of VXBJ01005861.1, read as the reverse complement.
AAATAAAATATTTAAATAGGAATCTTTTATTATTGTCTATTAATATGGTAAAATAGGATTAATGTTCTTGTAGAATGCAACATAAGGAAGCTTTACCGAAAGGAAAACTGTTACTGTTGATCTCAAGACTGAAAATAAATTTTAAGTAGCATTTTCAGCAATATGTGTGCTTCATAAGGATAGATGCCAGGATGAAACACACATGCAACTGATTAATGCCTTTCTGCTTTTTACTTTTTTGCTATGAAAATACTCCGATGGAAGAGGTGGCAAATAAAATACATTGATAAGGGCTTTTTTACTCAAACTACAGTTTCTGAGTCATCAGAGAAACTCTTTGTATCTCTCATACAATTGCTTACCAATGATAAGCATCATCTTGCTTCTGTCTTTGGCAAGTTTTGTTTCGGCAGAGTTTATTCAGTTGTTCTTCCCATTTTGTACAGTTTTATTGTTATAAATTTTAGCTTTTTATTTGTGTATCGACAGTGATAATCACAGCTGGTTCCCCATGAAATTACAGCTATTCCAACTGTCTTATGGTGTAAGGATTTTTTTTCAGGGTTATTAAGCCAACTTAATGGTTTGTTTGAGTTTATAGTGAACAATGTGTAGGTATAATCCCTCTATTGAATTTTATGATATTAAAAATAAAGCATTTTCATTTGTTATCAGCTATCAATTGTTCTGTTTAGTTGGAAATTCATACATGATACTGATACAATAGGTTGTGTAACCTATCTATGAACCTGGGACAGAACACACATTAATAATGGGATTTTGGGCTTGCATGTAGGGGATGTGCTCTAGCACACGAAACTTCTGTCAGTGAGTGTGTCAGGTGATCACCACTGTTGGTGCTGCACCTGCAGGAATGGTTGGCTTTTTTATATGGGCGGCGTAGGTGGGTGATGCAGAACAGCAAGTCTTAGCAGACCAAAAGTTTTTGTTCTATGCTGGAGCAGATGGTAGGATGAAAGAGGTATTTCCTGCACTCCTTAGAGCAGATGAAATCGCTTTGTTGGCACTGTGTGAAGTCTTGCACATTGTCGACTCTGATGTTGTAAAATTAGTTCAAACTGATGGTGAAGTTTTTCTGAAGATTGAAAAGTAGCTCTGTTCTGAGTCTTGGGATCTCACTGCTGGAGAGGAGTAAGGAGAATGGAAAATTAGGTTACAAATCCTAAGTTTGAGGAGAGTAAAGGCTTTATAGGTAAAAAGTGTACTGAATATTACTGCAAAGGCTTTGGATTTCAAGAAGTTACTCCATGGGTGAAGGGTATGAGCCTTCAGTCCAGTGAGGTGGTGTAAAGTGCAAGTTCAGAAGAAGATTGTTTAATGGTGCTTTAGTGTCACCTGATCTGGAGCCAGTTTGACTTCACCGCATTAGGGCAAGTATGAAGGCTGAAGCCTGCTAACAGCTTACTCAGTCCTTCACGGCTCCTGCCATGTGTTGGGCGGAGTGAGAAACTAGTGACACAGAGTTGTCTGAGCCAAATCATGCTGTCATGCAATCCCATGCATGTTACTGAGCACAACTGAGATGGAAATCTCTAACTTACATGCCTCATCTGTAGGCACTTTTTACTTAGAACGTGTGTGTGCTTCTATAGTTATCAATAAAAGAGAAAACAGTCATTAATGAGCTGTAGTATTTCTGGCTATTGCTCCAGAATTGAGGCCAAATGATAGTCATATCTTCCTAGAAAACCTCTGAAATTTGGCTTCTTTCACAGAGATTTCCTGCAACCTCTCTACCTAGCTGAGATAATATGTTCCTCTCCTCTAAAAAGGGTGTGGTGAGTTTTGGTCCTGTAATCACATTATGCCATCAGAAAAACTTTTTCTGAAGATAACTTTTCAAGCATACACTAATGCTGGTCTTAGAATAACTTGCATTGTTCAGCACGTGCACCTGTGTGGTCATTAGGGAGTTGTCTGGCTGCATATGATTTTGCACATCTGTCAGCTAAGTGAGAGGTCCATATTTTGAGTCTAGTTTTGGAAAGTTATGTGAATTTGTGACACTCCCTGGTGGGCTTCTGATGTGTATATGGCTGGATGTTATCCAGCAAATTGACAAGATTCGTGCCTTGTGGACTAAAACAGTGTCTTTATTAGACAAAAAAAGGGGAAGGAAAAAAGAAAGAACAAAACAAAACCAAAGCATCTCTATGCATAAAGGGCAAAAAAGAAAAAGGAAATTACTCAAGAGAAATAGTCTCTTAAACTGTCACATTTCTTCGGTAAGCAGGAGAGGCACATTGTTTTGAAAACATAATTTCTGGCTATAAATGTAATGTAAAGTGATACGGTTTTGTGGCATGCACGTTCTCCATCTGTTTGGCTGTGGTTTGACTTCTAGGTTATGCCATGCCACAAGCTAACAGTGATGTAAGTAATTTACTGCTGCGTATCACGCAGTGCATTTCTCTACAAGCATCAACTAATAGTGACAGTCACAGAGTGTTTGTGGCACGTATGTCACAGACCAAAGAATATTCCAGCCTTTGCTGCATGTGTCATAGCTTAGAAGTCTCTTGAATAAAACAATGTTGAGGCAACCAGATTCATGCGGGCTATTCCAATAATCTGATACGGAAAACAATTAAAATGTTGCAGGTGGTTGTAGCAAAGTTAGAGCCAGTTTCTTAGATCCAGAGGCAAGCTGTGTAGTTCTGTGTCTACTGTTTTAAGTAGTTTTTACATACACTTGGTCCATATTTGTAATACAAATTACTCTGATTGGTATTACCTCAGTAAATGCTGACCATATGGTTGTTAATGAAGGTCTACAGGACTTCTGTGTAGGTCAGTCGCTTCAAATACATGCACAATGGAAAGGCTTTATCTGCTGGAAGACCTGCTGCTTTCACAGTGCAGCAAACTCCATCATATTTGTGGCATGAGTATGTTTATGTATTTATTCAGTCATTCTTTGAGAGGCTAGTAGCTGGCCTTGGACAGTTTTGGCAGTGTTAGCAAACAAATTGCTTTTTGTATGTCTTTAGAGGTATTAATGATGGTATAAAAACTGTAAACATGAGCAAAAGGCATTTTTTAATTCATTATTATCAGTTGAGTTCCTCGTCTTGTTCAGGGAGTGTGTACAATGTCATTGGTGAGATACACTTCATCAGAGCTGGACTGATAACTGTAGCACGGTCAGAAGTGGTACAGATGTATGATTAGCGCCCAAGCTGTTGTGTATGGTGTTTGTCACCTGTGCAGAGTGGGGGAAGCCTCCTGGGTGTACTGTCAACAATATGCAGTTGTATCATCAGTACAGCAGACCTGGCTTTTCTGTGGGATAGCATTCGTCAAAAAGGTGAACTTGACATAAGCTAAACAGTAAAAGTGTATTGGAGTTGGAAGTGCTTCCTACAGCAATTTAAGACACATTTAAAATACATAATCCAGAAAGGAAAATATTTCATGGATATTGGCTCAGATGAAATTTGAACTTCAAGGATTCCTTTTGGAAGGTGTTGAGTTCTCTGGCTGCAATCCAGTGATGGGCTTTGACATGCGTTTAAATTCAAACCTGAGATGTCAATATGCTTAAAATTATGCAAGTGCTTAAGGGCCTTGCTGGATTTTGGCCCAAGCTTTCAGAGTCAGTTAAGATCCGAGAGGTGCACTCAGCTTTTAGCATAACACCTTGTCATATTATTAATGAAAAGAAATCATAGGTACCAGAAGATGAAGATGCAAGCAAAGCGAAGTTTCTTCTTCTGCTTAAAAACTGGATGCCATCTTTATGCCATTCGACTTTTAATGCTGAATAACTTCAGTGAGTTACAGATTCTGCAGTTCCTTTTAGAGTGGCTGAAGAGATCGAGACCAGAGACTTAGCTTATGTTCCCCTGAGGATGATTCAGAACATTGACAGCTCTTTTTATTGTCTGTAAAAGAGCCTAGGGGATTTAGCTGACTATTAGAGATGCCCACATTTGGGTCATGTGAAAACATGCTTCTGTCATGCACTTTATTAAAAGTCCAGAGGAAAAAGTGATGTTAGAAGCTCAGAGAGATCAGACTCCCCTATCAGATTTGGTAGAACTCTCTCCTCCAAACTTGTGCATAAAAGCTTTCTTGACTCTTTCAATCTGTTTCTCTTTGGACATTTTTGATTATAGTCAAAGAGAGTGACTTCTATGCAATAAAAAAATGAACATTTTTGTTATCCTTGTATTGCAAAAATGCAATGAAACGTGCTTTTCTTTTTCTGTCTGGATCCATTTAGAGGAACACAGTGGAAGCTTAGAATGTGTTACAGCCCTGTTTGTTTATTTGAATGCTTGTGACAACATCAGGGGCTCAATCCTGCTGCATTTTGGAGATTTGCCACTCACTTTGCATAGGAGCAGAATTGGGCCTGATGTAGTTCAAATATTAAAAACGTACCACGTGTGTTTTGTTTTTTTGTGGACTCAGAATACGAGCAAGTGATTGCTTTTTCTTCAAACAGAGTCGTTTCTGTACTGCTCTCTTCATGGCAGGAATTTTTGCATAATTTTTAATTATATTTGGCCATTATTAAAAGTTCCCAGAATTAATGCCATATGTAAAAATATCTTTCCCAGAGCCTCTCTGTGAAAGTGCAGCCGCTGAAAGTGGTCGAGAGTAGTGCAGTGCTGTGTATATTTTTTTTCTTTCTAAATATTACAACGGGTAGAATGTTTTCACAAAGAGGACACTGCACCCCTTAGTGTGCCCCGTCTCTGGTATTTAGTCTAAATGGAAAGTAAATAACAAAGTGTAGATAGCAGTAAAAGTATGTTCCCAAAGCCTTATGTTGCATTTAAAGTAGTATTGCAGCATATGGTAGCTGGCAAACATTTGAATAAACTTGATTTCTGTAGCTGTCTTCCAAGAAACACATCTGTTGACATACACATGTAGTTTCTGCAGCCTGGTAACATGAATGCATGTACAGTATTATAGCAGCAAACTAAAGGATGGCTAAGCTTGGAAGCCTGCAATAAAGACTCTTGCACACCATTTTCCCCCTGAAAAATGATGAAAAATGCCTTCATGCTGAAGATGAGTATATTCAGAGTGATGTTTTTACTGTCTTAATAATAATTTCGATACATGTTGCCACCCTTTATGTCTTTCAGTTTTAAAACAAAAATTCAGTGTCAGCGTGTTGGGTTATCTTTTTCTATTAAAAGAGGTTGAAATCAATGGATGAGGAGTTCTCAAGTTTTTACAAAATTGAGGTGCAGCCTCAGTGTGCATCTTAATGGTAGAGACATCAGGCTATGCAGAGTAACTATGTGTGATTTAAGATGGTTTGTAATACTTAGTAATATAATCAATAAATCTCTGGATCAGAACTTGGTACTAAGCTCAGTCTGTTATTTAATGCCAGAAAGCATTTTTATGATCTTGTGTATGTGAAGGCTTTTATCCGTTGTTCTGCTCCTTGCAAGTACACCCTATAACCAGTCATACGTTGCTTGCTCCACATCTCAAAATATCACATAGCAAGTTTTAAAATGTTTTTTCAGATACATGCTTAAAGCTTAATCAAGATCCATACATGATTCAGTACATATGGGCTTAGGTCTCTTGTGAGATGCGAGGGCTCCAACTTTTGTTCATGAAGCTGAACATTTACATTTTGTTCCAAATTGAGTTTTGATTTCAGTCAAACAAATCCAAATCCAAAGTTTTCATTCAACTATTTGGCAAACCTTTCTGAATTTCTATGCCTTCTTGATTGGCTGCTAAGGGCTCTGACCTTTAGATGTGCAGTAAGGTATTATTTGGATTTTGTTTTGATTTGATTTGATTTTAGTTGTAGCACGCAAATTGAACTGTCCATATTTTGGTATAAATATTAATACAAATATTTGAATTAAATAACTGCCTTGTTGTAAGCTGTAAGATTTGATTCTTGCATGTAGGACATTAAAGGGACTCATGCTAGAATCACGGAGATCATTCTCCAGGTCCCGCAGACAGCTTCAACCTGATGCCCGCGTCCAGCCTGCAGCATGTGATAGCCATGCCAGAAATTCAGTTCTGCTTTCATTGCCGACAGTGGCTGAACCTTGCGCTGGCTTTGCTCATGCATAGTACTTGCCATCTGCCTTGTAGTGTCTTAAGAAGTGAAGAGCAGAGGCTTGTGCTTTCATCAAGAGGTTTTGTTGGAGTTATATGCACAAAGAGATGTCTACATTTGTTTGGCTATAGGACATTACGGTAATACAGATATGACTTTTATATACACAGTGCAGGCAGTTGAAAGATACAACTTCCCTGAATGGTCTGCGTGGCCAGATTTGTGCTCTGTGGAGCTGCAGGGAGAACTGGGAAGAATCTGTCTCGTGTGTTGTATCATGAAAGTCAGATGGGTTTTTTTGTGTGCGTGGAAAGATTGAGTCAGGTTTTATTGATTTTCGTTGTCATTGCAGCACGGTGTTGCATTTGAGGCTTTTAGAATGAGCATCTTCAAGCCATTCTTGCTCTCTTAGTACCATTTTGACATCCCCATTTCTCTAATTTCAGCTATCTGCCAGTTTCTGGGTCACTACAAGACTTGTAGAACATAAAATAGCTGAGCAAAACTAATTTTTCATGGACCTTGCCATAGAAAAGGTGCTTTCAGAATGGTGACTCCTAGAGTTGAATAGTACATAGGGAATGAGTAAATGTAGCTGAGAACTTACCAAACCGTGCCCACTTTGCCACTTATGTATAAAAATGTTCCTTCTTCTCTGGGCTGCAATATAAGAAAGCACAGCTATCTGAAATCCTTTCATTTGTTTACAGTGAAAACAAATACTTTTCCCTGTGAATCACCCTGAAATTTTGTATGAATATTTTCCATTCATACCTTTTTTTTTCTTATTGAGCTGATAAGCTGAAATTTTTTGTTACAGTTGCAACAGAAAAAAAATCAAATATAAGTATGTGTGATACTTCAGTCAAGTTTGTGTTATGGACTTCATTTTTTCTTTGTGTTTGTTTTTCAAAGTGATTCAAACTTTCATGATGGCCAGTTCTAACAAAGAAAAAAGAACCTCTTTTAAAACATTGTAGATCATACCTAATGCAAGGATAAACTGACAAGAGCATTTCCAAGTAAAGCAATTCTTTTATCTAGGTCAGCTGCAAAATGCTAATGAAAATGCATCTTAAGCAGAGGTGCTCAAGACGGTCCGTGCCACTGTTTTGTCACTTGTAAAGTTCCTTGCAACATAGTTGGAACAGAGTTGATGAAATTTCTGTAAAATCAAAGCTTTTCTAAAGTAAGCTGTTACATGTATAAAGGTATCTCATACCCCACCTCAGCGTAAAAGTTGCAAAAAGTTACAGGAATAACTACGTAAGAGCAGCTGTAAGGACAGTCGCGTGCACCCTTCCAATTGGCCTTGAGAAGTACACAAATAATGACTGAGTGGTTTTTCTATATAATTTTTTTTTTCAGTGACAGCTTGTACGGTTTGGCACTCCAGAAAAATGCTGTAGGAAAAGAAAAGAGGCCTAAATAAGGTCTGAAAATAAAGGAGCCGTAAGAGAAAGATCACTCTTCAGATTCTCTTCTGCTTTAAACCAGAGCCTAGCTTTGTACTCCTTATCCAGAAAAAAATCTCCTTTTGAAAAAAGGCAGAATTTCCTTATATAAAGAAACCAAGATTCAGTATTTCCTTTTGTAGGAAGATATGTAAAGGCTAGGTACAGGTAATTTAAAAAAAAACAAACATGGAAGTTCGTAAAAGTGCACATGTGTCTGTTCACATGCGCATACGTATGTATACACATATGTTTTCATATTTTAGGAACAGAAATATGAAATCTTGTAAGCACCTGACTTTTTATTGTGATCTTATACATTTACTATGAATCTAGTGAGGGTATTACCCAGGCTAAACTAGCACAGGTAGTTTAACTATAGTCTGCTGTGCTATAGTCTAAATTTCTTTTTGTGGTGGTGTAATTTGGATTACAGATCTCATTCTGAAGGGGTGGACTCTGCACTGTTTTCCTTCATCCTGAATGCTTAACTAAGCATGAAATTCTGTTTTTAAAAAAAAACATTTAACTGAAGTAACCCTGGCTTACCAAATGATCTTGGTCATGTTTTATAATGACCCCATCCTTATAATTTATGTTTTTTTGCAAAGTTTACCCAGTGATCGCCAGGAGTTTCAGTACTGTCCCCATTTCCTCCTTGTTTCTTGCATCTAATGATTCTTCTTCCAATACGGAGATGCTGACAGGCACAGGGAAGCAGGAGCTTAGCACAAAACCTGTATGCTCACGGTTCTTGTCATCTTGGGGAAGCGGTAGCTGATTCTTTTCATTCTGCACCACCACACACAGCATAGGACAAAGGCCCTGCTCTTCTATGCTGATGCAGGAGAAAGGTCCTTGCTGGAATTGCAGCAGTGGTAATAAAAGTCAGTGGCATTTTATTAGATGTAGGATTTTCTTGTTTCTGTATACACAGCAATCTCTAAGCCATCAGTTTTTGACCCTTCAGTCCTTTCACATTCGTCCCAATGCTTACAATGGCTCCATTGAATCTATTGATAGATGAGTTTTCAGCAAGGCCGAGGAGATCGGTTTATCTACAGCAAAACCAGACAGCACAGTTAAATGCACATCTACTATTTAATGGGGTGACTTCTGCTTATCAAAGAATGTATTTACATTTTTTAAAAAAATACAGCCATAAGAATTACAAGGGAGAGAGGATAATTTCTAATAGTATTTTAGCCTACAGAATTGCTTAGTGTGGAAGGGACCTGTCGAGATAGATCATCTAGTCCAATTCCCCCTGCTCAAGCAGGAGCAGCTCGAGCAGGTTACCCATTACTGTGTCTGTCTACCTTCTGGAAAATTTGTTAAAATATATGTTAGTGCGTGCATTTTAACACCTCCAACTGTATCATTCAAACCTGCTAGCCGTTCAAGGAAGAGCCGGTGCTAACATTGTCAAACCATTCGTAATCCTTAATGTTCTGCACTTTTTCTCATTTGTGTGTTCTACCATCTAGAGGGTGTTTGTCTTGTGGAAATGATTGAGTGAGTGCTGTGAAATGAAAGCGCATGTTGTGCTGATAATTTCTAGTGTACTTGCCTAATAATACTCTAAAACCGGAAGAGTTAGTTTAAAAATATAAAATAAGCTGACAAAATTACAGTGGTTCATGGGATGTGGTAGGGAGTGTATTTAACTTAGTACACACTGTTGGGGGAATTCTCCTGTTTACACTTGACACTGACTGTATTCACCTGCTTGTAACTTAAAACAAAAAGATGGGGAGAACCATTAGGTACTTGACTGATGATTTCACATAATTTAGGAGGAAACTGGGTCTTTCAGGGATGGGAGATTTTTGGATCTCGAAAGCTCCTGTGTCTGCTTAGGTTTCTGAGAACTACAACACGGAATGAAGCAGTAAGCACGCACTGGAAAGAGCATGCTGTGTGCACTTTCTTCAAAGTGCAATTAAGATGGATCTTAGTGAGACACCTTGAACTGCTTCTTCAAGGGCCATTGGACTAGTTTCTGTGCTGGAATAATATGTCCAGACGTTTTAGTTCAGTTGAGCAGTACAGTGACAGAATACTACTTGAGCTTGAAATGTTTATAAGAGGTAATAGTAAAACCAGTGAGCAATGAATTATAATTGTCCTGCTGGGATATGATGAAAGCCTTTATGAGAATCTCCGTATCCCGGTGGGACAGTATGGGTGGTAACTTGGAGAGATTTGTAAAATGGTAGTATGACAGCTTTACAGTCAGATTAATACAGGCTTCAAAAGAAACCACAGGGTCAAAAATGACTTCCAGACTGCAGGCTTTAAAGCCAAAAAGATCTACCATTGAAATGGGCAGTTAAAAGAGAGGTGATACATAGCTGTGCAAAGAGAGTCAATGTTAGATTACTTGGGCTCCAATAACCTTTAAGGTAAGATATAATCTAATGATGCAGATACTATGTCTGAAATAGAATTGCATCTCACAGTGTGAATTATTTCAGTTACTTCATCCTTGAGGTGAAAAGGAGTAATAATAGGACAATTTGAGGGACTGAAATAAGGAGAGGGTAATATTTTAGTACACTGAAATTGGGTATCCATTTAGGGGCTCACAAAGAAAAAGCAAGAGAAGCAGGTGAGGAGAAAAGATAGGCAAGAAGATGGCAAAGGAGATCAGTCAAATAGATTTTACACGTCTCGGGAAGAGAGCGCTGAAGGCAGGTTGAGAAGTTTAGACTGCTGCTCAAGCAGGGGAAACCCAGCGGAGATGTGCATTCCATTCATCTGAATGGCTCTCCTAGTAAAAACATTGCTAGACACAAGCACAGTCCAGGAATGGCAAATGATGAATGACTTAGCAAGCTATCTTGCTGGGTATTTAATCTGTGTGGTTATCTAAATAATTTGAAATGCTTCTCTTGGCTTGAGCCAGGCTGGGCAAAATGAAGTGCCATGCATTAAACCTTGTGCTATTTCAGCTCTCGGGTCCCAGCAGGAACCCAACAAGATACGGCTCCATGAAAGGTGATACTATATTAAACTAACAGTACAAGTTGTATCAAACTCAGTTCCAAATTCAATACAAAAGGTTGTGTTTTTAAAAGGCATTTTAAATCTAGCACTAGCACTTCGGTCCCTTGCTGATGTCAATACCAAAAAAATGCTTTGTACAGCTGCTGACTGTAAGGAAGATGAGAGGTTAAATTGGGTTAGGGGAAATGAAAGACATGCAGTGGAAGAACTATTGGTATCAGACTGTTTATGGAATTTGTCATTAAATAACAGAAGTGTTTAAATTGGAGGGCCAATTTAAAGTATTCCTTTTTATAATTTTTTTTCCCCATTTATGTGAAATTGAAATTATTTACAAAGGTGTACGGGCAAATCTTAATTTTTTGCCCTCTTTAAAACAAAAAAGTAAAGATTATGGTAAATCCATCTTAGTCTCTTACTGCTCAAGCCTTCTTGAGGTAGGGCCTGAGCCACCAATGTGTATTAGAATAATTCTGCTATTCTTACTACAGTTGATTACAGTGCTCTGTTATAAAGGGTGGAGGCACTTGGTTGTTCTCCAAAGAAAGTGAGTAATAATTGACCTAATGTACAGAGCACATGAATAACATATTCTTTTGGTAAGAAATTTATGTTTTACAGGGTGTGCTAGAGTTCACATCCCTTTTTCACATCTTCCAAAAGATTTTAAAATACTCAGCTGCTCTATTAAATTTCTAATTCAACAAATACTCAAATAGAAAGTATGCATTAGATAAAGCTTTTGAGTTGAATCCAAACATTGAAAAATCTTTTAATCTGCCTTGAAAACAGCTGTTTAGAATTTTGAATAGAAATAACAACTTCCTTCAGCCTATGTTGTTGATGTCTGCTTCAGTCTCAAGCTGGGAGGAATTTCTCTTTGTTACTCTGATGCAAAGTCTTGCTGCTGTTGCAATGATTTGACAATCCCCAAAACATAGCAGGAGTGGTACCCTGGTCCTCTTTGAAATAAATGGTAACACCTCCTTTGGATTCAATATAACGGAGGAGAGATTTACTCAGAAGACTTGAAATAGTTTTGACACTTAAATCGTAGTTGTCTGCAGTGTAGCTACAGGAGCTCTTATTCTTGTCTCCCACTACTAAGAGATTGCCACTGTTTTTCATTCTTGATATGAGAATTGTGTTTTTTAGTGTCTGAAATAATTTAAACAAATCAGGTGGGTTTTCTATATATGCACATGCAACGTCTATTCCTTGTTCATAAATACTTGGATAATCTTACTAAAAGTTATGTAGTGACAATAAATTAAATACCACAAATGAAATTTCTAGGCAACTGCCCATTGCATCCAGGGAAATACCAGAAGAGTTCAAGATGGCTAACATTACAATGAACACCAAAAGCAGTAATGATTTGCAACTTATTGTAAACTACTGCCAAACCCAGCAGGGAACTGTTTGCATTTATTCTAAAACTTTTTGTTTTGCTGTGTCCAGAGGGTAGATTATACATGCATTTCACACACGAGTGCATGTGTATTGGTTGTGTATTCGAACATTTGGGCAGTATTTTAAACTCTGAGGAAGAGGCCTTCTACCAATCAGAGAAACAAAGCCTAGGTGAAACTTCTCAGTAACTACGGAAGTGATCCAAAGCCTACTCATGTCAAAGAAAGGGACACCCAAAGACTTAGGTGGGCTTTGAATCAGGTGTCCTGCTCTAGAAGGACCTGCTTTGGCGGGGGGGTTGGACTAGGTGATCTTCAGAGGTCCCTTCCAACCCCGTATCATTCTGTGATTCTCTGAGTCAAGAGTTGACATGGTCAGATCTTGTCAGCCAGGTTTCAAGAAGCTGTGCAAGGTTATTGAAAAAGCAATTACCTCTGTGCTGTGTTACCACACAATACCATCAATCAGTAATTTTGGATAAAAGTAAGAAGTGCTCAAAGGCACAAGCCACAAATACGAAAACTGTGTTCTGTGGCTGTAGGGTAAGGAAAATACCATTATATGTAATGGCATGTATTTAACAGCAATTTGGGATTTCAAGATGATGAGTAAGAAATATTTTAGTAAACTAAATAGCAAACAAAATGCATAAAACCTCTTTCAGTTTTATCATGTAGTGTGCTTTTTGGTTTTGGCTTGTGCACTAAGTGCATAATTTTTCACGTGATATTTCTAAAGTGTTTCTTGAATACAGGTGTGTTAATGTACATTGGTTAACACATAGAGAAGTTTGTATATGCGTCCTCCAAAACCCTCTGACCCTCTGATGAAGTGCAAGTAGATCTTTTAAATCCAAAGGAGATCTTTGCATTCATTTTAGTTGGGTTTATGTTATGCTTAAATTTGAGCAGATGTGGAAGATTTTTAGGCCTTCCTTTTTCCATGAGATGTTGTCTTTGTGCTGTTTTTTTTAGTTGGTGGTTTGGGTTTTATTGTTGTTGTTTTGGTTTGATTTGGTTTGGGTGGGTTTTTTTAACTAGTCAGTATTGTGTGTGGTTTGAAATCCTGCTCAGGTGGAGCACCCAGGACTCTGTACACCTCTTTCAAAGCCAGAGGAGATTGCAGGCAGTGGGCTTGCTGCCCAGCAGAGCAGCAGCCTGATGCTCACGTGAAAAATACACAAGGCCACATTTGGGAAGATGGCTTTTAATCAGCTGTTTAAAAGTTGCTGATCCAATTTCAAGTTCCTAATTTAAATGAAATGGAGGGGGAGGGGGGAAGTTTGGCATACTGCCAGTCAAGAGTTCAATCCAGTGGTTATCTTATTTCAAATGTGTGGGTTAATTACATCATCTTTATAACTTAGGCTTATTAGTATATTCACTAATAAATTAGTATATTCACTAATAAAAATTTATTATGCAAGAGCAATTTAACCATTGCAAGTTTATTTTATTTTATAAGACTCAACTGATGCTTTAAAATAATTTTTTCTAATATGAATATTAATTATCACATGTGTAGTTGAAACCTGAAGCTTAATTATTGAAATAGGTGTTTGGGCACTTTCCTGACAAGAATAATATGGATAAAAGACATTATTTCTGGTCTTATGTACCTTTTTGATACAGTGCAAAATACCTCTGATAATCAGGAGGAAGTTTTCTCTTCCACTGAAGTGTCTTAAACTATGAGCTTTCTACTGTTTTATGAGAGTTTTTTTACAGCCACCTACAAGTTTTCCCACAGTGCTGGTTTACAAGCAGCTGAAACTTTAGACACCACTCAGAACAGTCTGTTGTTCCACTAACATTGCTGGAAGAGATGCACATGTGTATCGGTGACCACCTAGATTCCTAAATGTACCCATTCTGTTAAAAATTAAAAGAAAATATTTCCTAGATTTTGAAGTACAAGTTTAAATTGGCACTGTAATTGCTAAACTTTGCAGCTTAGACAGATGCCAGAGCTCCCACAGAGGAACTTTAAACGGCATTATGCCTTACTCTATACGCTCACTCCTCTTAACTCTTTGCTGCTCCACAGCAGTAGATGGGAGATCCCTTCTGCTTCCCTTCCTCTTCTCTCCTCTTACCAGTCGTAGGAACCCCAAGGTGCTGCCCTTCATGCATCATTCTCTTGTGCTCATGCTCCAAGCAGAAGCCAAGTTTTAATACCTAAAATACCCCCTGTCTCAGCTGTGAATCTGCTTTTGGCTTGAGGGATCTAGGGGGGCTGAATTGGACTACTAGCTTCCTGACGGCTTAGTACTTCAAAAGTTCAAAGCCCAGTATAGTTAAAAGGCAAAAGATACTCAAGGGTTTCAGTGGTGTGGGTCAGATCCTATATCCAAAAGGGTAAGGTGAGCATTGAGTTATTCCTTACACACGGATTACCTCACTTCTGTTCTTTCTGTGAGTCCTGATTTCTTGACAGGACCACCACTTAACCTCAGTTCCTGCTTTGTATGATGCTGAATTACAAAAGGAAGACTTTTTGTGAGATAAAAACTGAACAGGATGCTCTTAGGAGTGTGGTGACTGTGAAATGCAATTTGTTCTTCTTAGAATTTATTTAGATCTATATATTTTACTGCTCCTTTATTTTCCTTTTTTGAAGGATGCATTTTTAATCTGAAGATTGGAAAACAATTGGCCTTGCCATGGTTTATTCTGCTCCAATCAATAGTTCAAATTATTCCTTCAGTGTAAAAGTATTTCAGAAGACAGCACAAGTATTTAGTATCTGTCAGAAATCCATTAGATACAGTTTTAAATTTTTCCTTATTCAGTACACTCAATTTTATTTCTTTGAGATGGATAGATAGGAGCTGCTTGTTTTAACAGACAAGCAGTATGTCATCAGTGCTGGATTAGGCCATTCTTCATGCGGTTTGTAACCTTTTTTTAATTTCAAATCCTCATTTATCACTGGCCTGGTGTTGGTTTTTCTTGATTTAGGATTGTGGTATTGAACTATACAAATAATATTAAGGTACATCATTTGTACCTTATTAGCTTGATAATATCAAAGTAGAAAAACAAAAGGGAATCAACTCTAGAAATGGGAGCAAAACGCTTTTTGGAAAAATCGGGGCTCAATATGTGCAATTTGTGTAATCCTTGTGAATTCATTCTTGGTTATCCAGTGGCAGCTACTGAATAACTTTTCAGAGTGCGTACCCAGGTGAGATACTGTGGTCTGCTGTGTCAGCAAGATGCTTGTCACATTGCTGTGATATTCTCTGGTGTCTTTTTGCTTGGCAGAGCATGAAGGTGGGCGCTGTTAATGCCCTTTCCCCCTGCAAAGTGCGGTACTTGCTGCTGGTCCCCCATCTCCCGGGTGGAGCCGGCACCGCTCCCGCTCTCCTGGATACACGTATTCTGCTCCTGGATGCCTTTGCCTGGCTGGCTGCTCTCTACTAGCTGGCTCTCTGGACCTCCTTTTTAACTAGTTAGTTGGCCGGCCTGTCCTGGCAAACCTCCCTCTCCTGGTTGGCTGGCGATGCTCTCGGTCTGGCCGGCCTTTTCCTTCCCTTCCCCTTCCTTTTCTCCCCTTCTCACACATGGTGTCTGCTGGCTCCCACTGTTTATCTCTCCATGTCTCCGTGCCTCCCACTCATTTGTTAGATTTGCTTTGATCCATCTTGTCTTTGCTGCCTTCCTGTTTTTCTTCCCCCTGCTCTTTTTGCTGTTTTGCTTCTTTGTATCCTTCTTTCCTTCACACTTGTTCCCTGAAGGCTCTCTGCTCTGTCTTCCCCCTGCCTACAGACAGCATGCATCTTTTCCAGAGCTTGCTGTCTCGCTTTTGCCAGTTCATCTGATCTAGTAACCACTTGATTTGAAAACAGGTACTAACAAAACGCCAATCAGTTTTATAGGTTGGAGAAACACTTCTGTTTATCACTTTGTATGTCCTACAGGCCTTTTAGCAAGTTCCTTTATAAATCTAATTTGTGCTTACATAGAAACACCTGTGATAAAATCCCAACTGAAGCATTGTCATGCTTCTGTGTCATCTTTACCATAATTGTGGATTATCAAGTATCTGTGTATTCTCTGTAATTCACTGTCATCTCCCCTAGGACTCTTAGAAATGTCACAACTCGCTGTTTTAATCCAGACATCACAATTATAACTATAGTCTCACAAACACTTCATTATTTCAGCATGGAATAAGTACTTTTTTTGGGATCACAATGATGGGAAAGGAAGTGCAGGGAAAATTCGTGGCAGTTGAAAATTTGCTACTGAAGACTTTACGAGAGAGGGCATAAAACTCTGTGGCCATTCTTCTGCTTATTTCCATCTTGGATTCCAGAATCCTTATTCAAACACAGTTTTGTCTGAGTTAGGGCTAGGGAAACGGATCTCTGTTGTTAGATGCTATAGAGTACCTTATGTCAGATGTGGTTAAAACCCCTGTAAATATCTGTACTTTTTGTAACTGTTGTGGACAACACCTATTTTCTAAATGCTTCTTTTGCTCTTTCTCTCTACATGGCCAGTGTTGTCATTCTCACTAATTATGGGATGCTTAGTATTATAAATCGTTTTAAATACTGATTAACAAGTCAGTCCCTACTGGTAACTACACAACTTTGTCAACTAGAAGATACTGTCATCCTCCCAAATGTGTTTTCTCCTTTGATGACAGAAATACGAACCCGACGTGAGAGGGTATTGTTACCATGTAGCAGCCCATTCCCTTCAAGTGAATATCATTGGTCCTTCTCTAAGGATTTAAAAGTTTTTGGGTTGCTTTTCATGTGTGTATCCAGTATAGATATGGTTTTGGAAAAAAAAAAAAAAAGAATTCATAGCGGCTATTGAGTTGGAAAATTAATTGGACGACCCAATTGATTGTGCATGAGTTCCTCTGTGGAATGCGTTCGGCTGCCGTTGCACTTGCCCAGCACAGAAATTCTCAGGAGCTAATTCCTCTGGTCTTTTACTAGAAACTGACAATTAATTTAATGTAAATGTAAAAAAGGAAACAAACCCCCAAAAACCTTGAAGAGTTTTAACACTGAATAACATTGCATGGAAGTTCTTTTCTCATTTTATTACAGTAATGCCAAGAGGCCTGAACTCAGCCTGAGGCTCCCTTTATCATTCACAAAACACACAAGTCTGTGTCCCAAAGGCTGTGTAGTCTGAAGAGGAAATAACCCCACTAGCATCCAGAAGTATTGGCAGCCCCATGTTACATGTGGGGAGCTAATATACAGGGAGATTAAGTCACTTGTGTAAGGATGTACAGGGAGTCTGTAGCGGAGTCTGAAACTGAACCCAGGTCATCTCAGTCCCAGCCAAGTGTCTCAACCACAAGACTATCCCTCCTCTTCGGTATGTCAGTGGCCAAAAAGTAGTTTCCATCCTTTCATACACAACATTTTGTAAGGCTGTGAAGTATTATGTACTAGACAGGCATCTGGATCAACAGCAGTTTCTGCGGATACTTTTATCTATAAACAGAAGCAAAGCCTGTAAGGGCTTTGTAAATTTTACATAAATTACTATTTTATCTATAAATAGCATAGTGAAATCTATAAATACTAAATTTAAAAGCATTTTAACGGTTTTTAAGAATGGAAAATGTATTTAAAGGATTTCTGTGTTTTGTGGCTCTCTAATTTTCATATGCTTCAGGTTCTGGTACTACTCATATATCACGATGCATTAGCAGTGATGCGTAGCTGCGCCAGGCTATGTAGCGTGTTACTCCATGTGGTGTAAGCTGAGAAAGGGAGGCTCGGGTTGCGTGACAGGCTAAGGCCACCCGTGTTACTCAAAGGTTAAGTACTCCTGTGTTGGGAGTTAGTGAGGCTTGCAGTTTGCTGACCTAAATCTGAGTGATTCTTATTATGTTGAGCATTTACCTAACTTTTGGAGAATTTCTGTATAGACAGAGTGTAACAAAACTTCTGCTTTATTTTTTGTACCCCAAATGGAAGAGGTAGGGGGAGGGGAAAAGTGCAAGTATGTGGAGATACATATGCATGTATATCCATCATCCTCCTTCAACTGGGATCTCCCATTTTTGTATAAAATCAGCATTACTGTGTTGGAGTATACAAAGAACAAGCTAGAGCTGTTTGTTCCCTTCAGTGTCCTACTTAGCTATTCACAGACACCTGCCTCATTTCTTGAACCCTTGATTCCATTATCCCACATCCTCCAAATAGAAATTACCTAACTAGTTCTCACTGACATATGTTCCGGAGCACCACTTTTCTGAACTACATTAATTGAAACCATTAATTCCAGATGTCCTGTGCATTTACACAGATAAATTTCAGTGATTGTCATGACAAAAAAATTAAAGAATCAACTTTGAAGGACCACTGGGATTTATGCAGCATGGAGGTGAGAAAAACCTTGTTTTTTTCAACCCAGAGTCTCTAAAATAAGTAGTGAGAAATCATCCAAAACGGTACGGCAATCAGTTTAATGGACCGTTTGGTACAGACAATGGTTTCCAAGATTCTGATGCTATTCCCCGTGAGCACATAATTAGTAAAATACAATTCGAGTGTGTCACTTTAGGATGAGCCAGTATGGCCCAGCTTTTGGAAAGAGGCCTCTGAAGCTGGGTGGATCTCTTCCCTGCCCCCCCACCCAGTGCTGGCTGTTTCTGTGTGTGGGTGTGTGCATGTACAGTCACAGGCAGCGGGATTCCCCCACTGAATTGTCATTCTCTCATCAAAGTCAATGAGGCTGACCCTTTACCTGTAACTGGCACCTGGGCTTCGTGCTGGATGTCCATGACTGGACACCTACAAAATCATCAACAAATCCTATTTAATAGGAAGGAAACAGAAATCTGTCAGGGTTTCAGTTTCAGAGCTTGAACGTTCATATTCAAGGCACTGAGGCTGTTGACTTTTTTGCAAGTTTTAATTATTTGTCCCATATGTGGAGGCAAATGAAATCTTAAGACCTGACATTCCCATCAACAAGAGGAGATGCCAGTTTCCAGGGCTGAGGTAAAAATAGATGTGCAATACCTCTTACACTGAAATAATAGGTACATAGCAAGTGTGACAAATAAAAAAAGGCCAAAGGCGTCGGCGCAGATGCTATTAAAAAGTTAAGAAATGTTAAACAATATGCTAAGAATGGGGAGTTATTTGCATTTTGAATAAAAGCGAAAAAAGTTTGCTATGTTTAGGTAGAGTATTCATGGTAATTTGAAGTCTTTTTAGAAAGACTTACAATTGTTCTTAGCCAATATCTTAATGTAAAAAATTAAGTAAAATGTGCTCTTCGTTACACTGCCAGAAGAAGAGTCAGTAAAGACCTTTCAATCTTCTTGCCTCCAGCGTGCAAGTAAGAAGAGAATTTAACCCTAAGTTTGGTAATTAAGGATTCTGCCCTCTCCCTCTCCCCCAATTTTACGATACTTAATTAGTTCTGCACACTCTCGCTGCTTGGCAAAATCAGGCTTTTGGTGTGCTTTCAACAGAGAGTATTTAATTGATGATTGTCATAAATAGTTTCTATAAAACTTAGGTTAAAGATGTGATGGATGCATAAAGTCCTCAGTCACTTGATGCCAGCAATTCATTGACTTTGTGGGACATCCACCCATTATTGCTAAGCAAAGAGAAGACTCTTTCAACCAAGTGGTCAATGAGGACAGGAATGCCTTTAGACCTTAAAGAAATAATATGAGTTTACTTTTTAAAATTAAATACTAGTATATCCGATGTTCATTGGCTCTTTCCAATAAATGTGGAAGTCTAGAAGCTCTGTGAGTATCTTCGATTTTCTGAAGACCATTCACAGTTAGCTACAGAGCAAGCAGAGAAGAGAACCCTACTCACTGAAAACTTGTACAATCCAAAGAAGACCATAAGAATAATAACTGAGGGGTAGGGTCCATAACAGTGTCTCCAGAATTGTATGAAAAATGTAAAGTAATGAAACACACAAGTGTTAGCATCTTATGTACTTTATATTGGTGGGTATAGTTTATATATATTTAATAAATTATATTTGCTTAGTTGAAAGCATTTGTGAGTCAAGGTTAGATCATTTGCCTTCTTAGAAAGAGACGTTTTCTACTTCTAGAAATAGGTATTGAATACATGAGATAACTCCAGAGTTACGGCACATATTCTGTAACATTTCAATAGAGATACCATCAGACTTATTCAGAGTTAAGTAGTGCATATTATTACAGTGTTTATTTTTGGACCACAGGCTAATGCAAATCCCATATATGTGGTTATGCAAAATGAGCCAGATTCTCATTGTGATTACACTGGTGTACACACAGAGTGATGTCACAGTTTCATTGAGTAAGGAATCTGATCCTGTAACGCAGAGGGTTGTATGGTATTTCAATTAGGTGCTTGATGTGTTTCACCATAAAGGTAGAGGTGACACATTAGTCTGAAGCAATCTTTTGTATGTAATTGACTGAAATTCGTAACACTTTCTGAGATTTTTGGAGGGTGTTATTGCGCAACCATGAAATAATTGTTACAAGATTTTTGCGAAAATCAAAATACTGTATGTTGTCATTGCTTTCCAGATACTTCTTGTGTCATTTTAGCTGGC
This sequence comes from Nycticryphes semicollaris, assembly GCA_013400055.1. NCBI lineage: Eukaryota > Metazoa > Chordata > Aves > Charadriiformes > Rostratulidae > Nycticryphes > Nycticryphes semicollaris. The sequence goes on along the minus strand of VXBJ01005861.1, from coordinate 676,744 downwards.
TATTTACAACATAAAACCCTGTGTTGCAACCTTACCCAAAAGGAACAGTATTAGTTATTCCAGAGTCTTCAGGCTAATAATTTTTTTTTTATTTACATATTTACATCATTTGTATGAAAATACAATTTACATATTTACATTGGATATATTTACATCATGTCAAATTTGACATCAGTTAAATCATACCACTAAAAATATACGTATATGCAAAGTATTGAGAATACAAAAACCCAGGTAAGTACCTGGCTGAAAAAAATTGACCAGAGAGCTGTCTGCTGTGTGGAGAAGAATCTTTATGGGAATACTGTGTGCTCCTTGCTTTTGTTCCATGGAAGTTTTCCACCACCATAATTTCTTGGGAGTGCTGGTCCTTTTAGGTTATGGCAAAGAAGGAACTTGCTTAGGACAAGCCAGACAATTCCTGGCAGCTCTTGTAAAGGAGTAAGAAGAAATTGTTGATTGCTCTAATTACCTTGTTAAAAAGTTGCCAGGCCTTTAGAAGTTCTGCATTCTGTTAGGACCACAAAAGTTATTTGTCCATGTGTCATTATGATAACTTATACTTACCAATGCCCAAAACGTCCTTGCTACATTGACTGACTTCCCTTTAAGCAATCCACAATGAGTCAACTTCTCACCATTCCTGCTGTATGTTTACTCGTATTTCACTTAGCTTGAGCAGTGAAATTGGCTCCCTTTCTCCTCTCACCTTCCCTTTTTATTTATAACCCCATTTTCAGTTCTGGACTGAGTTTCATTCCAGTGCTCTGCAATTGTATTGTTTCATGACACTGCAGAGGAACCATTACATTTTAGAGAGGGAAAAAAAAAAAGTTATTTCTAATGTATTGTACCACTCCCTCTCCTTTTTAAACGTGAGCACTCTCTCTTTGAGTCCTGTGTGTTGCATTGTCTGAAAGCATTTTCCCTTTCTTTGGATGTTGGTCTATTTAATATACTATAAGTCATTGGGACTATTTTTCGTACACAGTTTGCACTACTTTTGGGTAGTCTCAGTTATTTTGTAGTCAGTGTCTTCCACAGGCAAAGAGAATGAATATACAGAGTTTGTCTACTTAGCTTTGTCTTTGCCTTGCTATTTAATAGTTAATGCTTTGTGGTATGTTAAGAGAGTTTCTATAACGTGGCACTTCTTAAGAACTCTTTTTAAAAAGTAGTAATAAACTACAGCCAACTTGTTCTTTTTAAGTGAAACTTCCAGAGTTCTTCAATTGAATCCATTCTCCTTAATAATCATCTGGTCTTGACAATAAATATGTCACCAAAGTTAGTTACTTTTTTTGCAAAAAAAGAGATGGAAATCAACTCGGAATTTTATTTTATTGATACTAGCCTGTGAAAGAAATTGGAAAAATTAAAATCTGCAACGAAATGTTCCTTTGTAGCTTATACAGCAAAGTAGGGTGGGTAAGAATCTGTCAGGTAACTGATTATTCAGAAATGAGAAGTTATTCTGCATTTAGCTGCATTGCTTACTGTTTTCTTCATCATGGAAAAGAATAAAATGTGGTAACAATTTTCTGTATTTGGACTGCTGCCGCACATAATTGGGAACAACAGAGCTAAAGCCTTGATTTTGGTGAAATGCTTAGTCTGCGTGTTGGATTAAAATGTGTGCAACAAATCACTCCAATTCTATAATAATTTTTTGAACATTATTTTTTTATTTTATTACTGTAATGTTATTACTTTTCAGTTACAGACTTCGAGAACTGGGTCAGTTGCAAGAACAAAATTGGCATGAAAATAGTTGTATATTTGTTCTTGAAAGTGGGTTGCCAAAATACTTTTGAAAATGGTTAGTTTGAGTTGTTCTGTACATCAAACGCAACTGATAATGTTGGCTTCACATTGTTAGTGAGCTGGTCTTTAAAAGTCCTTGTTCTTAAACCAGTATCTGAGGAAGACTAGATAATACTTGCTAGATATACATGTTAAACAGATCATCTGTGCAGAAGTGGATTTGCGAAGCAGCTTACGGAATGGAAAATAAATTTAGGCTGAAGTGTGCCAGCAAGTCAATATATGAGAACAATTTGCAACAAGCAAAGGTGAGGAAGACATGCAGAAACGGGGTCATCAGATTCATGAATTAGAGGATAATATTCTTAGGGCTGGAGTATGTGAGGCAGTAACTAACTTTTGTGGCTGACTAAGACAGAATAAAGAGTTATAATACCAGTGGAAGTTATTTATTGCAAGTGTTAGATATGCTTCCCTGGATGTTTTTTACTCTTGTTAAAATAACGAGAGGCAACTTGGAACTGTGATATGTCCGCAGCACAGATGTGGTATTTTGAGACATTTCTGCTGCCAGATTTATACCTCTGCCAGAAATACTGCCTGAATGGTTGCACTCCGAGTCCTTAGTTCCAGTGACATCTCAGCACTAGCCAGTGTTAAATCTCAGCAAGTTGGGCTCTGTGTTGCACTGTGCACTGAAGCAGATGGGAAAAGGTCTTGTTAGTATGTGAAGCCATCACTGGCGCTGGAAGGGAGCAGACAGAAGTGGTGTGGTGATAATTTTCTTCACATACCACAGCTAACCCTCATTGGTAAGAAGTGTTAGACTTTGTAGGAAGTAAGTTTTAAATTGTTTTCTTTCCTTCTGAACACCCTCTGCTATCTTTGCCATGTACTTTCCAATGATGACACATTGGGATCCGACTGGGGTGAGTAATGGTGTCTGGCTTGGGGGAGGAGAGGCCAGGGAGTGCTTAACAGTGAGTAATTATTGAGGAAATGGCCCGTGTGGAAAAAAGAGTGTTGTGATTGGATGCATTTATCAGCTGGCATTTCAGTGTCACCTGTGGACGGAGAATTATTGTGTCTGACTTTTTAAATGGTTGGAAGTAGTGCCTTGAGCTAACATGGGAACAGGGTGTTGTGTGTCTGGTCTTTATTCAGTCCGTGAAGTGAGATGTGTGACACATCCCATGTTAAGAAAGATGGATTAAATAATAGTTATCCCATGGGTTCCTGAGCAGAGTCATTCACTTTCCTGATCACTTAAAAACCACAAAGTCCTGTATGCAAAACATGATTTCATGATAGCCTACAAGAAACTGAAACGGACATTTTGCAAGTGAAAATGGAGTTAGGGGCCCTTCCCTATTCCTCTGGTACAGTGACACACAGGTTTGCCTTTGTCTTTTGGGATGGGTATGTGTAAATGAATGTAAATTCTGTTCTTTCTGTCCTTATTGGGAGATTTTAGTGCATCTGAAAATACCTAGATTCACTTTGAAGGGCATTTGGAAATCAAGCCTGAAATGCTAAACCTTTGTGTTCTCTAAATCTCTGTGCTATTGTGGAGTTTACTGCTACAGTCAGCTTGGTCATGCTGTGCTCTTGTGTCCATTCTGAGATTCTCTGCAATTCTTGGAATTTTACTGAAAAAATTCTCATTTCAGGCACAGCAGATCCTGCCTCCTGAAATGAGGCATGTGGTATTTTTCTCCATCATCTTTAAATGTATGGCTACCTTCTCTCAAGAGAGTAAAATATTTGAAGTACCGTGAAACATACAGTGATGGAAACGATGTTTTTCCATTACCAGTATAGTTTATCTAATCAGAGATACCGTATGGTTTTCAATGCTTTTAGGAACCATGGCTTGCTCAAAGAACTAAAAAGTCAAGAGTTGGCGTTTCTTATCATATTTGTGCTGCCATTGTGTCACCATCTATTTATGATCTTAGATCAGGGTATCTGATACACATTTATTCCATTCCTGGTTTTTAAACTCAGGAAAAGTGAGACAGGAGTTTTGTTTGTGCTAGCACACCTAAATCAGCTTGGTTAAGTGTGATTATGTGTGCGTATTTTTAGGATTCATTTAAGATTCTTCATTCATGGCTCAGTGAAAGCTAATTTTTTTTAAACACTGTCTTTAACTCTGTTCCAAAAACCATAATGTGCTTCATGTCATTCTCATATCATTCTTATTGGTGACATGTGAGTTGATACATTCAGAGTTTCCTTCTCCCCCATTAATTTTCCCATATATAAGTGTCCAGCCACTGGACATTTTTGGAAACTTCTTTGGAAATCCCATCATCTGTTTTTCTAATCTTAATCCCACTTTTTATAATCTAAAAGTTGCATTTAAGGCAAATTTCTCCCCTCTATAACAGAGATGTGCTAACATTTCTCATATACAACATTTTCAGCTCCTGCCATTCCAGGCCAGGGAAAGATGGAAGCTTGATTTTTCATACTGTTCCTGTACTGACTGCAGAGTGCTGCATTTTAATTACCTAGTATTTTTTTCTGATTGTAACTGCACAGTTACTAATTTTTTCACCATTTAAAATTCCAGTTTGTACTTTTAAGAGTGCCATTGAAAAACAGAATGCTATAAAATTCCTTTTTTCCCCTATTAGAAATATACATATTGGATGCTTGAGAAAAAATTGCTGCCCAGAGTTGTGTACTGTATTAAAAGGATTCTGCTACTTGAAACTCAGACTGCTGACGTTTTAGCTGGCATTATTCTTTGACTCTGTGAGATCAGTTTCCAAATGAACGTTCACAGGTACAGCCAGTTGTGATTCTCTTTGCTGCTGGCTGGCCAAGCAGTGACATGGGCTATCAAGTGCAGCGGGTCACATGTGAGCGGTGCTGGGTGGGCTTTGCAGAGATGAGACCATGTTTCTGCCTTGTACAGAGAAACTTCCAGTGTTCCTCTTCTTTCATACCCAGCTGATAAAAATAGCCTACAAAACCAACCCACCAAACAGCAGAAAAAAAATGCTGCTAGGCAGGAAAGTAAGTTGTAATAAAGATCAGCTTTAAGGTACTTCACTTGCCTTAGAGCCCTCTCTGACCTTTCTTTCATTACTTGTTTGATAATGGAGTATTCTTTTCTTTCCCTTTCCCCCTGTATTAAAGAAAGGGAAAGTTGCCAGTTTGTGTTGCTGAGGGTGGTTTCAGTTCCACAGCAGTCTTGGCTGGATTTGGGGGTTCATGCAGCATTATGCCCACGTGAAGCTAGCAGGAATGCTTCTTCCCTCCAAGCAACGTTCTGGGTTTACCTCTCAGCCAGCATGCAGCACAAGATACTGTATGAGCTGTGTGTGGTGTATACTGAGAACTGGAAAAACAGCACTCATTTTGTCCTTATCAATTTTTTTATGATAGCAAGAGATGGTATTTTCCCGTTTTCAGTAACGAGCTCTTGATCATGATGAGATAAAATGCTGGCTTGCTACGGTCCTATCCTTCAAACTTTGCACCCATTCAGTTTCCATGACTTTTAACAGGGGTGTAGCAGTCTGTCAGCCTCCTTAATAGGTGGTTATCAGTTTGCAAAATCAGGCTGTTAGTCTCAAACTTCAAGAACTCTTTGTAGGAGATTTATATAGAATGAATCTCGGAGGCAAGAGTCACCAGAATTTCATCCAGCATCTTTGAACTAACAGAATTGTTTAAGCTGTGTTCTGTTAGTTCAAGATTTTTTTTAAAACTTTATTTTTACATTGAAAACTATATTGTGCTTGAAAACAAAGAAGTTAATGTGAACTGAGGGCTTAAGTTGTGTATCTGGTGTTGAAAGTCTTGCATTATCCTGGTGCTCGGAGTCTCTTTGGTGCTGTCCAGCATTACTTGGAACAATTATCATTATTTATTGCTGTGCTTGGTTTTGATCAAAGCCTGCCAGTATTACATATTTCAGCAGCCTTTCTGGTCCTTTTAGGAGCATAAAGGATCTTTTGAGACGATAACTAAAATGATTTGATAATTGTGGCTGCAACAGGAACGAGTTTTAGATCAAAATGCAGCTTGATTCTTTCCTGTGGACTCAATAAGCTGGATTCTTGTGTGGTGTAAACCAACCTTGTTCTATTGCCCCTTGTTCTTTTTGTCTGTTTATGAACTTAATGTGGTTTTACAGTTTCTGCCGTCATCGCCTCAGTCTGAGGCTCCCTGTGGAATTAGTCCTTAATCAAAATAGCTAGGAAGTATATGAAGAAGCAGATAAAGTTGTTAGATAACTGTGACTAATGCCTTACTGAAGGCTGCTTGCACGTGCTGAAATTTGCATTAGAAGTCACTTAAAACACTTGAATTATGAGTTTTACTAAAATAATTTCAAGTCTCAATATCTTCAGTTAAAATTAAATTATCACTGGAAAAAAAAACCCCAACCTCCAACAAACTATGTAATAGCTTTTCTGGCTATGTTTTCTCCCTTTCTCTCTTTTCGGCTCTGGACAGATTACTTGGAACCTTGTGTTTGAGATTTACTTGTTGAAGGAGTTTGAGTAATCACAAATGGGCACAGCCGTATAAGGAGACTTGTTACAAAATAAAGATTGATGTTTTAAGCTCATATCCCAAGTTAGTGCCTTGTAGCATAGACCTTAGGGTTTACTTCTGAAATCAGCCTAACTCAAAACCACACACTCCGAAGGAAAATGGGGTATCTCAAGGAAATCTCTCTACACGTGATACTATTCTCTTTTATTTTGCCATCGTGTTAGTGGAATCCTATTTCCTTCTTGTATGCCTTCGTCTTGTAATGTGTCAAAAAATCTTAAACTCAGTGTTAAGAACGCTTTAGTTTTAGAGCTCTTTTTGTTAAGCCTCTATATGGAAAACAAAAAGGACTTGATGGATTTCTCTATGGCAATTAAGTCGGTGTGTACATGTAAATTTTTCTTATACATTTTTTGGCTGTTACAATTTTCCATTAAGAATGGAAAGGAAAATCTTACTTTTGAAAAGGTAAAAGAGATTGTATTTCAGAAAATAGAAGGAATCCGTACTCAGCAGAAAACTGAGTATCAAGAATAAAAGTTATCAAGGCAAAAATTAGGTGAAAATAAAGTCTATAATTCTCCATATTAAAATGCTATGAACTTGGATAATAACAAAAGGAGCTGGATTTCCTTGGTTTTGAGTGCATATTAGACCTACTGAAACTTTGTGGAAAGATTTGAATGATTATAAAGTTAAATTCACTGAGCTCACCATATTTCTAAGTTGTATTAACCACTGCAAAGTCATTTATAGCTTGAAAGCAAACAATTGTAAATGCTGATCCATTCATATTCTACCATAAAATACAAGATGGGTTATTCACTACTGTCTGACGCGTGCTTCCCACTGCGACCAAGAACAAAACGATTCCTTTTTAAACTGTCTATATATAAATGACATAGGGACAATCTACAATGAGGTACTTCATTCTGAGGAGGTAGATTGGAGATTTCCTGTTGCCAACACAAAACTGTGGCGTTTCTAAAGAAATTACAATCTATTGTTTTAATATTAGGAGTTTTAATATAGGGAGTTTTGCATAGTCTCTTAAGTAGCTCTCTTAGACCTCATTTTGCTCAGGGTTGAAGAATTGATCTTGTAACTAAGTTGTTTTAGTTGATAGGTGTAATGAATCATGACTTATTTGTATTAATTTTTGCGTTGAAGGAGTAAGATAAAGCTGGTAATATTTGGGTTTGTACTACATGCTTCCAAAGCTGAATTTCCACAACAAGAAATGAGAAAAAATGATAATGCAAGTTTTGACAGGAGCAAAACAAGCCTATCTAACTAGGAAAATGAAAGCAGTTACAAAAATGCTTAAAAATGGGAAGAAAACTTGATAGAAACTGTAATGTAGAAAATCAGTATGAGAAGTGAAGGGACACACTGAGAAATACCAAGCCAAAAAAGTTAAGGTGGTGAAAAGGAATTACATAACTAAGGGTAAGAGAGATGTTAACAGAGATTCTGACCCATTTCACGATGAGGCTGACAGAATTGCTAGGAAATAGGGAAAAGTATTCAGTAAAGTAATTGGGGATAAGACAGAAATTTTATATTTGCAATCTGATAGCATTTAAGGATGACAATAAATAGCAGTAATTGCATATTTTTATACAGCTAATCCAGCTAACGAGCACCAAGGAGACTGAAAAAAAGCTAGCTAAAGGCTTCTCATAGCATGCAGGTTAATCCTCCATAAATCTGGAGATTCGTGACAAATTTCCAGAGGCTGGGAGAAAATTAGTGTTGTTCCAATATTTTAAAAGGAGAAGAGATGATGTGGGTGATTGTAAGCCTGTTGAACAGGCAAAAGATAGAATAGCAGTCATGGGATGTAATACCATTTACTCTGCATTAACTACGTATTAATTTGGTACAAATTAATCCGAAATAGGTCTTTCAAACTGACTTGATACCCTTTCTGAAAAGATCGTGTTTACTTGATGAAGAGAATAGTAACAATATAGCACTGTTGTATAGCTTACAGGACTTCTGTAAGGCATTTTATTTATTATATCAAAGAGTGGCTTGATTAATCAGCAGAATTAGAGTATGTGGACACAGCATCCCTGGATTGGAATGACGATTAGTTCAATGATAGTTGTCAAGATGCACCTGGTGTGGGGAGAGGGGGCAGACAGGCAAGGCATCCATTCTTACTTCTGGCCTCTTTTACACTTTTTATTAATGGTTTAGTGCAAACATATTGTTGTTAACAAAGTTGCAAAGTGGGAGGACTTTATAATGTCATGACTGTAAGACATTGTGGATTACTTAGTGACCTTGCCTGAGGCACCTGGTAACTATTTCAGAACAGACAAATATCAGGTTGAGAATTTGCTGGCTCTGCTCACAGGATGCTGGACTCTGGCCTGGTGCACCATAACAGAAAAGCATTTTAGGGTCACTTGGGAAGAATTAACTGAGGGTGCACCCCGGATGTACAGGAGACAGCAGGAGTTGGCAGTACCACTGTTTGGTTGTTGCCCTTGGAGAATGGAACAAAATAAAGCCTCCTACTAGTATTTTATTAACATCTTAGCTTAATTCTGTCTGTTGGCTAAGTGGCCTGTCCTACCATAAACAAATCAGAGCAGATGTGTTCCACATGCCCTCCATTCAGCTGTAGGCAAAGCTTACCCCCATATCTGGTACAGTGTATGCCTGAATAATAACAGGGAAAACTGCAGAGGCTGTACTTTCTTCCCTTGAGACTCATTTGAGAATGACACTTGGGAAAATAAACACATCCTAACTCTTTTATCAGTATTACTTTAATTAATGCACTATTTAAAACAAAGGGATGAAAAGTCTTCCCAAAGAGTATTGCTAGAGATGAAACAAAGCAGCACAGGAGACCTGCAGAATTTTAAGTATCTAATACTCCTGGTAAAATAGTCACAATGTATTTATAGCAGTGCTTATTGTCAGTGTATTTGAATGAGAAGAAAACCTGAGAAAACTCCTCTGCAGAACACCGCTAAGTTAAATTGTTGGGCCGGTGAGCGTTTTATGTGCAGAAGACTTGCCTAAATGTGCTGCTGTTTTGCTTTATTATGAGTTTTGTTGTGCGTTTTTATTGCCATGCTGATTAGGTTTCCCATCTTTGGCGCAGATTACAGGACTGGCCCTTGCTTCACTTTGATCACCAACCAGATGTGCCAGGGACAGCTCAGTGGAATAGTCTGCACAAAAACCCTTTGCTGTGCAACAGTCGGGAGAGCTTGGGGCCACCCCTGTGAAATGTGTCCTGCCCAGCCGCATCCCTGCCGCCGAGGCTTCATTCCGAACATTCGCACCGGGGCCTGTCAAGGTAAGTTAGCAGCCAAGTTTCCCCAAAAGCTGCTGAAATTGTTACTGGATTAATCTTAATTGAGTTACACTGCTGTGAATAACCTGTCCTAAGTCATTATCAGCTATATGTGTGAAGAATGGAAAAACATTGTCAGATGCATTACTTCATGATTCAGTGAGTGCCTGATGTTCAAGTGAGTACATTAGTAACTTAGGTCATGTGAGAGCAGCCAGCATCTTAATGAATTTCTCACTGCCAGCAGCCCTTTCCCTTGGTTCTATAACGGTGTTTTTCTGAGCGCAGCACTTGATCATTCTGTGGAGGAATGTTTCAAAAAGCACTCAAAACATGCAAAAATCAATCTGTGGCAATACTGTTCCATTTATCCGGTGTGGGATTTTTTAGCTAAAATTTGTTGATTTTGGATTCCTCTCCAGTGTCTTATCTCTCAAGCAACCCTACTTCAGCCTGCAAAAAAGTGCATGTCGTGCCATTTGAAATGCCCTATTATGTATTTTATACGATTTTGGAAATGCATTTGCATTTGTTTCAAATCGTAAAATCCACCCAGATGTTGCTTACTTCTTTCAGAGCATGCCTTACCATAGAAAGTCCTTACACTGCTTTTGGCTTTTATTCTAATACTTCCAGCTGTATAAATTCTTTTATTGTCTGGATGTCTGGCAGGAAACAGGAGAAAGTTAACAGGGGCAGCTATGTATTAAACTGATGTGGATTACACATTCCCAGGACCATATCTTTAGGGCTAGTTTATTTCAATCTGTCTAATGTTTTCTAATAAGTTACAATACTTTTGAAAGTAGGGGAGATAAAGATTATAAATCTATGAATAATTTTATTTAATCATGAAATTCTTATGAAGGACTTCAAGGCATTCCATTGCATTAAAAATGTAGATATCCTCTGTCACAGGCCAAGTTCTGGCTGGTGAACTTTGAGATGGGCACCTCTGATGTGGACGCCACACAGCATGCACATATTTTGACCTCAGCCGTTCTATTCCCACTCTCACTGTAAAGGTCAGAACTAAATTATGCAGAAATCTGTGAGTCGAGGTTCTGGACAATTCTGAAATCTTATGTACATGAATATGTGGCCCACACCCCTGAACTCATGCCACACCTAGTTATATCCCTCTTGTTTGTGTCACGGAAAAGCTGCAGTGACCTCTCTAGTGGGTTTGTGCAGTTCGGAATAAGGCCACTTCTGCTTGCTGCACATTTCTTAGCATGAGGCTACATTTATGCTAATCTATATGCGGTGCCAACACAATTTTGGCCCAGTGTATTTGACTTGTACTTTCCAGTTTTCCCTTCTCCTGTAATGTGTTCATAATTTCAACAGATCTGCTATGGAACCACATATTAGCTTTATTTTTCATGCAATTGTACTAAATCCAGTCCTTTTGAAATCAGATAACATTCATTCAGACTGAAGACATTTCAGGGATTTCACATCCATATTCAATCTAAATAAAGGAAAGCAGGTTAAATAAAATCCAGGTTCTCTGAAGAGAAAAAGGAACCGTTAAAGTCAGAAAAAAATAAAACGGAGGGGAGGGCAAGTTTATTTTTAAAAGTAAATAGAATAATGCTGCCCACAGTTTGACTTTGTCTGACCGAAAGTTAAATTAATATCACAGCTGAGATTTTTAAAGACAGGAGGAAAATAAAAGCCAAAAGGTGGGATTTTGAAACAGACATTGTGACTCAGGAGCATAACTTGTATTTTTTTTATTTTATTTTTTTTTTAAAGTCAGTCCAGTGCCATGAAGTCTGGCTGATTACTGTTATTCAAGCACAGCATATTGCTGTAGCTCAAGTCCCAGCAGCACCATGGCTGTGGTGAGGGTGCTGAGGGCGGTGCTGATGCTCTGAGCCTCCCAGCAGAGCAGGTAGCTGTGGGACAGCACTGCTCCAGCTCCGCTGCTGCACCCCCGGCAATCAGCCCAGGGACCTTTACATAATGCTCTGCCATGTGGTACAGATATGCCCCTTGGCGTTCCTGAAGCTTCCTACTTGTGGCTTCCAGGGAAATTGCCTCTTGGCCTTTTGTACAGACATAATACTTTACTTTTCAGACTACAAGACATATTACAGCTGGCTCGCTGGGATTTATAAAGGGAGATTTGAAGGCGTCATCTCCTTCAGCCTGTGTCCCTGCATTGAAACCAATCCCAGTGTGAAGCCCAAGAATTCAAGAAATCATGTTTTACCAGCAGCAGCTGATACTCCTTGGAGAAATGAGGGAAGAAGCACAAGCATTTGGGTTGGAGACCGGCAAGTGCTCGGTTTGCTCCGAAAGGACAAGGAGCAGCAGACGCAGGACAGCCCCTGGGGACAGAGCCAGACCTCTGCTCTCTCCTGTTGCAGTGCCACTCCTCCTCCTTCAGTTCCTTTTCTCTAGCTGTTACTAAGCTGTAGGAACACTTCTGCAGCTAAGCAAGGACACACATGTTGTTGTGCTAAAATAGCTGTGAGGCCAAAAACTGGGGCCCCTCAAAAATGTTTGTCTTGAGCTTCCTACCTAGCCTGTGATATCATCTTTGTTTCATTTTCTTGAGTGAAAAAATTCAAAGCAAAGACAGAGAAACAAATGGGGAAAAATACTATCCAAATTTATGAATGTGTAAGCAAGTCATTCATAATTCCTCCTGAGACATTAATTATGGCTATGTAACTCCTTCAATTGAATCCTAACCACAGCTGAAGGTCATTGGTGCTGATCTTACTGGAGTGTTGAGTTAATCATTTCCATCAATAATGACTGTGCAGTTCCCTCCTATGCCTCTCCATGAGGCCCCCTCCATGCACATTACAGACTGCTCCTCTGCGGCTCCTGCATCTCTGCGATGGGGAGCTCTGCATTGTATGAACTTGCCAAGGGGCAAGTGACTTTGGGTGCCCATACTTTAAAGGAACCTGGGTTTTGGCAGGCTGTCTTTTCTGCACACCAATCCCCAGATGTTTTGGAAAAACAAAGCAATAGCAGTTAGATGTTTAATGTCTGTAATAATAATAGCCATGTGATTTCGTGCAGAAAATATTTAGAGTACTGTACTTAATCATACTTTGCATAGAGTAATTACAAAATTAGTGTCTGTCTTCACAAGCAAGTACCAAAATATTATGATGGGTGAAGAATGGATTTAGGCATATTTACTTGCATTTCTGTGTAGATAAATTATTTTTATTGTTCTCGAGAAATGAATTAAAAGTGGGATTTTTTTTCCTTTTTTATGTGATAGATGTGGATGAATGCCAAGCCATCCCTGGGATCTGTCAAGGGGGAAATTGCATTAATACTGTTGGATCTTTTGAGTGCAAGTGCCCAGCTGGACACAAGTTTAATGAAGTGACACAAAAATGTGACGGTAAGAACTTTTAGAACTTTCTTCTGAAAGTAAAGGCAAGGAAGTCTTCTTTTTGAGGCCAACTTTGTTTAGAAGTTTGTAACAAACTCTCTAGTCTCTCTGTGAATATGAAAATAGCATTCTTCAGAACAAATAAATAACAAATAATCCTTTCTCCTCCTAAACCAGAAAATCTTGAATATTGGCCCTGCAGCTTTTTCCAGCCTTTTATTCATGTAACATTTTAAAGACTTAAAGGTACATCTGAAACAAACATTAAAACTAAGAATATCGTTTAACCAATATGTTGCTTGAGAAATGCTTGAGGCGCATGTGTCTGTATCGTGTTCGACACATTCGCACCTGCTCAGGTAAGCTGTATTTAACATTAGTGGAAGTTCGATACTGCTGAGTGAAGACTGCAGGAATGTGCTGTAAACTCATCCTTACAGTTGCAAATGTTAAAAAAGGACAAACATTTTACCTTTATTGGTTGTCCTATTTTGGAAGTACAACAGGTGCTAGATATTAGTGTGGAAATTTGCAGTGTATGATTACGGGATCTTGCTAATTTTTAACTGTGATATCATAGAATTTTTTCTGTTCCTGTAATACAATAATCAGGCATAGACATCTCCTTTGCTTTATGGATTTTTTTTTTTGGATACATAAGGAACATAGTACTGAAATGTGTCAATTGCACAGTTTTGATTCATCTTTAAAAATCATCTGCACTTCACAGTAAACTCTTACATCTGGTTCTTTTAGTCATTAGGCAAAAATTTAATTAATTAGAGCAGAAAAGTTTCTTAAGTGGTTAGTGATTTTGAAGCGCTGACTTTCAATATCATAAAGGTGTATGACTGAGCCTAAGGTGTGCATGCACCACCCTTTCTTGCATCAGGTGCCTTCAAAGAAGAACAATTTTTTTAATCATTTTGGAAGAATTGTGACTTTTTCAAAAGAAAAGTTCCTATTTCAAGCATAACTTTATAATTTAATTGCAGGTTAGTGAAAGCAATTTCATAGGAGTTTGTACACAGCATAGTTTTTATATTGACTGCTAATGTTTTTGGCAGAAAGTCACCCAACTTCAGGGTACAACAACATTGCACGTGTTTCCTTTTGAATGAAGTACCAAGGAGACGGTGAATAGGAAAGACTGAACGTATGCCTTGTTAAGTATTAGTACTTAAAATACTGACAACTGTAGGCTTGCATAGGCTTCATTGTGTAAACATGCCGATGGTATGTTTCAGTTGCTGATTCATGTGGGGGAAAGAAACCAACCACAAACCAAACAAAAAACCCTAGTCATAGAAGACAAATCCACAACCAACAACCACCTTCAGAGCCTTCACTTGGTAGTTGTTGAGGGACTACACCCAAGAACCTGGGAGCTTGGTTCATTCCCAAATCCTGCCACAAATTTTCACAATCTTGTGAAATCCCTTTGGAGTGACTGCATGGCTGCAAAAATGAAGTTTCCTTTCCATACCTCCTTTTTGAACCTCAGTAGAGAGACATTTACTTCCAGTACAACTTCATATTGCATGTACCAAGCAATTTTAGTTCAAGCTGTGTAGGTATTGATCCAATTCAAAGAATTAAAGGTAGTACCCTTATACTAGCAGCATGAAATAGGATAGTGATTCAACAGTTAAGAGTACAGTCACATATCTGTTCTCCTTTTTTAAATTATCCCTTTGATTTTTAAGTTGAAATCTCCAATAAAAGACAAGGTATTTGCCTTAATTAACTGGAATTGATTCTAATACATAATAATGATCATGTGCTTGGTTTAACTTCCTATCTAGCAAGTAGGATTGCTGGCATCTGTAATATATCCTTGGTCACTGATTTAGTAGAAGTGGGAGCTAGCTGCTGTAGTATGACCATTATTTTTTTTTTTAGTAGGTCCCCACTAAAGTAAGATCGTGATAGACCAGTGAGACAACAAAATGGGAAATTAGGTGTGTTCGTTGAAGGTCTCTTTACCAGCATAGCTAGTGGAAAACTGTATTTTAGGTGTTATATTATTTCACTGCTTCATATCACCACTCCTCTCATGGTTGTGTTAGTACTGAGGTACATACTTTTTAATGGTGATCGTGGGAAGTAATTTTTCCTGAAGTGACAGGAAAAATTAGTGATGTCTGTAAGTACATCAAATATACTTACCTTTTTAAAACTTGCATACTTAACAATGACAATGTTGCTTATATGAATGTCAACACTAACATAAATAGTGAAATACTGTTTGGGTTAGGCTCAATCCTAAAATAAAGAGTGATGATTTTGCTTTTAGAAAGGTCGGGCTCTATATAAACAGTGGCAACACTGACTTTAAGATAAACATTGGTGAATTTAAGTCAGAAATGCTTGAATCAGATCCATTTACGACTGCATTTTTCTCTGTTAATTAAGAGCTCTATTCAGACCAAAATTCAATTTCCACATTTTTTGTCACTGAGACTTTTGGGCCTCCTGCAGAGTATAATCCTGGATCAGAAGCCAGAAGACTCTTAACAGTGCTCCCAGGGCACTCAGACTTGATGCTTTGGCAACACTCTCAAAGTACCACCGAACAAAAAGTCACGCCCCTCTCTCACACCCAAGCAAGGAATGTGACCCACATCACGACAGCCAGCAAGATGCTGGGGAGGAATGAGTGCGCAGGGGCCCCAAGGCCTGGCACCACTTAGGATGGGTTGGTCTGTGAGGTCTGGTTATCTCTATGCCACCCCACTCCCTCTGCTCCTTTCCTGCAAAGGCAAGGGGTCACAAAGGTGTTAGAGCATCCAGTGCTTTACCTAGGGGAAGAGGAATTGGTCATTTTTATATTACTGAATTTTTGTATTACTGTCTTCACAGGAGAAGTAGAACAGTGATCCTCTCTACTTGCTAAAATGCTCATTAATGGTCCTGTGGGACTTTGGGTGTTTCCCCATCTGTTGGGGCCAAATTCCAATTCAGGCGTTACATTTAAATTCCTCCAATAGTTCTTAAAGACCAGGATATTATTCACTCCTTGCCTCGGCGTGTTGGGTGGTGTTGCAGTATTTAGTCTCAAAAGTTTTTGTGGTTGGTGAAATCATTATTACAGCCATGTGTCTTATCTGTTTGCAGACCTCTGGAGGAGGGGTTGGACAGAGTGCTGTGATGGCATTATTTCTGGCTGGATTCTCCCTGTCATTGGTCTCTCTAGAGAATAATCTCCCCTTCTGCTCTGCTTTGCTGATTCTTCTTGTAGGTACCATGGAAAAAAGTGAGCTGTTTTTGTGCTCAGCTGGACTCCAGGTTCCTAGAAGATGAGAGCACTGCTAAGTAGATACAGCTGCATTGTTAAGACAGTCACTGGAAACCAAGGGGAAAGTACACATCACAGGCAGGCTACTGATGGTAATTAAGGAGCAACTGGGGCTGGCGTAGGTTGTAGGTAACACAAACTCCTAGCAGTGGAAGAAACCCTCTGTTCATGTATGCAGTTATGATCAGACGTAAGAAGATGTTTGTTAGGTTTTTTTTGTTTCAGACTTTGAAAATTTTTCTGCATTGGATCTATGATTATGTTTGAGTGAATAGATTGAGGTTCATTAGTGAAGAAAATCACAATACAGACTTTTCTTTAAAATTGCTGGCAAAATCTAAGGGGAATTGTGGACATTGCCTGACTTCTGCAGTAGATACTACAGTTTCTGTCTAGAAACCTGTTGAAACTTAAGAACATTCACTTAGTGGAGAAAGCCAGGAAAGGTAATTTTTGTTGCCTGCAGTCGTCTTGCTTGGAGCTATAATCCTGTCGGATTGCATTAGCTGAACAGTACCTCGCTGCTCAGTGCTTTTATATGGGGGATTTCCCAGAAAACACCCAGCACAGAAAGAAAGATGGGCAATTCAGGAGGTGCCACATTTCCCTTCGAGTCAGTATTGAACCATTGCCTCAGTATGGTGCCAGGAGATGATGTGCTACTGGAGGTACCATGAGACCTAACAGATAAGCTCCTAATTGCTATGGTCATTAGAGGGCCCATGACAGTTTTCTCCATTCTAGCATGCAGAATTCAAACTGGAGGGGTTATGGTTTACTTACTGCTAGTAAATCCCCTCTGATTTTCATCCATCATTATTAAGCAGTAAAACAAACTCTCTGGCTTTTTGCAATTTACAGATGCAATATTTTCTTGGGTTCTGTTTCACTTGTGTTTATAAGATGAGTAACAAAAGATCCTGAGTCAAAACTGCTGATTATGCCCCTAGCACATAAGTTAGGAGACGTCTCAGACCACACCGAATTTGATCGTGAATATTAATTATAAAATACCTATTCTTGTGCCAGAACTAATTTAGCTAACCTGCCCCTCCTTCTCTTATTGTCTTGAAGATATTGATGAATGCAGCACCATTCCTGGAATCTGTGATGGAGGAGAGTGTTCAAACACAGTTAGCAGTTACTTCTGCAAATGTCCTCCAGGGTTTTATACAGCTCCTGATGGCTTAAAGTGCATAGGTGAGTAGAATCCTACAAATAATGACAGTATGTGTCATGAACATTGATTGATATGTAAAATGGGTACCAGAAATGTATTTCAACTCATGATCTTGAAATCCTTCTTTTACATAGAAGTACATTATGTGTCTATATATGTATTCTGAAATGAGTTTTCTATTTGCAGGATGTGTTTCCTCTTTCCTTCTTTATTGTGACCTTTCCTTTCATCCTTTTATTTTTCTTATTGCAGTTTTTCTATTATGCCATATTTGTTGCCTTAAAATAGACAGAATTTATTTAACAGAGCTCCTTAATATTCTTGCTCTCATGCGTGTCTTTGATTTAATCAATTTTATATTCAGCAGTCATTTAGAAAAGCAAATACACTTGAGAAAGAAGGTAATCACCCCGAACAGCTTTTTTTTCCCCGCATTCCAAGTGTTGTGACCTTAATGCAGATATTTTTTGTTAAAGGGAGTAGTGTGATAAGCTGGGTGTAGGACAGTTGTATCTGCTTTCATGATGTTGATGATTTGGCAGTGCTGTTCTTTCAAGCTTTCATGGTGGCAGAGCAGAACTTGTCTTCCAAAGGCCAGACCAGGAATGAAATGAGTGTGTGAATTAAATGACTCCCACTGCACTGCCAAAGCCGTAATAGAGAATGTTAGCTCTTATTGCTTCTGGGAAGCATACAGCTTGCTTTGAGGCAGGTCAAGTATTCAATTAATAGGTTTTTTTCCTCATTTTTACCCAGTAATTTTTTTTTCACTGCTAGTGTTGAATTTTGAGGAATTATTGTAATTTGAGAATCAAAAGATTAATTTCCTTAGTTCTGGCTCATTTATTTAAAGGCTTATACACAGCGCCAGCAGTGGGGTTCAAAAGAGTGCCCTGTGTTTAGAACCTTTGGTAGAAAATAATTTGGAAAAAATTGAAAAAAAACCCCCAAAAAACCCTTCTCAGATAAAAGTACCAAATGCTACTAAATTCCTCAAGAGATCTGGAAGTAGTTTGGGTTATGATTCATTTTGAATGGTGCCATTCTATTTCTGCAGGCTATATTTCTTCCATTATCAAGAACAGCATGTTGGTAGATTGGATCCATACTGTACAATTAAAATGCAAGTGGCAGTTGCTTATATTGCTTCAGATTAATAGCTCCTAAACGACTGTGGATCATTAAATCATCAATTGCTCCTTGTACTTAATATTTATGAAGGAGATTCACCTTTCTGTTACAAAAAAATTTTAGGGATGCACAACTTCCATTTGCTTTCTACTTTTTATCGTCATTGCTCAGTCAGACTGCCCAACGTTCCCACCTGTGTTATATTCTTGCAGTTTTCCAACCTTTTTTTACCCACTGTATTTGTAGGCTGAAATAGTTCAGCTAAAGAATTAAGTATTTAAATGATGACAAGCTGTATGTATTAAGTAATAGGCCAGACTATGAGCCATCATTAATATTTTGCCTTTGTGTCCAATGCAAAACGTGCTAAATAGGAAGCACTATTAATTTTGTGCAGATATTGTGGATTCATGTCTAATATGCAGCCTGCATACTTGCCATATTAAGAAGGATAGAACCCAAATCTGTATTTGAGCTGGGCAAAACACGTGAACTTGATTTAATTGCAGCATGCCTATCTTAAGTGAAAAGTGTTAGGTGAATGTGTCTATTCTGTTAGGGATGAGGAAGTGCTTCTGAGAAATGTATCCCTTATGGGACTCAAACTGAGCAGCACTAGAGCCAAACATCCAAAGGAAGAACCGGGAGTTCCATTATTACAAACCTTGAAAATTAGAATAGACAAAGCAAAGATAATATCTCCTGGAGCTGAAGAGCAGAAAGAAGAGCAGGACATCTCAACCCAAGTATGTGAAGAGTGCTATGAAGAAAACTGAAGCTACTAGTCCATACCTCCAGCTGGCATAAATTTGTTGGTCAGTTGTACTGTCTTACTTTTTGACAGCTTTTTTTAAGGCAAAATTTTATTGAAAGCTATTTTCATGGTGATTTTTTGCCTTTTCAAAATGTAATATTTTATTTACTGAAAAACAAAAATACTAAAAGCTGAAACAGTAAAGAAGTTGTTTCCTGCTGTTATTAGCCTTATTTTGGTGTTTTACCATTTGGAACAGAAATTGAAAAAGAGAAAAAGGAATCACTTCTGATTAGGAATGTGGAAAGATTTGGTGTTTTTCTCACAAATTTACTGTCTTTCTCTGAAAATGATGTGCCTTTTGGCACACACGCATCTTACACCTGTAAGAAGACAAAGATGTTTGCTGTGTGTTTACCTTCTTATGGTACATTGTGTGCATACATAGATCCCGTGTAGATCCTTTTTCTGCTTCTGCCCATTACTGCTTTTAAGTGTTTCAAAACTGGGTACTGATCAAAACTGGGCAGGATGAATTAATAGTGTCTGTCAGCGGACTTCCTTGTTTACCATCCACTCCACCATCACACCAAGCAGCTGAATATCTTCCCACCCCACGTGAAGACCAAAATGACAACAGATGCAGCAGGGAACAGTTAGCTTCAGAGCTTTATTTGATTTTTAAAATGGTAGATTAAGGACTGTATGTATTTGGCAGTTTAGTCGGGTGCCAGAATAAAATGGTAGACCAGAAGTAGAACTGAATAGATTTGTTTTTTCTCCGTTTCAGATTTCCATTATATGATAATATGAGTGAACTAACTAAGGTTTGGAAGCAAAGGCCAGCTGACTCTTTCAGCTGTACTGCCAGTAATATCTATCTGTGTTCAGGGTTCCAACTAATAAAAGGCAGAACCATCCCAGACTCTCCCAACATATCACTATATATCAATTTCCTCAAAACAATAGGAAACTTCCCTGCTTATTTTTATATCCACTGGAATAGCTAGTAAATTCTGGGAAGCACTGTTATTAGACAAATGAAGCCACCATGCCCTGCATAACTGAGATACTCTTTCTCCAAAGAATGGTATCTGCTGTTGTGAGGTTATATCTGCAACTTTTTCCTCTACGTTTTGACAGCAAATGGTAATGTATTTTAGAAAGAAACCTGGTTTGATTTATTGTGAAGCATTAAATCACACCACAGCTTACATTGAGTTTGACGTGATATGACATAGTATAAAACAATTGCTCAGAGCTTCAGATTGTATCACAAGATGATTATTTCTTAAATTTTATTATTTTATTTTGCTCCCATCCACATTTTATCTCCCTTCTCTAAGCTGGGGGGATCTCTGTGTAATGTTGTTAGAGCTGAGTGTATGAAATCTGGGTACAGGACGTTCTTTGTACAGCACGTGCTTAGCCTTTTCAGACAGGAAGCCAGCACATCTCCATAAACAATGTAATGGCACCAGCTAAAGCTGTGGTGCTCCTTCTTCCCTGCAAGCCTATATCTTGTCAAATCCCTACATACTTCAGCTGGGGAAGCAGTGACTAATGAAAAATGAATTAATGCTTTGAGAGCTGCAATACTGTGAGTTTATTGCTGTACATCACTGGCTTTCACATCAAAGCTTAAATAGAATTGGTCTGGTACTATGTTTAATAGAGATGACGCTGCAATTTTTCTTTGGGAGTACAGAAGCATATTTTATTATATACTGAATACACATTTCTGTTCTATTTTTGCCTCCGTTAATCCATTGCTGTTCCATATTTCACTTCAGCTTTCATACAGAAGGTGTGACGCCTGAATCCAAAGCAGACCAAATATTATCTAGATTTTTCCGGTTTTCTGCCTTTTGTTTTCTGATTTTTGTAACGTTGCAAGTGCTATGTCATTGATAATGTAATCAACCAAGAAAAATGGGATCTTTCCTTTTTGTGAAAGTCACTTTCCTCATCGGACGGATGATTACATGTCCATTTCTTTCTCTTGGTAGATGTACGTCCTGGATACTGCTTCTCTTCTCTGACCAATGGGCGCTGCGGTGGTCAGCTCCCCCAGCCTATGTCCAAAATGCAGTGTTGCTGTGACAGTGGTCGATGCTGGTCTTCTGGTGCAGCCACCGCTCCCGAAATGTGCCCAATCAGATCCACCGGTATGAATCCACCTGTATTCTTATGAGCATGGTTGAACACTGAATTAGGCAGTGATTTTCTTTTATCAGTAATACTTTCATTAATGAACTACACAGAATGGTTGAGCTGGAGGAGCCTTGGGAGATTGTTCAGTCCAACCCCTGTGCTCAAAGCAGGTTGCTCAGAATCTAGGAGCTCAGGAGACTAGGGCAAGCAGACATAAAGAAAGAATTTTATCTGTTGCTAAGTAATAGCCTGGTTGTTCCAACATTACCTGATTCAGATTTTGTTTTCAACATCCTCTTCAGGCTCATGTTACTTCCTCCAAAGCCTTCTAGTACATCCTTGTTTCCTCTGCAGTTTCATTCTCATTGGCAAACTGGTGTTTCCTTCCCCTCATGTCTAGCTTTGAGGTGCTGTTTATTTCCTTAAGTTTGACAGAACATTATTTCTGTCTGCTACCAAAACATGCTGCACATGATCACCTCCCTGTGTATTGAGATCCCCAGATAATGTGAGATTTTAATTTAGAGAAGATGGTGAGCAGATTGTGAAACTAAAATGTGAGGGAGTGGAGAAAGAATGTTTTTGAGAGTGGAGACCTAATGAAATGCCTTAGAAAAGAAGAGTACAAGAAGCTTAAGGATTGGTAGGAGGAGATCAAGGAAGGTGCAGAGTTTAGGGAGGAATGGGGATTTTAACACTATAGCAGCGTAACTCTGAATAAATTGTTAGAGGTCATGCATGGGAGTGTTTATTATTCATGTTTTTAATCCTTTGCGTATAACTGCATAATATTGGTGCAGAGATGTCTGATCAGAACTCTTGGAAGACTCTTCCTCACTCTGTCACTGTCTCATTAATAATATTTAAACATGTTAAGTGTCCAAGACTGGCTAGAATAATGCTAACAAAATGATCTATTAATGCTCATCTGAAATAATAAGACAAGGAGGAAACTTTTGATCTTAACAAAGTCCTTATTTTCTTTACATGCTTTCTTATTATTCATATCTAACTGGTGCATAAACTGGGTGGAAAAGTGAAGTAATTTGGCTAAGGTCACAGACTGAGACGTGCTGGAGGAGGAGCTAGAACCCAGACCTTCCTGACTCATAAATCTGTGCAAGGTCTTCCAGATCATGATTACATCCCACTTTTTCTTTTGACTTGGGATATAAATTGAGACTGTAAATTACTCTTTTCAAAGTACTTTGAAATTCTTTGAAAGGCCTTACATATATGTAAGGTATTGCTGTCATTATTTAATCAAGTTTGGTTATTCCTTAATGTATCCTGAGATAGCAAGATGAGAAATTTAGAGCTGTCAGTTGCCCAAAGTCTTTCTAACTCTGAATTGGAAATTTACTGCAATATGAAGCGGAGCACTAGATGCATGCGCTCCATTTGTAACCAAGCAGTTGCATTTTCAGTGTGGGCAGCAGATCCAGATGTTACTATAAAATAGGCTGTTTATTGCTAGAAATTATACATGGAGATTAAAGTTGCAGTAAAAAGAGCTTGCACTGTATTTTTTTGCATAACATGGCAATAACTATTTATGTGCAATGACAGGGTTTAGCACTGATGTTATAAATGCTTTAAAAGTGGTATCTCAGGCATCCAGTTGTGCGTGTGTTCAAGTCACACCTCAGCAGTCCCTTCATGCGTGCTAATTCCATTCAACTGATGGGCAGCCCCCAGGCCATGGCTTCTTTTTGCACTGAAAGCCTAGGCTCCTGGTGGATTTGTTTTGGATAACTGAGTATTTCCAAACTAGAGTGAAAAAGAAATACAATATTGTGTCCTTTCACAAAGACTGATCAGTGGATTGTAGAGAATGTGTGATTAGAGAAGTGACTATTAAAACCACCACCATTAGTAAACACTTGCATATTGGAATTTGTGTATGTGTGTATGTAGACACTGTTTCTTCTGAATATCTCTGTTTCAACACAGGTAGACCACTGATTGGAAGCAGATTCAGATTACATCTGAATAGGAAAAACAGAAAGCTAGGAAAAAAACCTCAAATCAAATACAATACATAATACAATAAAATCTTCTTGGGAATGACTTAAAGACTAAAATCACTCTAAGGAACAATAGAGGGAAATGTAGTGATACATGAAACAAACTGATCACGTAAAAACATTAAAATAAATGTAAAGATCATGATCAGGAAAAGCAGAGTTTTAGGCTACCATGTTTATTTAACGAATCCTCCGTGGTTCGGGAAGAGCTTGTAATGTGTTTTACAGGTGGAAATAGAAGTGAGATGAAAGTGTTGAAGGCTGAAATATCCAGCTTAGTTCTCCCAACACTGAATTTATTTTTCTGTTCTCATTTTTTATATTATTTCAGGAATTCATGCATCTCTGTAGCATTTTGTTTTCATTATATAATTCCTGTCCCCTGTTGTGCCATAGACTTTAAAAATTTGAAGTTCAAAGATACTGGCTGGGCAAACAGTTATTTGTGTACAAACCAATTGTGGGCATGAATTAGATCAGCTGGAAATGTGGTCTTTAATTGTGATACTCTGCATGCATTCTTTGGATTGAAAGTTCCAAACCCACACTTCCCAAAGACAAAAGAATCAGGGGCAGAGGGAAATGTGGGGCAGTAGAGCAGATGCCACTAATAGAGATAAACAGTAGGAGGATGCATAACACTCAGTATAGACTGTGTTTAGAGCAAAATAGATCATTTTCCCATCATTCAGGAAAGAATGACTCAGTTTTTCTTTGTCTAAGCTCCTTAGACGGCACCTCATTTGATTTCTGCTTTTATTGGCAAACTTCATTTTCACAGGGAAATCGTGTTAGTATATTCATTCCCTAATTGGTTTTGCCTCGTTGCTTATATTTATATTTCTATGTTTTAGGAGGTTAACTTTTAAGAAATCCTGTTGAAACTGGGCTTTTTTCCCTGTTCTGTATTTTTCTAACTCTATGGCAGGCTTCATATTAAATTAACTTGGGATCAAGTCCAAAAGTCCTTCTTTGGGTGAACTTCCCACTGAGTTCATCAAAGATTTTGGCTGAAAGAAGGCTAAGTAGATTAAGATCAGGTCCCCACCTCGTTGTTCAATTTCATATCCAGAATGTCGATTATGTTTTCTTTTTACTAGCAGTCTTCTGACAAGTAGCACTGATATCCTCCTATGGATTAATGACTTGATTCACAGAACAAAGCTTATTACTATGAAGAAAACATACAGGCTCAGATTTTCCAGATTATTTAAAATTTGTTAGTGTTAATCTGAAACACTGTGGAATGGGGGAGAGCTGGATTAAATGCAAAGGCTACAAGACTCTAAAACAGCGTTTATGTTTTCATGTTTCAGATGAGTATCGCAAATTGTGCACAGTAGCTGCTCTCCTGCCAGCAAGACCTGAGCTTCCTCCAAGCCGTCCTGAGGTCATCCCACCACCACTCCTTCCTGGTGTTTACCCTCCTCAACAGCCAGAAATCGTCTATCCATCTCGGGCTCCACCACCTCATGGTAAGAAAGAAACAATAACCTTCACCTGAACCATGTCCTTTCAGTTTCTTTAAAAACATGGGTTTCTCAGGAGCAATGGTGCTCCTTTCAGCTGTTGGTACGGTTTTCTTACTTTATGTGAACATAGGGTCTCTGGGTATCTTTTTAACCATAAGTTGGTTACCATGTATCCTACAGTCAGTGTATCCTGTTGGTAGTGTTTTCCCTGTTAAGACAGGATTCAAAAATTACATCCTCACTGTCTGTACTGAGGCCCATCTATTGTAGTAGTTACATTACTGTTACTTTAAGGCTACTGTGAGCTTTGCTGCCTGTCATTATTGAGGAACGTGAATAGCTCTTTGACTAGGTTGTGTCAGTTACTTACATTAAAGAGCTTGGATGGGAAAAAGCAGCTTCTTTCAGGTTGATTTCCTCACTCTCACTTGGCCAGACAGGAAAAGTACTGATAAAAATACTAGGCTGCTGGACACTGAGGCTGACCCAATGTGAAGAAAGAACTTTTTCAGTGATACGCATGGATAAGTGAGTTTTTTCTAGAGCAAGAAGTAAGGCAGAGCAGAACACCAATACATTCCCTATTCTGTCCCTTGCTTAGGGGATTTACTACATGCCCATACAGTCTGCAGTAGGCATGTGCCACTTGAAATCATTTGGCATAGCCACACACTCTTTTGCAAGTAAACACAGGCTCATTTTGTCCATGCTCTGTGCAGATGCACTGGCACCAGCTGAAACTATTTAGTCTTGGTTCAGCACCAAGCTGAGCTAATCTGCCTAAGAGGCAAAGTATGTTAACTCAGGCCTGACACTTGCTGACGTAGCTGCACAGCTTCTGGTCAGCTGGGAGCGTGGACAGAGCCAACTCCAGTCTGCCTGCCAGAGACTGTATAGGCATACCTTCCAGGGTTATCCCTGCCCTCCTCTCCCTCTGCTATCTACAAAACCAAAGAACTGAAACAGTCTATCTGCTCTTTGCTAGTATAGGATTTAAGGGGCGTCCCTGCAGTGCCATGTCCCCACTTTACCACTAGCTGTGGTATCAGTTATCTTTGGTTCTGCAGTAGAGGCAAACGGGATCAGATTTGACAAAAGTTGCTGTTTTCAGAGAAATCTCTAAGAGTCAAAGTGCCATTTTCTCTCTCCCCATGCTGATCTTACTATGTGATTCACATTATGATAGAAGGTAAAAGTTAACTTTTAATGGATAATGTTGTACAGGTAGCAGATTACCAAAATTATTATTATGAAATTATTATTGTGAACTATTAAAATATTTTTCCGACTGTATTATTTCAGTGATCTTGCCGGTGAACTTCACTGACTATTGCCAACTGTTCCGACATCTCTGCCTTAATGGGCGCTGTATTCCCACTCCTGGGAGCTACCGCTGTGAGTGCAACAAAGGATTCCAACTGGATGTTAGAGGGGAATGCATTGGTATGTGATTTTCTGCTGTAAATCAAAGAAGGGAATTTTGCTTTAAAGAGAAAGAATCTTTTCTACATAATGTAATAAAAACCTCTGAGCTCCTAAATAAAATACCCACACACACACCCTCCAAAAACCAAAGAGTAAGTGTACGTCCAGGAACTAATTGCTTTCAACTGCAAATTTAGTTTTACAGTAGTTTTGCCTTTAAGACAATATTTAACAAACTTGCCACAAAATTATACAGAAGTAAGGATTTCTTACTTGGCTAACCTGTGACTATAATGTGTTTATTAGCAAATGTTCTCTTTAAAATGCTACCAGCTCTTTGAGTATGCAAATGACCTATTGTTAAAAAAGCCAACAAAGCAGTCAGGATCTTGGGTATGGTAAGATTTACAAGTCCTTTCTCAGCCCATCTTGTTGGGCTATTGGGCCCTTTCATTTTGGAACTCACACAGAGGTTGATAATAGAAGCTGTCTCTTACATGCAAGATTTTGCTTCTGTCAAAAATCAGTATCACCAGAGGGACTGAGAATGTGGAGATGTGGGATTAAGGCCTCTGCCTCTTGCACACGCAATATCTTGTATTGTTGAGTACTCCTTTTCCCCAGCTCCTGCTTAGCTTAGAACATCGGATCCTTTTACTGGGGATTCAGTAGTGTCCTCTTTCCTTTCGGACTGAAGCACACTATTTCTCCAACTGCAAAAAAAATAAAATAAGCCTGCAGACCTGAATACCTTTCAACCAATGTCTTAATAAAAATATATTGTCTGTGTTTTGCAGATGTTGATGAATGTGAAAAGAATCCATGCATCAGTGGAGACTGTGTGAACACCCAGGGATCCTACATATGCCAGTGTCGTGTAGGATATCAGAGCACAGCAACTAGAACAGAGTGCCGAGGTAAATTACAGTTTTACAGCCATTTCTGTGCTATTGTATACATACCAGGAGTGAAAATAGTTTTTAGGCAAAATGTAACAGGTATATTAAATATAAGGGGGGGTTAAAGAAAATAAATCAGATATGGCAGTAAAAATTATTAACCTGCCTGAGCTGTCTGTTCGCAGACTGGCTTATGAAGAAAGACATTTTGTCTTATACTGAAAGTATTTTGGCACCATTCGTGGCTTTGAAGTGGAAGAGACATCTTTTTTAAAAAAAAAAAACTATTGAGAAATTTTTTCTTTTGCTTCTTGAGGATCTCTCAAGGACAATGAAACATCCCTTCCTTGGAGAAACCCATTACTTATGAAAGACTGTTAAAAGACTGAGAGGTGGAGGGAAAGATAAGTCTTCTACTGTAAGAGTACAGTGCCCATATGTTGTCCCTGCCTACTGTCAGAGAAAAAAATAAATATAAATTACAGCAAAGAAAACTTAAACAAGGTATGGAAAATTGGTGAAGCACTGGGAAGGTCTAGGTGAGGAAGCTGTAGAATCCCTGTTATTGGTGCTTTGAAGACCAGGCTCAACAGTAGTCCTCATGGTCCTCTCTTCCTGTGGGAGTGGGTAATGCACAGCTCCTCAGTGGTCAGCCCTGTCAGGATTCTGTGGCTCCCAAAATGTTCTGGGGTAGAAAATTGACTGTAAAGGTGGATGCAGTCCTTTATACTTGAGTCACAATGAGAGAATTCTGGCGGGAGAATGAATGACTACTTTGATATTCCGTAAGAAATGAAGCATCTAAGTGAAACAGGATGTTTGAATGCTCAGACTCCCAGCTTGTCTTCATATTTTGCTTTCTGTACTAGGGAAGAGGGTTCTTTGAGCATGCACACATTCTGAACCTCGATTTCTAAAAAGGCAGAGGAAAGCCATCTATATTTGGGTATTTTTTTTTTCTCTTTTCTGCCCTTTGTGAATCAGAAAGGTGAAATTTGTGGTGCAAAGCTTACTCCAGTCCAGGAGGATGTGCAGAGCCAGCACCACTGCTGCATATTGCTGGGAGTATTTGACCTAATTGCTGCCAAACAGCCATGTTGCGGAAGCGTCTTCATAGTTCAGCTGACTAGTGGTGAAGGAGTGCTGAAGTGGAGTCTCAGCGGTGATGAATTTACTCATGAGTCATTTTTGTCACACGCTTTTAATTTGACTGATTCATTACACAAACACATGGTTGTCAGACGCCCAGTAGCTTAATGGCATTAAAGTGTGGTCACTTAGCAGTTCCTTTGCAGTCTATGGGAACTGTGCTTGCTTGACAGGCAGTTCAGAAATTACTGCAATGTGCAGAATCTTTGTCTTCTAAGGGAATTTTTAGGACCAGTTTAGGGAAAAGAAAAAGGCTAGTGGGGTGCACTTGGCAAAATATGCATATAGCAGTGGTGGCTGCCAAAATCAGCATTTGTTGTAAAACTACTTTGCATGACTACTTTGTATGTTGAGGGTTTTTTTTTTTTCATACACAGACGTGTCTGTGCTGATACGCTCTTGCAAATGTATTCCTTACGTCCATTCTTGAAAAATGAAGTCTCCAGAATGACCAGATGTTTATCCATCTGAAGTTCCAGGGGAGGTTATTTTTCTGCATGATGAGTCTGAATACTGATTAAACATTGCAGTCTGTATTGCAAGCTACTGATGCAACTGTTACTAGGATCCTTTATAATTCTAGTAGAGTTTGGCTGAATAAATATGTTAATTGGAGACATAGATTAATAAAGTCATCGCATTATGATTAGTGATCAAAATAAAATAAACAATGCTTTTCAATTGCAGAAGAGGGGAGGTAAAATGGGCCTCAAAAAAGGTGAAATTTTATGGTGGTTAACTATGAATACATGGGAGTCAAAGCATTAATAGCTAAGTGCTTACTATAATCTACCTGACATTTCTGGGAGAAGGAGGCCAGACCTTACATGGAGATGGCAGCAATTATGGACATTTCAGTGTAAGGGGAGCTTTGTTTTTTCAGGTTTCTCTGAAGAGGGAAAAAATAAAATCCACAATGCTGTTTCATAATTTGAAAATTAGAAATGTAACATAAACTAGTGGTGAGTCTCCTGTCAGCTGTGTGTACATAAAGAACACTGAGATTCTGTGTTGATTTTTTGCACCATGATTTAGAAGGCATCAGATGCATAAAAGTACAAATCCTAACGAACTCTAAAAACTAAAAGGCCAGGAAAGAATTCTTGAGATGCTGTAGCATTTCTGCCTGTCCTAAGGAAGAAAGCTGGTGGAGTAGCCGAAGCCAGGCTCAGGTACAACCAAGTGCCACAAAAGTTGGGGGAAAGGGACTGAGCAGAGAGAAAACTTGATTTTATGCATTGCTGGTTGATGAGGCTTGTTTATCGAATGAGGGGAGGTTTATTGCCTGCACACTTTTGCTAGAAGTTGAGAGGGCTGCAGGCTGCCACTGCGGTGCACTGTCACTTGAGCAGCTCTCACCTCTGCTGCCCTGGTTGTTTGCTTGCAAAATAGTTATTTTCAGGGATTTCTTAGCAGCTTTCCAGAACTACTGTGCTGCTAAGGCTGCAAATACAGGTTCACAATTTCAACCGTCATCAGCTGCCCTTCAGATAGGTTCCCTGCTATCGGTTCCCTCTGCTGAGGGAGCAGGGACATTTGGGAGGACACCCATGTTCTGCTTCTTCGTGAAGTGCATCAGAGCACTTCTGCAAAGAGGGCCTGGGGAAAGGCACCCCCAGGATATTTGGGAAGACAGTGTGGTTGCACGATAGATAGGTCTGCATGGGCTGGATGAGAGCGCTGTGAGCGGAGTCCCCTGTGTGCAGGAATCTCTGGGAGATGGTCCAGGCCTTGATGGAGAACACTGAGCAATCTGAAAAATGTCTAGACAGTCTGTCTCAGCATCTCCTCTCCCCTCATTCAGAGGAGAGGGAGAGCTGCCAGCCTCGTGTGATATCACTATTCAGGTCCTCCAAAGCACTTGCCAAGCACCTCCTGCAGAGAGAGGGAAATGAGGAGCTGATGTTTCAAATATAAAATGAACAGGAGAAATAACCTTCTGAGGTGGGAAAGTCTTGAACTTTCCTGTTATCTTACAAAACAGCAGCAAAAGACAAGCTTTCCCTGTCTTTCCTTCAGTAGTTAGCTATTGTTAAGTTAAACTTCAGTGAAAATATTTTCATGATGAACAAAAATGCAGAAAAAAACCCAAACAATTGAAAGAGTCTGATTCTTGTTAGAGCAAGCTGCAGGGTAATATTCACTGAAATTCTTTCACAGCAACTTGAAATTCTAAAGCTGATGAACATTTTCCACCCCTAAAATGTTCAGTTATGGAAATAAAAATAAATAATTTTTCAGGTGAATATGGTTTCCGTGTAGGGTTAAAAACCTAGAGCAAGGGAAATGGGAAAAATTCCTCTTGAATAAGAAAAAGAACCGCCCCCCCCACCCCCCCAAAATGTTATTTTTCTTTTTGCTTGTCTTTCAGACATTGATGAATGTTTACAGAATGGTCGCATCTGTAATAACGGACGATGTATAAATACAGATGGCAGTTTTCACTGCGTGTGTAATGCTGGCTTTCAAGTGGCAGCTGATGGGAAAAACTGCGAAGGTAAGACTTTTCTGAAGCCACTCCATATCAGTACAGTTGCAAGGGGTTATTCACATCAATGAAAAAGAAAAGGACTTCTGCTTGGGCAGGGGGGGAAAGGGAAGGAACAAGGAATCAAATTTCTAAATACCTTTTGTTGTATCTGGGAGGGCAAGTAAACTGTCTTTTGCAGCCAGTTCTGGAGCCTTGGCTTGGCAATCCTCAACAGGATGTCTGTCCAGCAGGAGAAATAGCACATACCACTATCACAAAATACAGTTTCTTTGATGGGAGTGGTACATTTTAAACTGGAGCACAAGTCACATGCTGCCTGGTTTTACTGTGTGTTTAACAGCATGCTTTATGGGATCTTACTGGGTGACTAGCAATGTGTTTTATGTAGATGCAGTTTGGTCTGACCCATAAAAACTGTTTTAAGAAAAATTTGTAAACATAATTGATGTGTTCCTACCTCCCAGACCTTTAGTAAAGGGGGGAAAAAGAAGAATGTTCTTTATCATGCTTCCCAAGGTCCTTGGGAGGGTTCCCAATGATCTATTCATACGTTAAAGGAATTTCAAGCACTGTTCTTAGAAACATTTTTGGCAGAATATTATCTTAGTGATTCAGCTCAAAGACTTAATGCCAAAATTCCTGGTTGGGATAGATACACGATTTTTTTTTTTTAAATCATAAATTATTTTTGTCTGACTTAGCCTGCAAGTAAAAAGAAAACACACCATGTCTAGAAGTGTAATTTCTGTCCAAGACAGCTGCAATATTAAGGAAAATAGCACGATTCCGAATATATTGTAATGTCATTATGATCCAGTGATTTTATGTGCTAGTAGTGACTCTGTTAATCCTTGGTAGAGACAGACATTTTAAGACTTTGTTTTTCCTGACTCTTTTTTAGATACAGTTTAGCACTATAAGCTGCTTTTTAAATATCTTTTTATGGAATTATATTGACTAAATATATTTTGAAATGAATATATTTTGGAAAAAAAACTTGATTCTGATTTCTTCCTTTCCCACCAAATACCATGTGCTAATAGTAATAAGAACCAGGACATCGGCAGTCTGGTAAAACATTTTTAATTCCATTGCATACGTTGCCAGAATGTCTGTTGCATCCACTTATGAAACAGTTTCATCTCTGGCAGTGTAATGCATTGAGTTTTGCTCTTAGGAATACATGTGCACACACACACTAATCAGTATAGACCATGGCATTATGCCATACCTTAATGTAATTGTGTATAGTCCTTTAGATGAAACTGGTAAATAGTGCTGATTTTTTCTGGATGTAAATCCCAAACTAATTTCATTTGCACCAGGATGAAATAAAGACTAAGAGGATAGAAAAGCTTACTCAAATCAAGCACAGAATTCTCTGAATTCTCTGTGCTTTCCTTTTTTTTTTTTTTTTTGGTGTGTGAGTAGCTATGCACAGCTCAGAATAGCAGTGTCTGGGACCTCCACCTTTTCTTATTTAAATCCTTCATGTTATGCCATTGGGTCAGAGCGTGTATAATGCCAGTATGAAGCTATGATTAGTAAGTACCGTCCTATGTGACCTGTCGTGCTGAATCCAGGGAAGGGATAGGTTTTATTTTAAATGGAAGTTGATGATGAAAGTGCCCACAGAATGCGTGGTTGAGCACAATGCTGGGAAGTCTCCCACATCAGAAATCTTAGATTCAGCCCAGTGGAGATTACAAAAGTTTTCACTTCAAACACGAATAATACTTACTACTTGCCTTTCAGGTGTTCTTAGCAACATAAATTTGTGTTTATCATTCCAGCTGGGAGGCTGCTTCTAGCCTCGCTCCTTTTTACATGAAGATTGCAAACCCTCTTCCATTACACACCTTTCTCACTTTTTTAGGGTTTTTACCAACTGGCTTCTTATCTGTTTTTCATTCTCTTTGCTCTTTTTGGGTGCATACCTGTATATGCTAATGATTCACCATTTAAAAACAGAGTCATTGCTTTGACACATCTTCTAGGACAGTGCAGTATGTCCCATCATATGTTTCTGATTATCATATACATTTGACAACTCAAAAATGAAGCTTTATCTTTTGGATATAACTAGTAATAGTTCTTTTACTGAAACATTATGAGCATTATGTCTGTTATGTACATTTTCAGATATGGATGAATGCAGCATAAGGAACATGTGCCTCAATGGGATGTGTATCAATGAAGACGGCAGTTTTAAATGCATTTGTAAACCAGGATTCCAGTTAGCATCTGATGGACGCTATTGCAGAGGTGAGCACCATGGGTTCTCCAAGCTTGTGAGTCATATCTCTCTGGTAGCTTCAAGAATCACCTTATTTTCTTACTGTGATCCTTGGGGACAAGAAATACCAGGCAGACTTCTCATCAGATACGCTTTTTTAATCAGCTAGAATGACTTGCTATTGTGCAAGACAGTACTAAGTCTTCTCCACAGTGTTGAGCAACCACCCTAACCAGCCAATGGGAAACATTCTTTGAGCAAGGACTGTGTGATCCAACCTAGTTAAACTCCGGGTTTTTTTGCCTGCGTTTGGTTCCAGTATATTCCACTTTTTTTGTTTTTAAAGTTTTCTGTCTCTTTGGCCACTCAAACATCCTGGCTTGTTGCCTCATTGGATTTTCCCTCCTCTTCTTGCCTGGGTGTTCCTAGTCAATAGAGCATCTCTGGGGAGTGCCCAACACCCTGTGTGACCAGGATGCAGACACGAGCACTACAGCAAGATTGTCTTTTCCATTTGCTGCACTAGCTCAGCAATACCCCCTGTGGGAGACACTGCAGTGTTCTGGTTGCTTGTTATGTCATCAGAGTTTCCGTTCAGCCTTGTCAGGAACTGGAAGTTCTGTGTGTATAAATCTTCATGTTTCAACAAGTTTTATAGGCACAAAGCAGAAGTTGAAATAAGGGATAAACAAGTGCTGGGCCAAGTTACTTACAGTTTTCTTTCGAAAAATTTAAAATCTTTTAACTTTTGCAATCAAGGCAGAGGAAGAGCTTGCTTACATTTTGGCAAATTTTAAAAGAAGTCATACTGGATTATACAGCATCATCTTTTTGCAACCAGTAACAAAAGTAAATATTTGAATAAATAATTTGGATTTGAGAGTTACACAAAAGGTAAATTAATTTGGATCCTGATGCTTCTTGAACACTGTACTGATTTTAGATCTGAACTGTGTGGTGTCTAAAAGTAGACTTTACATCCAAATTAGGTCAATAAATCCAGTAAAATATCTGGAACTTCTCTCGTATTTGGTAACTTTCACAATAGCTGTTCAATACAGTGCTATGCAGCTTTCAGGTGGGAGAATCACATATCTCTAATGAGAGATAACCCCATCCTTGCTTTGTAATAGGGTTGGTTTGATTGTGAGAATGAGTTGTTCTTCAGTTTCTCAAATGAACAGATGTACAGATCCATGCGAGCAACTCCTTAGCATAACAGCTACTGGCTGTTGTTGGCTGCAGCTTTCACACACATAGAGCAATCAGCTTTATTTCTGTTCTTACCTTTTTTTCCAAGTTGTAGGTGGATGTCTGTGCTTGGCCAAAGCTTCTTTTCCATCTGGTCTGTGTGGCACAGCAGCAAGACTTGGTCTCAGACATGGCAGGGAATAACTTGATATCCATCACATCTCGGCACGTGAGCCAGTCGTGTTCCCAGAGACCACTGGCTACTCTCTGTGTTATTAACAGGGATGTGACTCACTGGTGCAAGTTCAGCCCAAATGCTTCTCTTGATTTTTGCCTTGGGCATCTTTTGGGTTTTCTTTTTTTTTTTTCCCCTTTTTTTTCCCCTCTTTTCCTTTTTTTCACATTAGTCTGTGCACTGAAATGCCATCCAAGAAGATGGTATGTAAATTGCTTCAGACTACTTTAAAACCAATGATACTCAATTTCACGGCCTCTGTTACATGCCTCCTGGCTAAAGAGGAGTATGGGTGCAGCCAAAAAGGGGTTTCTGGACCTAGAGAAATGTTACCTCTGTGCATCAAAGGAAGAATATTTGAAAATTATCCAAAATTGCAGGCAACTCAACTGATTTCTACTGAAAATTGGAACAGATCTTATAG
Source organism: Nycticryphes semicollaris (assembly GCA_013400055.1). Taxonomy (NCBI): domain Eukaryota; kingdom Metazoa; phylum Chordata; class Aves; order Charadriiformes; family Rostratulidae; genus Nycticryphes; species Nycticryphes semicollaris. The sequence goes on along the minus strand of VXBJ01005861.1, from coordinate 641,707 downwards.
TAAAATAAAGGATTTCTCCCACTGCTTTTCAACACTTACAGTAAGCCTTGTTCTCTATGAATGAGCATGCAAACATTCATTATGTATCAAAATTGCTATTGGGTCAAAATCAAACCAGATTTTGACACGTTGACACCCAAATCACACTTTTTCCCAACTTCCTATTTGTCTCCTTTCTTCCACTTACCTAAAGTATCATGAAATAATTCTCAGGAATGTGATGGCTAGAGAGAACACAACACTCTGGTAAATGTCTCCAGTCATATTAGTAAACGTTTAAAAGCTTGATCTTCAATAATGTCTTTTCTTGTACATTTTGATATTTATCCTTACTGAGTCCTTTCTGTACACGCTACAGGTACAGAGTAAATAACTTCTGACCTACAGAATGGTTAGCCTTTGAAACACTCATTGTGTTTGCACTGCATATACTGAATTTGTGAAGTGAATGCATTGAGATCTTATACAAGCTTAAACTCTAAGCTTATGCTTGTACATGCAGTTAGTGCCTGTGCCTATTGGGAATGTGTGTATCTACAAGAATTGCAGTGTGCAACACACGGCTGCTACAAACATCTTATTTGATGACATGTAAGCTGAATTTTGAACTAAGAAGAAGAATTTCTAACCTGAAGTTGGGGATACTGTAAATGACACTTATTTCCATAAAACTGGAATATAAGTGTAAGTGCAGGGCATACGCTTGGCTGTCTGGTAAAAAATTCCACCCAGGCTTTCAAAAAGGAATGTTACACCATAGTCTTGTGTATTGCCTGTAATACAAGACATACTAAGCTTACTCACCATTAGATGCAGAAATACTAACATCAGCCAGGCAGAGGTTTAAAGCCCAGTTTCTGCTCCATACATTGTTTCATCTTTAGACCAAATAGGAATTCCCCAAGTTGAAAACTATTGCAAGGCAACTGAAAGTGGCAGTTCAGTAGTCTGAGTAAATTTTTCCTGGTTAAAATTCGAGGACTTGGTGTACTGAGCTGGCACTACTGAGGAAGCTATACAGAAAAGGCAAAAACTCATTGGACATGGAGAATGAATCCATGACGTTGTTTTCCAGAACCAGGTTGAGGTATTCTGGCAAAACGTCAGAAAAACGAGTATTTTTGAAGTTGTCCAAATGGCGACTTTTGCCACAGATGACAGCAGAACTTTGTCAGGGTTAGAAATGTGGACTTTACGCTTGCATGTGCGGTTGATTTAATGGGTAGATTCTCAGCCCTGCTAAAACCAGAGGCTTTTTGCCCTGTCTTTAATGGAACCAGGTTTTTAGCTGATCTGTGCAATTCTAAGTGGTCTGCTTTACCTTTCTGTAAAACATCTAGAACAGTATTTTCAACACATTTATATGTCGATGCAAAAGAAAATGGATTGCACATTTTACCTCATCTTAGCTTACAAAATCTGTTTTAAAAATTAACTACAAGGAAAGGCAAAGTGTAACTTTGATTTTCTATAAATAACTTCCCTTAAAAAAGGAAAGTTAATTGATTTTTTTAATTTATTTTTTTTCAGAGAACTTATATCTGTCAAAGGAGTTCAGTGTTGTCTAACAAAATAGCTTTCCACACTGTTAAATAGTATGGACACGTTTTGAAGTCCCAACTCTTTTTGCTTACACAGAGTAAGGACTAAAGTGGGAAAAGCATTAAAGATTTGCCTGAAACAGAACAAAAGATTGCAGGATGAAGTAGAAATGAATTTAGCCCATGTACTTAAATATAACTTCTATTTTAAAATGCAGTTTGAAAAAGGAATCTTGGATCATACAAGCCACATTTTACGCCAAACAACACAAACTAAGTAAAACACAGAGGTGTTTCACTCTCAATTTGCCCTTTTAAGGTCAGAAAAAAAGAAATTGTCACACACACTGTCTCTTGTATATATTATGGAGAGTTGTTATGAAGTGATTATTTTATAAAGGTTATACATATTTCCAAACAATATTTTAAACACTTTTTTTCTTAATCACTTAGAAAATAACGGCATGGTCTCTGTGTCTAGAGAATGATCTTCCTATTAACAGGATACACAGCCTGTATATTATTTTTTTATTAATTTGACATCAGTTTGTGATAATCTAAGATTGTAAGGCTTCACTCTTGTATCTCATTGCTAAGGGCCTTATTGTTCAATGTACTGTTGTTGGGCAAAGATGGTTGCTTGTGCTCAGCAATTGCTCAGGGCTCAAATCATTAACAAATTCCTTTCAAGGGCAGAGTGCGGTCTGGCCATTGAAAGTTTATTAAATGAGCTGTAATGAGCATTTGATAGGAAAATCCAATTGTCATGCAGATCACCAGAGAGACACTGTGTGCAGGCAGGGTCTGACAGTGGACATTTGGATGTACCCCCAAAAACTTAACCCACAGCAGGAGGAAGGGAAATTCTTCGGTAGCCCTGTGAAGGCACTTCAGGAGGGAGAGAAAGATTCAATTTGTTACCTGGCCTGATTTCTTATAGCATAAGCTAACTGTTAACACAGAAAGGCAATGCCCTGTTACACACTACAGAAGTCCTTTTTCTCAGCAGCCGGTTTCCTTCTTCATCTGATTATGTTTTTGCCTGAATGACCCTTAAATCAGAATATGTACCTCTTGGGAACACATTAGGAAAATGGAGTCCCTTTTTGCTCTCCAAGGAGAGTGAAATTATTTTGTTCTGTTTTTCTCCTGAATTTTGTATTTTCTTCTTCAGAATTCACAGACTCAATTAATCATTATTCTTAATAAAACCTTTACTTGACCTAGCTTCCATTTACAATTGATGTTTTTGTATAGGATACATTGAAAATAATCTGTACAAGGGTAAATATCTGCCATTGAACACTATGTAATTTAATTTCTAATAAAGCTCATTTTGTTCTCCAACAGACATCGATGAGTGTGAGACAGCTGGAATATGCATGAACGGACGCTGTGTTAACACTGATGGCTCTTTCAGATGTGAATGCTTCCCTGGCCTTGCAGTAGGACTGGATGGACGTGTGTGTGTTGGTAAGGCAAGCTTAATGTTTGACAAGTCACAATTAAACAGTATTAAGGCATTAATGCTAGTGTGATGGGACAGATCAAGTTGAATGTAGAATCTGCCATTTTGTCATGGATTGGGGAATGGTAGTTATAGTGGATACTAACAGCTTGGGGATATTTACTGTAATAGCCCATTTTCTTCTTTTTTCTTTTGCGTTTGGAGAGAAAAAAATTGCATGGGCCAAATCACAAGGTCAGGGAGACTATACAGTCTAACCTAGTGCTGTTGGAGGCAAGCAGTGCATATGGGTTTTGAGAAGCTGAGAATTTGCCCCGTTTCTGTCAATGTAAAATTCTTTGTCAGTAAGCTCAAAGATTTGATTTCCCTTTCACTTTGTTTTTTTAAAGTGGGACATGCCAATTTTTTTCACTTCTGCCTGTTTCAGGAGTTTTGAGATGTACGTGTTTCTAGCTCTGAGATCTCTCTGTCACATGGTAGAGACTTTGTCCCTTTTCCCTGTGACTTCTTGCTAGATCAAGATTAAGTGTTCGTTGTTCCCCTGGTAGTTCACTAATGCATGTTAAGTCATTAAATGCAGTAACTAGTTTGTATGTCTGAACTCAGGGGCATGAGGAAGAGTCACTTCCTGTCCTGAGTAAAGTGAGAGTACAGGTGGGTGAAAAGCCTAGGGAAATGTGAAAGATGGTTTGTTTTGACAGATATTTTACAGTGTTTAGGACACCCGAGCTAGATTGAATACTTGTTGTAATTTATGGCAGTATAGTTGGCTGTGGCAGGATTAAGAGAGATTTCTTTCCTCAGATACACATATGCGAAGCACATGCTATGGTGGCTACAAGAGAGGACAATGCGTGAGACCATTAACTGGTGCAGTTACAAAATCAGAGTGCTGTTGTGCCAGCACTGACTATGCCTTTGGGGAGCCTTGTCAGCCCTGCCCAGCACAAAATTCAGGTATGGTGTATTTACTGGTACATATTCTAATCTAAGTTTTATGTTGATTAACTATTTTTACAAAGATAAAATACAGTTTTGTATTAACACTGCACATATTAAATTATATATATATACATGTATTATATATTAAATTGTCACATAATATGTTAAGTAATTTGAGCAATCTGCTATTTTGTATATTGAAACAGTGCAGGAAGGAATTTTTTGAGGCAACAGTAAATGCTGGTATCTCGGTCCAGAGTTGTTACATGCGTTAAAACAGATTTTCCAACAAGAAACTCTATTTTGATAGATGCAGATAACAACAAATAGAATTTTGACTTCAAGTTATTACTGGAAACATCTTGAGTAATTCATATATTCAATTCCTTAAGTACACCTGTCAGTCAGATGTTTGCTGCCTGAATTCTAATATCCTTCAAGCAATCTGAAATAGCTTGTACAGTAAGTAGGTTTTGGATAGTCAATGCAAAAACCAGTGTCCAGTTAAGTCAGTTGAAAAGTCAGGTGTAGCATTTCTTTGCATTTTGAGTGAGGGGTGGAAGGAGTAGATTTCTTAAAGAGGATCATTGTATCAGAGAAACTGAAAAAAATTCCTGAAACAAAGGCATTTATCTCTGTGGTCCTCAGCAGCTCTTTGCAGAAATTTCTGCCATCCTAGACTAGATGCTCATCCAGAGCAGATCTGCTTTCCCTTTCTGTGGCAGTGATTACATGATTCAAGCAGGGTGCATGTTAATCTGTGGGCTACTGGCAGATGCATTGCATGTGATTTTCCTTAAAGGAAAGACAGCTAATTACGTAAATATTTTTAATATTTATTACCTTTAGCAGTTTAATTATTTGGCTTGCTATTAAAGTGCCAATACATTAGAAAATGCTCACCTATATGATGACAATTAATGCTAATCTGGCTGTCAGTTTATTCTGTTAATTGTTCTGACCTCAAAAGAAGAATTGTAACTAGAGGTAATTGAGATATTAGATACTTTGATACATAGGTTAATTACATACTTGTTTTTAAGGGTAAGAGATCCTTGATCTGCTGTGAACTCCTGAAGACAGTCTTGCTAAGTGAAGTTAAATACGGGTTAGAACTATAGGAAAGCTTTTTCTATTTCCCGTTCACTTTGAAAGTGCACCTTGAGCAAGGGCTTGGGCAAACGAGTTCTGGAGAATCCTGCTGTGAATATGTTATGGTTCATTGGTGTGGGAGGGCCAGCATGAAGTTTATGTCTATTTCTAAATGCCTCAGTTAATGATGTGAAGTTTTTGGTCATCCATCTTCATGAACACATGTGGACTCTGAATCTGCTAAACTGTTTCACAGGTTCAGAACGCTGTGAGTCTATTAGTGTTTTTAGAATAATTGAAAGGCATGTTATTTCGTTTAAATAATTAATTGGTATATTGTAAATGGTGATGCTGAAAGCAATGAACTAAAAAAACCCAAAACATTCCAGTAAGAATTTTAATATTTTTTCAGCTGAATACCAGGCTCTGTGCAGCAGTGGAACTGGCATGACTGCAGGAGGAAATGGTAAGATCACCTAATGTAATTCAAACTGTAGCAGTTCTGGCTAAAAGTGTTACCTTGACATCCTTGATTTTGAGATGTGCTGGTGGGGATGATGGCAGGAAAGAATGGGAGAAAGGCTTATTCAAATGGATTTTTGCAGCATAATGGAATAATTTAGGATGAAATGAGTGCAGCATGCTATTTTACCAGTGCACCCTCTGTTTTATGCCATGGAATGTATGTGAGCGCTGCTAGAAAATTAATGCAAATCTGAGAAGTGTTATTACATATATGACTTAGAAATCGTAATATGTAAGTCATATTTGTACATTTCAATTTAAATAATCCCAAAGAAAAAAGCCATGTTGAACATTGAGCTGCCTCCCATATTTTCATCTGTCAAAGAGGGTAGGCTGCCAGAGTTAGGTTAATTACAGAAAAGGAGGAAATGATTACAATAAAAGCTTTGTAGTCATAGAACTGCAAAACTGCAAACTCAGCCAATGCTCACTAGTAGATTTGCAGGCAGTAAAGAGGGAAAAGCATTCAGAAAGGAGGGATATTCCTGCTTTGGAGAGTAATGCAATCTGGAAATGCTGTGAATCCAGAGATACAGGCGTGTATTAATATATGTGCATCTCTAAATGTAAGACCCCAGTTTAATATCCTAGTTCTTATTTTCAGTTGCAAGTGTCTTAAATGCCCATGGGCTAGAGGTGGCCTTAAGACAGTGTGAAAGGGGATGCTTTTTTCTCTTGAGTGTAAATACTTAGGTGTGAAGTCCCTAATTGGGACTCCATGGTTATAAATACACAGCAGCAAATGTTAGCGGTATTTTCAATATTTTTTTCTAGTTTGGACAGAATGCCCACAACCCCTTAACAACTGAGTCTCATTTTTTGTTTGGGTTTTTTTTTTTTTTTCTTTTTTTTTTTTTTTACCTTTATTGTAGATATTAACGAGTGCTTACTGGATACCGATCTCTGTCCCAATGGAAGGTGTGAGAATCTGCATGGAACATACAAATGTATTTGTGACCCTGGATACGAAGTGGATTCAACTGGGAAAAACTGCATTGGTATGTAATGTCCCATTTTTAATTGGCAAGTCTGATGCTTGTTTTTATTCTCCACCTTTTTTTTTTTTCCATATTTCATCAGATCCACTAGCTGTTCTTCTGATAATTCTGGATGTTGCTGCTGAATTCTTGTTTTAGTGTCAGTGCTTTGCAATGCTCATAAAATTCTCCACTGTGGGGCTGTAAGGGACCATTGCCATCAGTGACTCAGATCACTGGCAACTAGGCAATAAACATCCAGTTCAGTTAAGTCCACTGAATGCGGACTCTGCAGTACCATTGTTTCTCAAAATCAGAAGCAGCCAGATCCTGTAATTACAATGCATCACAGAAGGGATCTAGAATTGTCAATGTGCTAGGTGCCTCCAAAAGCAGGGGATTTAAGTAAAAATCCCAACTGATCACAAGAAGATAAGCATTCAATATGCTACAGAAGGCTTACGTGGTTTCTCCCAACTCTTACTTTGGGGGAAATTCCCTTTTAGCTTTCAGACAGGGTTATTGGTAACTGTGCTAAGTGCACTAGCCAGACACAAGTATATTTATTGTCGTTGGAAGCACCAGCAGAATCTGATGGCATAGTGTCTCTAGCTAGGGATGATTTCCTGTGCTGTTAAAGTGAAAAAAATGTAGAACCAAATTTTTCATCACAGAAAAAGTGAAATAAATTCTTCTTGCTCCATAGAGGTGACCAGTGCAAGCACTGTGGCACAGGATAAAAAGAATGCAAATAAGTACCTGTCCAGGCTCTTCTCACACTATTTGGGATATGAAAAAAAAAGTAAATAAATCAGATGCCTGCAGGCTCCTGTTACAAATTTTAATTCTGGCAATTCTCTTGTTCTGTTTCATGGTCCCATTGAAAGCTGATAACTTAAAACCCTTTTGATTCCTTTCTTCTTCATTCTTCCATTGGTGCATTGTTCCAGACCTCCTCTGCACAACTGATTAGAAATTTCTTTTGGTTTCCTGTTAAAATTTGTTACCATTTTATTGCTAGTTAATATTGTACTAACATTATCCTTTGACTTACCACTGTGTCAGCACTTATCCCCAAGTATTTATAAAGAGTCATTATATCCTTTCTCAAACTCTGTTGGCTAAACTATCCAAATCTAAACTCAGTCTTTTCCTAAAAGCAGAGGCTGCAGCCTTCTCTTGAAAATGACTGACCTGACTGATATACAATGTTCTGATGAGGTTTAACCAGTGCCTTCTGTAGTGGTGCCAGCAATTCTCCATTCCCCCTAGGAATGTCCTGTCTAAATTGATTCTAGAGTGTGTTAGTCTTTTCTCAAATAGATGTTATACTTTGGGATCAAAGTCAAAATCTTTAATTGGGAGTTACATCCAGAGTTTTCTCTTATCGATAACCTTCAACTGACGAGTTCTGGTTTATAGCATTTATTGGTCCCTAACTGCAAGGTTTTGAATGTTGGTGTTTATATTTCATCTTATTCCTCTCATTCACATGTCAAGATAAATTTAGTCTTGCATGATTCTCTGTATTGGTAATAACTTCCAGGTCAATGTTGTCTACAGTTTTTGATCCCATTCATTTTTTTTATTTCTACATTGCAATATTTTCTAGGATAGGAATATTTTCTAGGACCAGTCCCAAGACTGATCCCTGAAAGGCATTGCTAATACCCTCTCTCCATGGTGATTACTCCCCTTTTTAATATACCATACTGTAATCTCTCCTTCAGCCAGCCCTGGAACCACCTTAAAGTTCTTAAATTCCTTCCTGTTATCTCCAGCTTACATAATAATTTTATTTGGGTTCTGTATTCTCTACTTAAACCTAAATAGCTTAAGTCATCTGTGTTATCCCAGACTAAGCTATCCACTATGTTATTTAAAAAAAAAAAAAAAGGAGTTGACCTATCTTTGATAAAAGTCATGCTGTAATTCATCCCATTTTCTCATTTGTTTCTTTGGCTTTAATTATTCTTGTCCCATTTCAGTGTCTGCCTGCAGCTTATGGCATCCCTTCTTCTCTCCCCATCCATCTGTGAGTTTTCCAGCTGCTCCCCAGCCCACCCTGTTGCAGCCCACATCCATGCTTCATCACAGCTGTTTCCCATTCTTCCATAATGTTCCACCTGGCCCTCTCTCAATTTTTCGGAACTCCTGTGAAGCTTCCCACATGGTCTGTTTTATTCTGCAAATCTCCCTGCTTTTCCTCACACTTTTGCTGTTTCCAGCTGCTGCACTGGTCCTCTGAGTCTTCCCAACTTCTCTCAACACTTTCTGAGGCCTCTCTGACTTAGCCAATTGTTCCTGTCTGCTCTCAGGGTCTCTCCTGGTCTTCACCTGCCATTGATGGCCCATTGCCACCTTCTTGCAACTTCTCTCTAATGATCACAGCTCTTCCAAAGATTTCCTAAGAGCTCTTGAAATTTAGCACTAGCATTTCTATTTAAATTTTTCACCTCTGAAACAAGTGTAGACTTAAATTGGCCTTGCTAACCATAACATCTATGACAGTTTAGAGCCAGCTTGGAAAAAATGGTGATTTAAAGACCAGGACAACCAGAAAACGTTTCCAACCCAATCCTCTCCTCTTGCTTTCATGACTGTGGGAGCTGCTGTACAGGGAATTGAGACTGCATAGACCTATTCCACAATATAGGAAAGGTGAAAGTGCGATCCTCAGCTTTATTTTGAACCGTGGTTTGGCTGTCACGTATTATGAATATGTGTAGAAAGGAAGTATGAACCCTTAATAAAGCAAAGCAGTCTGCTGAAGAATAAAGCACAGGAAAAAGTCAACAAAAATACACTGAGGGGTTTTTTTCTTTTTATTTTGTCCTATTTTAAAAAAATAAAATTGAAATGATAATTTTTCTCTAAGTAATATTTGTGTGATTTGAATTGATATAACTATTATTGTTTCCATTATTTTAATGATATTTTTCACGAACAAGGAAGGTGCAGTGTGATCTTTAGACTTGGTTTATTTGGAATGGTTGTTTCCATTAGAAATAATTCCAAGCCTATTGTCTGTGAAAAGAATCTAGAAATCTTTTTAATGTCTTTGAAAAGCAGTGCAAGTCATGTGTGTGAGTATTTTCTCTCTCTTTTTTTCTCTCTCCCTCTCCTGCCCCACTTTATCTCGTTCTTCTGTCCACATACACAAATTCTAACAAATATGGTTGCTGGGAGGGAAAATTCTGTTCTGGCTTCTATTGCAGAAATGTTTTCTTTTTAAAAAAGTTCTTTATTTTTGTTACAGACATTGATGAATGTGCACTGAACATGCTGCTTTGTGATAATGGGCAATGCAGAAATACCCCTGGAAGTTTCACCTGCACCTGTCCAAAAGGATTTGTATACACTCCTGACCTAAAGACATGTGAAGGTAATTGGTAACACTCCTTTTCATCCTAGTGTTATTCATTTGGATTGTTTTCAGATTGTGCCAGAAATACTTTGAACCTTGATGAGCGTATAATGTGTAGAACTAAAAAATGCATAAAGATATTTTATGGGGAAGTAGGGGAATGAGGAGAGACAAGGCCAAAATGAAAGCATGAGATAACCTCACGTATTAGATCTGTACTAGCACTTTCCTTATGGACTACTACCAGTGGGTCCACACTGTGCCAAGGGTGAAAAAAACTTGAGAATAACCAAGTTTTACAAATCTCTTATCTTGTGTGGAGAGCAGAGCCAGATAGCTCCTAGTTTGAACCCTTTTGCAGTCCTAGATAAGGTGTGTATCCGATCATTTAAACAACAGAGGCCATCACCACAAAGCATGGCAGTAGCTGGATATCACAGAAAAATGAGATGATGCTTCCAAGTTCAGTGTTTTAATATTCTAACATCTTAGTGTGTCTTTAGGACACATGCATTATTAGTCTGTTGTTGAAGAGTTTCATAATAAAAACCAGAATATCGGGAAAATTGGTCACGAGAAAAGCTTCTTCCATTTTTCCCTAGCCTAAGAATGGCCATGTTTTTTGTTAATGCTTCCTGGCATTAACAGCAGTTTGTCTCTTTTCTAGATATTGATGAGTGTGAATCTAACCCCTGCGTCAATGGAGTGTGCAAAAACACACCAGGCTCTTTCGCTTGTGAATGTTCTCCTGAAAGTACTTTGGATCCAACCAGAACCATCTGCATAGGTATTTATTCTTCTGAATATTTTATGTTTGCTGTTGTGAACTGTCCAGTAGAAACAAAGAAACATTGTATACCAAGTTTAGAAAATATTTAAAAATAACTTGTGTAGATAAATCCATTGGAAAATGTTACAGAAATAAATGTTAAGGAAGTGTTTCTTTTCACCATTGCTGTGGGTGCATAAAGTGTAAGTAGCACTTGGGAGCATGGTATGCTTCCATGTCAAATTTGAATGGAGAGGTGAAATCTTTATTGTAACAAATACATAAAGGCTAAGACTACTTCTTCAGGACTATGCTCATGTACTTAATTCTTCCTGGAAGAGAGGTGGACATGTTCTCTTTAAGATCTGCTCTCTGGAAAGGCTGGTTTTCGATTTGAAATGGAGCATGAGTGTCCAGACCAGCTGAAGAGCAGCTATGGGCAACGCTGTGACTCATAACCTCTGTGGACTCAATAGTTTCTTCCCTTACCTGTTCTGGAGGGACAGTAATCTATAGCTCTTTCCTAGTGGGTGAGGAAAACTATAGCTCTGTCTGATCTTTAGCTATGTCCTGCCACTGCCTGTATGTGAAGATCAGATACCCAGACTAGGGGATCAAGTAGATTAATGGAAGATTTAGGAAGGGTTCACATCTACCCCATTCTTCTGCATGGGCCTCTATCCAAGTTGTAAGAAGTACAGTGACTCTCAGGTCTTGAATGGCATTGAGCTGTTCCCTGTTAAAGTCAGTAAGCATAAGCTAGGATTGCCATGAGCTCTGTGCTGGAATGATTTTAGGCTATAGTCCAGCATAGAGAAGGATAAATTAAGAGCTCTTAAAATAAATTCAGATCTGATGTGGTAAGTTACAATGAAAGGGTGTTTCTTCTTTGTAATTAAATTGAAGTGTGTTTGTAAATATATTAATGTATGATGCTAAACAATCTGCATGACAATGCACTGGGTTTTTTTCCAAACAGAAACTGTTAAGGGTACCTGTTGGCAGAACATAGTGGATGGAAGATGTGAAATAAATATCAACGGAGCAACTCTGAAATCCCAGTGCTGTTCCTCACTAGGTGCTGCTTGGGGAAGCCCGTGTACACCATGTGAACGAGGTAACCCTGTTCATTTTGCTTAGGAACCTAGGATTTTTCCTGTTCAGAGGTTGGTCCAGATTATTGTCATGGAAGTTTAAGCACAGACTAGACAAATTACTTATTTTGTAATCAAGCTCTCATTCCTTACTCAGCCTGAAAAAGAGAAGTCTTAATATTTGAGAAGTAGCATGTAGCTATAGAAGGTTTTAACTTTGGATTTTATAGTAAACATTTTGAAAGTTTAAATTCTGAAGGGAAAGGACCACACCTATAGTCAGCATTACTTTAGCATGGTTTGTCATAATTAGTGATCTAGAGTTCCTAACGATGTAGCAATAGATGCATGTTCCCAAGAGCTCCCAAGAAAATGTTTGCAACAAACGGATCTTTGGTGTGGTAATGGAGGGAGGAGAGGGAGTAGCCTGTGTTACTATACTCTGTAGATTAACTGATGACCTAGAGAATCATCGGGTTGATCACGAAAGGGTTTGAGGTCTCTGCATATTCACTTGATAATTAGACTGAACTGTGGGATGAGCTGGGAACCCAAGGATGAGCTGATGAATGCAGAAATGTGTGTGGCTTGTTATTTCTATATGCTGAAAGCTGCTAGTTTGTTCAAATCTTTAGTTCAATTCATCCTGTCTGTCTTAGCAGAATTCATCCTCAGCCATCCATGGTTAATAGGGCTATAATGTACTGTGATCAAGTTAAATGAATTAATTGTTTTGAATGAAGCAGGAATCATATAACCACTTTTGGGTTAGCTAGCTAAGACACACAGGAAGGAAAAGAGGACAATGGCCAACGCCCTATGTAGTTTTTATAGTTGCTCCATGGTGAGTTTTGCACTCTAGCATTCTAAAAGTTCACTTTTGTTTGTTCTACAGACCCAATATGTCAAAAGGGATATTCAAGAATAAGAGGAACATTGTGTGAAGGTATTTATTGTTGCCATAATTTAAATCAGAGCTTGAATGAAAAAATGACAGTGTTTTGATTTAAGTGGTTAATTTAGCATAGAGAAAACTATGCCAAATTCTTACCTCGGGTAGTTCCATTGACTTCATTAGAGTTATGTCAGGGATGAATTTGGTTTCAGTTTGTTTAACATTCCTATATACTCACAGTTTATCTCAACGTACACACTTGCAAATACAGTGTCTACTAATATAAGGAGGTAGTTCTCTCTCTTCAAATACTGTTAACTGAGTAACCTATTTGGGCAAAGTATGCATCATATATGTTATAAAACATGGCGCTATTGATACAGTGGTATGACAAGCCATTACTGTGCTTTAGAAAAAGAATGTTTAAAGACTGTATTTCATATGAAAGTTTTGGGGGTTTATTTTTTTAACCTTGGCTTTCTTCCACACGACTTTATATGAAATCAGACACATTCCAAAGCATAGTTTCATTGTCAACTTAAAGGACAAAAAAAAAGGAAAAAAAAGAAAAAGGCATCAGGGCACAGTTAAACTTTGGTTAGAGAAAAGGCTGAAGATTTTTTTAATGTGTAGCTTTTTAGCTTTTTTTCTTGGTATGAGATGACTCTATACTATTCTGTGAGAATTGAAGGTCCCACCCTATTTCATCTTCATTTTAATTGATTTGAACCCCTGGCAAAGTACTGCATATTTCCATAATATGCAGAAGCTCAGAGAGTCTCAAACTGCTGTGGGTCATCCTGACTGACAACATCTGACATGACACTGCAGTTAAAATATTTTTCAGAAATTACTCCCATATGTAGCTTCCATAAAGAAACATTGTTTTTTCCCTTAACAAAAAATAAAATTTAAAAAAAAATGTAAAAAAGAGGAACACCCTCACACATATTCTTTGCTTTCCAAATGATGACTGAATACCTTGGCACGTCTGCGCTGCAGACCCACTGTACATAACTTATCTGACCTCAGCAACACTTTCTGGAGTGTGTAAGTGAAAGAAAAGAGGGGGTGGGGGGGGAAAAGGTGGCCCCACCTATCTCTCTTCAACAAGGAAAGTCTTAGAACATTTTCAATACTGCTGGGATGGAAAGTTTATTCTTCCAAGATGTAGACATAACTGTTTTCAGCATTTCCTTTACCAGCACTTTGGATTACATCTATTACATGCTTTAATCTTTCTCATTTCTATGGGACCTGGATAGCCCCAGATTTTTCAGAGTAGTTTCCCCTGCTTTTAACATCCTGAAGCTGTATTTGGGTTTCAACCAATGTAAGCATTTTTCAAGACAGAGGAAGATCTCTAGGAAATTTACTGGCAAGTGAGACAGGACAAGGGAGTGAATTTAGTTCCCAAAAGGTGATACTCAGTTCTCCCATACACAGCCCATGTAAAATGAGTAATGGGCCTTGTGCAAGGAAATAAGCAAGCTAAATTGGCAGTGTTCCTCTAGTTTATGGGTGAGCCCTGGAGTTGTCTACAGGAATACGGCTCACAAACTGTGAACTGTGTTTCAGTGGTTTCAATAGTCCATGGACTTTTTTACCTCCTGCCTTCCAGTCGATATAGGCCTTTTATTTATAATATCTGTTCAAGGGCAGAGGCCACTGATGTCCCCCCCATTTTTATCCTCCACCCTGCTCCATGCAGTTTGAGCCTTTTTGCATTGGGATTTTGTCTGGAGGTATAGCAAGTCCAGCCTACCCACTTATTGATTACTCTATACCTGAGTGTTCAGCTATAGACTATCAGAGTCATTCTGTTCTCATTTCTTGTTCTTACCCTTTCCCATCACACTTCATCTTGGGCTATAATTAATGCTGGAGGCTTTTCCTAAAGGCAGTTGTAAAGCACATGCTTTTCACAAAGGACACTGGTGGAAGGACCCCACGCTTAGTTTACTAAGCCTTTTTTTATGCTCAGGCCAAGCTAACATGGTTAATCAAGTTATCCTTACCCAAACGTGCTAAATTTGCCACTTAAATATGGAAATATAATCTTTACTTAATGAAGTTAAATTCTGTGTGCTGTCATAAGAAGTTTATTTATATGAATGAAACTTTTATATAAAGTTACTGATTGCTGACAAGGTCATAGGCCAGATTTCAAACAGTGTTGCAGTTTCCAGACATGCAGAGGTGTGCCTGAGAAGACACAAACATTAAAAATACAGAAGTGGGAAAAAAATAAAGCTAAAACCAAAAAAAACCCACAGCATAACTTATTCTCTTTGGAATATTGCATAATCTCATTATGCACTTACTTTGTCTTTCTTTGCCCATTTGCTTCAAAAATCTGACTCATGGTGAGTATGAACATTGATACCATTTTTAAATGCCTCTCCCTTTTTTTGTTACTTTTGAGTTTGATCTCAGTATATATGGAATGGCAAATAGCACTATGTATTATTTCTAATCATCAGGAGTTTTCCATAATTAATTGGTTCTGTCTGACTAGTATAGGAAATCCTAAATATTTGTAATTTTGTAAGGCCATGTAAACTGCTGTGATTTTATATGTTATCCTAGAAACCAAACATTAGACTGTTCATGTTTTTTCTGATTTTTTTTTTTTTTATATTTAGCATTCTAGTGATTACTTTCATTCACTTTTTTTTTCTTTTTTTTCAATAGATGTAAATGAATGTGAGGTGTTTCCTGGAGTCTGTACAAACGGGCAGTGTGTCAATACCTTGGGTTCATTTGTTTGCCAGTGCCCCAATGGAATGACTTTAGATGCATCTGGACGGACATGTCTTGGTAAGTATTAATTCCATTTACAGGTCTATTAGGGAGGAGCAAATCTATGTGGTGAGTAATGTTTGTGCTGCGTGTTTTCTTACAAGTAAGGAAAATTATTTCTGTTCACATAAGTAATTTTCAAATGGGGTCAATCAAGGACATGAACTTAGTTCAACTGGGCTATGAACAGATGGTAATGGGAATAGCTAGAGCCCATCACCATCTGCTAGGTGGTGAATCACGTTAATTTTAGTTCCCTACAGATCATCTGTGCTTTAGCACTCTTCATTGGCAGCCCCACCAAAATCACCAAGGTTGAAAGGTAAACTGCTGTGGGTTGGGACTCAGGTGTCTGAGAAAGGATGTGGAAGTCCTAGCCACAACGTACGCCTCAATGGAGGATGCAAAAGAATATCGAAGTTTTGTATGCTGTTTCCTTCCAAAGCACCTTTGTCTCTTTATGGCACTAGATGCCTAAGGTTGGCTCAGAACAAAGCATAGCTTGTAGTAATTAAAAGGCCTTATGTAGATACGATAAGCTGGAATGCTTAAAATCATCTTCTGATCCAAAATTAATTTGTGTGGAGCTCCATTTTCAGAATGGTGCTTTAAACTTAATCAACTTAATTTCTGAGTTTACCATTACATATTTTGCTGTTAGAAACTATGCAGTGTTGTTGGTATGTTCCTGTGAGTCCACAAAACCACAGAGCAAACTGTCTTATGAACAGATTCTGGAAAATGATTCCTCTGCAGTGAACTAAATATTCTCTTTCTCTCAACATATTGTTCAATTGCCCAACAGACATTCGCTTGGAGAGTTGCTATCTGCAACATGAAGATGAGCAATGCACCTCACAAATCCCAGGTCGACACCGAATGGATGCTTGCTGCTGTTCAGTGGGGGCAGCGTGGGGCTTTGAGTGTGAGGAGTGTCCTCTGAAGGGATCACCTGAATTCGAAGCTCTTTGTCCAAGAGGACCTGGGTTCTCTACGAAAATAGAGATAACTGGGAAACCTTTCTCTAAAGGTATGCGATCCTTTTGTGGCTTATTGCCAGCAAATTCCACTGGCTTTTTCTTTTACTTTTCCCTTGGACAATTCCTGTGGGTCTGAAGATTTCAGTCAGAGTCAGGCTTTTTGTTCACCTTAAGGAACATTTGAAAGTCCGGTTAGATTTCATGGACATTAAGGCCAGAATGAGATAATTTAGTTTGTGCCACAAAACATTAAATGCTGCATAATACCACAGCTTAAAAACACTAAATTTGTTTCTCTGCTAGAGAGGCTAAATTGTGTCTGACTTGGCCTCGTGCGTTGCATCTAATGGTACCTCTGCCTGATGGAATAACTTTGAAAACCTTGGCACCTCTTAGAGCAAGAACCAGAACAAACTGAGCAGTCAGCTTTGGGTGTATGGAAAGAGCAATCCTTTTTACCTGGGCAGGGTGTAATAACTTTCATTCTACTATGGAGTAAGCAAGGAAGGGTGAGTAATTTGGGGAATTTCTTGTAGAGCTACTTGGAGAAGCAGAAAAAAATGTTTCCAGGATGATAGCTCAAATCACCAGAATTTAATTTGCTGTAAACCGAATCTTGTTGTGACTGTTGTTGGTAAACTTCCAACAGTAAATGGGAATCACACACTGACACTAGCATAATTTGCTCAAAGCTATCTTTTTAGGGTTAAAAGTGGGGTTAAGCTGGACAGTGTCAGAACAAATGGAAGTACGTTTATAAAGAAAGTCAGTTACTCCAAACCTAAACATTCTGAAGTCTGAAAGGAGGGGAAAATATATATGAATGACAATTACTGTTGCTGGTTTTGTATATTTTGTATTGTTTCCATTATTTTTGTATGAAGTGATAACATCATATGTCCTTACTGTTTCATTTTTAGATATCAATGAATGTAAAATGGTCCCCAGTCTTTGTACCCATGGAAAATGCAGAAATACCATTGGCAGTTTTAAGTGTAGATGTGACAGTGGATTTGCCCTTGATTCTGAAGAGAGGAATTGCACAGGTAAACTACATGGATATATATCTCAGAACTTTGATTTGAGAAGGAAAATCCGAACTTCTTTGAAAATACTGTGATTGTGTTTTGTGTTACAGATATTGATGAATGCCGCATCTCTCCTGACCTTTGTGGCCAAGGCATCTGTGTCAATACTCCTGGAGACTTTGAATGTGAATGTTTTGAAGGCTATGAAAGTGGATTTATGATGATGAAAAACTGCATGGGTATGTTTTTTATAGACCATAGATGTGCAATAGTATGCTATGTGCTAGTAGGCTATGCATGGGGGTTTTTGTGTGTTTCATTTTTTTGAGGGTTTAATAGTACCTTGGTTTAGGTCTCTGTGATTGTGTGTCTTATTAAAACACACTTTAACTTGATTTTCACCCCAAACATGACGTTGCCGCTTCTGCAGGATGCCACAGCAGAACTGAGCAAGGATCAGGATTCTAGGATGTTAAATTCACCCCCACAATCCCCATTTTCCTAAGTGAGACACCATCCTGAACTTTGAAGTTAGAGTACATTAAAATTTAGAAGATGCCTTTTTGGAATTAATTTTATTATATTTTTTTAACTGCACCGCGGTGTAAGGGATGACTTGTTTTAGGAAAGACTCCAGAACAGATGGTGCTGTGATGAGTAGCAGACTATGGGCAGGGATGGCTGCTACAGTGGCAGTGCTGGCTCCTGCAGTGATGTGCCTTCCCTTCTCCCCACAGACATTGATGAGTGTCAGCGTAATCCCCTTCTCTGCCGAGGTGGCACATGCATCAACACAGAGGGAAGTTTTCGGTGCGATTGTCCTCCAGGCCATCAGATATCACCAAATATATCTGCATGTATAGGTGAGACCTGCAGACAAAATCAATGTTGTGCACAGCTTTTCATACCACCCTTGTGCTGCATGTGCATTTACAATGTTTGCTTTAGTATCATTTTCATTCAGATCTAAAACTCTTTTTCCTTTACAACAGACATTAATGAATGTGACCTAAGCACCAACCTGTGCCGAAATGGACATTGTGTCAACCTGATTGGAAAATATCAGTGTGCTTGCAACCCTGGATATCAGTCCACCCCTGACAAGTTGTACTGTGTTGGTAAGGAAAAAATCTGCATGGGGTCTCTAGCAAATAGGGAAGATAAAACATAAGGAATGTTTCATTTTTAGTAGTTGTATAAAGACATTTCTAACTGTGATTCAGAAACTCTGTCAAAATAGGATACAAAAAGCCCCAAAATGTGCACATGCATTATTTATGAGGTATGAATGTAATTATGGCAGTGCTAAGGTTAATTATGTCACAGGTTATTTTATCTATGGCAGACCATAGACTAGAATCATGTGGTTCCATTGAATTTGTCCTAATTTGATCTGCAACTCTCTCAAATATAAGGCCTTTCCAGTAACTATTTCCTCAAAGCCACATTTTGTAAATGACATTTAGCCTAAATTGTGTATTGTGCAGGCTTACATGCATATGTTATTGTGCCACAGAAATACATGAAAAATCTACTGGCTTTAATTCTGCCTAGTAGATACTTTTTCCCTTGATCCTTACAAAAAGTTTGTTGCCTTCATGATACTATGGTAACCCAACAGTGGTATTTTTATATGTAGAAAGAGAACTGCAGAGGTATTTGTATATGTAGTCCGAAAATATCATCTTTTTTCCTCCTGGTCTGCCTGACATCCATCCCAATACAAACACTTGAATGTTCAAGAAGAGTGCAAATATCAAGTGTGGATTCTGCATTGATGCGGTTCTGGAAAGGTGTTTTAAAGCATCTCCTTGAAATGTGCTTTAAAGTAAAAGGTGTTGTGGGTTTTAACTGTAATTTTCTCCTTTATTTTAGATATTGATGAGTGCAGTATAATGAATGGAGGCTGTGAGAACTTCTGTACGAACTCGGAGGGCAGCTATGAATGTAGCTGTAAACAAGGCTTTGCACTCATGCCAGACCACAGGACATGTACTGGTAAGGGAAGTTGTTGGGAACTTTTTTGCTGGAAGTGTTTATTTCAATAGTTCAATAATGGACCTTCTTTTTTTTTCTAGGATTAAAGCTATTGTAACAAATATACTGCAAAAAAACCCACAACAACAACAACCCCCCACCCCCAACAAACAACCAGTAATGAATGCCTAGAAAGCTTTTTTCTAAAGCACACGGTTCCAAAATGTCCGAATTGGACAACTGCAGAACTGAATTGCTTTGAAGGGAATTGATACTTCATAATTTCAGAAAATGTACAAGTTGATTCTGAGTTTGGTAACAAAAAGCTGTAATTTTTTTCTGTAGGAGATAAAATTTTTCCCTTAAGGTGTTAGATTAGATGTAAATCTCAAATATGTTGAAGTCAATGGAAAGAATAATCATAAATATAAGCCAAAATGCTCTGCATGTGTACTGTATGGTTATATTGGAGAGAGAAAATGCAGAAATGCTAGAAAATGAGCTGATTGCCCTGTTCTGTGGTTGTGTGATGTCTGCTCTTAAGCAAGCAAGAAAATCCCTATTTTTTATTCTTTCTTTAGTCAAATGCCAGTATGCTGCATTACTTCAAAACTGAATGACTTTCAGTCAAACTGAAATTTGAATAGTATGAATCTATCTTCAGAAGCAGCTCTCTTGCATAGGGAGAGAGGTTTGTTAGACCCCTAACAAGTAAGGTTTGTTAGAATATTTTCAGAGCTCTGTAACAGTGGGGTAATCTCCTTTGGGAGTCTGGGAATCACAGTCCCAGTAAATGAATTGTACTTGGTGATTTCCACATAGGTTACTGCAAAGATAATTCTACCCTACTCTTCTCTTACTTCTTGCTGCACAACCACTGGCCCGCTGAGGCATGTGAATATTTGCCAGCTGTTTGCCACTTCTATCCAAGAGCTCCTTGAAGAGCATGAGAAATACAACAGGGTTAATCCCTTGGGATAGAATTGCCTTTATAGTTGAACAAATGCAGAGTTCTCTATACTGAATTAATTGAGAGAGCTCACATTTAGAATTTGTAAATATTTATAGACCTCTGACCAGGGTCTCAATTACCCTGAGGCCAGCCGCTACCATTCCAAAGGATAAGAGAGCCTTAAAGCATAGTTAAATGTAGTTTGCCCTCCCATTCTAGCTTACATTGTCAGAAAGATGCAAAATAGCCAATCTTCAGCAAGCGCTGGACCCTTGCATAGAGAAAGGCATCAGCTGGAATAAGTGCAAATTTGACTGACCCCGAGATGAAGTATTTCAAAACCTAAAATATTTAGATTATAAGTAGTTTGGTTTAGGTCAAGTTTCTAGAAAAGGCAAGTTCATACAAAAACTTACCCAAACTCTGGAATAGAAAGCTATCATCTTGCCCTTCTCAAAATGAAAAAGGGAGGAAGCAATTGCCTTTGCTGTGGGGAAGAGATGGATTCTCAGTGGGTTTGTTCACACATTAACTTGACCATAAACGTGTCCATAGAAGTCTCTAGTCAGATCCTACCTGGGTAAGGAATAAAAAAGCATCTGGTATTAGTTGTGAATTTTTGCATGTTTATATCTAGCCTTGACTCTGAAAATAGAATTTCAGTCATAGGCCAACCAGTAATAGCTATTAGGTATTCATTTTCATACTCCCCTCTAAGAAAGACTTGAATGCAATAGCCAACACACACGAAGGTTTAAGTAGTAGAAACACCAGACACCTTTGATGTCAAGTCAAACTTTACCTAAGAAAATATCCAGAGATGTGAGGTGTCACCTTCAGCACCCTTTTAGTTTATAAAAATGCTGCCACCTTTTCTTGAAGAGATGTTAATTATACATATAAACACTTGGTGAATATTCAAAACCCACATGCTGAACTTTTTCCACTGCCTAAACTGAGTGAAAAATAAGAAAAAATGTATTTTGTGACATTTTCCACTCATTGCACTGAATATCTGGTTTTACCGTTGGATATTTATGCATGGTACAAGATAGAGTAGCACTGTGACCTGAGTATGTGAAACACCTATTTTACATTTTCAGTTTGCTCACTATGTGAACATGTCTTTTATCTTTAACATCACACAAAGCTAGAAGCCCTTACAGAATATATTTCTTGATAATTGAGCTGGTAAGAATGCTGTTCAGTTCAGTAGCAGGTCAGGTTTGAATTGGTGAGGTTATGCATAAATAATCAGCTCAATTAGGAGAAACAACAGGTTCTTTGTCAGCTGATTTTCCCCCAACTGTGAAATCAGTACAGTGACAGGTTAGTAAATAAAGTTCTTTATTTCTGTCATTATCATCCCCATTTCTAGAGCTTAATTTTGCATGTTAATTCAAATTCCATTCCAAATTAACATTTCCAGGCTAATGTCCGTGCCAACATAATTTGCTTGTTAAGATGAACAGGGACTGATCAGACTTATTCCTTGCAGAAGTTGTGTATCCACACAAGCACTAGCTGATAGAAATACAGAAGAATAATTAACATAATATTTTAAGTTAAAGTGAGTTCATTTTCTGCAGCTGCATAATTACTGCAATCCACAATAGACTGGTCTTATAATGAGTTACACCCTGTCTCTTGGAGGGGGTTCCTGAATCTTGTCTTTTTGTGCTGATTTTTTTCCCATGGTATCACTAGGCAGAGTTTCTGATTTTCGCTTTTGCCTGGTCTCTGTTGGTGCTGACACAGGGAGATTCTGGGGATTTTTACAAGGAACACTAATATAACCCCAGGGACTCTGAAAGATTCCAGACCTTAGCATGGCTGCATTAATATAATAAAGTGTCTGCTTCTACAGCTTGGCCACAATCAGTGATTGGCCAATTTCACAAACTGAGAAAATTTACATGCTAGAGGATGTAACTGTATGGCTGGCTTGACCAGTCATCTGAAATGCTAAAAAACCCCATAAAATCTCTTACTGGATAAATGTATGTACTGTAATTATTCCCATCATGAGTTCGAATCTATGTTTCCAGTGTTTCACCACCTTTGAGATCTGTAGAGGTATTTTGCATGTACAATGGCTTTTTTAGGATTGGTAAAGTCCAATACTTTTGTCACTGAATTTGACTTCAGAACTTCTGTTGACTTCAACAATTATTAATTGTTTCCAAGAATCTCCTATTGTATATGGCCATGGGGTGTAACAAAGATTCTGGGTTGGGTTTTTTTTTTCTGTCAATGACTTTTTTACCTACAAAGTTGGTTCCTCTTTCCATTGCAGTCAAAGGGTTATGTTTGCCACTGACTTTTGCTGAGGATGAGGAGCTTACACATCAGGACAATTTTGCAACATACCACTCAGTTATTTACAAGGATTCAATCTTCTTCATGTTTTTCAGAGCATTAAAATCTTTGCTTGCCATGATTATCATTAGTTGCACTGCATAAAGGTAGCATATTTTAATCTGATTTTTTTCACCTGTAGATATTGATGAGTGTGAAGACAATCCTAACATCTGTGATGGAGGCCAGTGTACAAACATTCCAGGAGAGTACAGGTGTCTTTGCTATGATGGATTCATGGCATCTGAAGACATGAAGACTTGCATAGGTAAGCAAAAGTACTTATTTTCCAATCTTTTTTAGACGGGAAAATAGTATTTATTAAGGCATTATTTCTAAGTAGGCAGCCAACAATATGTAAAGAGTATTGCTTTTATATCCTAATTCTGGCCCTGTGACCACAGGACCAGCCCTGTTGCACAAACTGTGTTTATCAAACACAGATGTAATCTCTGTATGTCCCTGTGGATTAGGATGGAAACACGATGATCTGTAGCATCATGGTTTGGGTCCTGTTCCAGTGAGGTGTTCATGCAACTCAAATGAAGAGTGCTTGCAGAAAGGAAGTGCTAGTAGATGATGCCGTGGAAAATGTCTGGCAAGATAAATCACCAGTACTGATTTAAACTTGTCTCAAAGACAAAACTGAGTGCAAGTGTTGAACCTTGGTATAACAAAGTCACAAAACAGTGTATCCTCAAAACCAGATATTCGCATTTAAATTAAAAAACTGGAGTGTATTTGAGGAGAAATGTTTGTACAAAAATGGATAATGTATGTATGCATATACACATATACTTCACATACATATACATAGAAAGCATCAATAAATAGGCATGGTCATTCTTTGGATAATAGGCTGAATCTTAGTCTCTATTTTAAGAAAAGTTGGAATTAAAGTTATGTTAATACAGATACAGTAATATAGCAGTGTTAAATCAAATCTCGAAATGTACACTTGGTAAGGCATAACTAACCTAAGCAGTTTTCTGTTTAACATACATAGACCCATTTTTGTACCAAAACAATGTATTTCAAGAGATTTTTCCCCTTACTTTCACGGAATTGACAGAGTTAGAAGGGACCTGTAGAGATCATCTAGTCCAAAGATCTCTTTTGAAGAACTTTTGAAGAATTAATATTTAATAAATCTTAATTACTGTGGTTTTTTAGATGTTAATGAGTGTGATCTGCATCCAAACATCTGCCTGAGTGGAACCTGTGAGAATACAAAAGGCTCATTTATCTGTCATTGTGATATGGGATATTCAGGCAAG
This sequence comes from Nycticryphes semicollaris, assembly GCA_013400055.1. Classification (NCBI taxonomy): domain Eukaryota; kingdom Metazoa; phylum Chordata; class Aves; order Charadriiformes; family Rostratulidae; genus Nycticryphes; species Nycticryphes semicollaris. The sequence goes on along the minus strand of VXBJ01005861.1, from coordinate 617,663 downwards.
AAAGGCACAACCGGTTGCACAGGTATGTTTTAAACATTAATTATTAACTTTCAGTTAAACTCATGAGTCTTCATGCCCTTTTCTCTTGTGCTCAAAACCTCCTCTCACTGTGCTGCTTTTTACTTATTTGTGCTAAATATTGTATCTCTTCTGCAAAAATTTGCTGAGTTTGTGTTCCTCTGACCTTCAGCAGCGCAGCATTCAGCCCAATGCTGCTTCTGCTAAAACAGGTGACAAAATGTCCACGGGGAACAAAATTTGGCTTATTACTGCATTTTTATTGGTTGGAGATCAGAAAATGCCATTGCCTGTAACTCAACAGACTCACAGAGGGCCTCTGTGCATTTGGGTTAGTTAATTGTACACTACGCGTGCAAATAACAAATATCTATTCCAAGTGTTATTTTGGCAAACACAGATGGCTTGAAATACATGCTAAAATGTATTTTCAGTTTTTGCAAAGTGGCAGCAATACAGCTACTCAACTACCATTATATCAGCAAAATTAAAATTTACATTATTTCATGTATTGCCAGCAAACAGAAATGAGGTTCAAATAGACGGGCTCCAATGGCACGGTACGAATAATACTAGTGCTGGTGTCTCAAGCCAAGGTGTTGAGAGCCTTAGGCTTTGCCCAAATATGAATGCAAACATATGTTTAATATAATTTTTAATGTAGACAGGGTAAATGCATTTCTGGCAATGTTATTGAGACAATCTTTCATTCTTACTCTGCCCTTATTGTACAGAGTTCATAATATACTTCTGTAAGCATCCCAAATATATGAAGCTCGTTTTTTACAGCTCTCAGAGAACAATCTGCGAGCTGGAGCTGTACTTTGCATATTGGACCGTGGATGAATAGTTGTGCATTAGTAACAGCTGCTTTTGACTTAGATATAAACTGATCTAAATCCAAGAAATCCCTAATTGTACCCTGTAGACTAACATTTCAATGTTCTTTGTTTCTGTGCTAAATTATATGAAGATCTTCAGTATTCTAGACCTGAAAACCCTCATGCTGATCAGTTACACATGGCGCAGCTATCACTCTCAGCATAATAAGTGATGGTCAGGAGCAGTCAGGGGAGATGAAGCAACTAGTAGAAGGCAAAAGGCAGAGAAAGGTCATGGAGGCAGGGAAGGAATCTGAGGTATGGCTTCTGGGGAAGTGCCTGGAAATAGCCACCATTTTGGCATCATGTGACACAGGATAGTGGCAAATGTCCCAGGCAATACTTCTTTTATAAAAGGAGAGGCAGGGAAATCCCTTCCTCCCAGTCCTGGCCAAGCCCAGCCCTCTGGATGGATGCTGTCTGCCATGTGGGCTCTTCCCACCGCCTCACACGTCTTTATCTTTCTCTCAGCCCATTCTCTGCTGCTTTTATCTATATGCCCATGTTCCAGGGAGGGTGGCCCTTACAAGGAAAACAACCAGGACAGCTTAATTACAGCAGATGCTGCAGAGAGGGTCAGTAGTTTCATAGAGGCCAGTGGTCTAAGACAAAAAGTTAAAGTATCAGTTACACTGATACAGCTGAGTTGGAACCATACCCAAAATAAATCACCAAAAACTTTCTGATTTAAATAAGGAAAGCGAGGAAGCAGAGCAGAAACTTTTTTTAAAAGTCTAATTTACTGCTGGAGACCTTTGAATTCCCCACGTCATGTCTGCACGTTATTAGAGCTGAGCTGAAGTTCCCAGGCTCAGGTACTGCAGACTGCAAGAGCATCCTTCAAGACTTCTTCTGGAAGGGACTTTGCCAGCAGCACCTTAACACCAGGATTCAGTTCGTGTCTTACAGACAGATCAAAAGCATCTGTAGTAGGAACTCCTGTAGAAAAAAAAATACAAAAATGCATACAATGCTTTGAATGGGAGGTTCTCTGTTTCATGAGAATAACTAAATAATGTCCTGTGGGTTCCATTACAGTTTTGTCTAAATATCTTCGCTCCCTTGTCATTACTGAGTGTTTCCATTTTAACAGATAAACATGTTTTGGTTTTTTCCCCAATCATTTAGCAGTATTCAGAATCCACCCACTGACTTACATTCCCGTCCCACACAGATGTTAGTTCCCCACCTCCTTGGTTCTCAGAAAGAATGTGCAGAGAGTTTAGTAACAAAGTTATAATTTAAAAAAGTTATCAAAAATATACAGTGTAGATGCAGATGTCCTAGGCAAAGTGCTACAAATTCCATTCACAAGGCAAATTGTGGCAAGACTGACTTAGAGCAGTTCATTTTAGATTTTTCTAGGTAGACAATGGTAAATAGCCACTAGAGAGAAGATTGCTAAGTTTTCCCTTTCTCGGTTCCAGATTGCCCAGCTTTATGACAAATATCTTGTCTCTGCTTTTTCTGTCAATAAAATATGCGTGTACTTGTGCAGAGTTGAAATCCTGTATTGGCTCTTGCATTTGTACTTTGTGATTCATCACCACTCTGGAGTATTGCCTGTAAATTTGCAGTATTTCACTGTTGATGTAGAGCCTTAGATTTACTTGCTCTGATACTTTCACAGAGGAGCAAATTCCTGTCTGACTCTCTCCCACCCATCCTTGCCAGTTATGGCTGTGTGCACAGGCCTCCTGTTTGCTCCGAGAGGAGCTGCACTTGCACAGGCTGAGAGCGCTCTTCGCCAAGTCATGGAATCATGGAATCATCTAGGTTGGAAGGAACCTTTAAGATCATTGAGTCCAACCATTACCCTAACTGCCAAAACCACCACTAAACCATGTCCCTAAGCACCATATCTACCTCTTTTAAATACTTCCAGGGATGGCAATCACTCCCCTTCCCTGGGCAGCCTGTACCAATGTTTGGTAACTGTTTTGCTGAAGAAATTTTTCCTAATATCCAAGCTAAATCTCCTCAAGTGTAACTTAAGACCCTTTCCTCTTGTCCTAAAGGACAAGTCAAACTGAACGAGGTGAACTTGGGGACAGAAGATGCCTGAGATGGTCAAGAGATCAAAAATAAATGTGCTTTGAAAGTCGTCTGGATTTCTCCACAGCAGGCTTAGGGAGCTGGAAAGATGAGACCAGGCTCTGACTTTGTAAAGGGCGTGCTGGTGCCATTTGGAGAAAGGCTAGTGGAAGATGTTCAGCTGCCACTGGTGTGGGATGTGAGGTTAGAGAGTTTAGTCTTAAACATTACTTGCTGTCATGTAGTGACGATGATGATAGTGGGTAAAGGAGGAGTGAGTGCATACTGCATGCTTGCATGGCTGACGATGACATAGTTATAAAGAGAAGAACACCTGATATGATGAAAGGAAGAGGTGAGCCTTGTCAGGTGCCCTCTGAAATAGGTCCATAAAGTTTTGTGACTTTTACAATCTGCTTCCCTCTCTCCCCTGCATTTGGCTTTTGGCCATTAATAATACATTGTGTTTCAGGCTTGACGGCACAAGAGAGTTCTGGTATCAGTGAAAAAAATACATTTCCCCTTATGAATCTGGGAGCTGGCTGTGTCAGACCAAATACCAGAAGATAATAATATTAAGACACTGCCCACCAAATTGGGGCTATTGCAGGAGTGTGTTGTGAGTAGGCATCTGTCCAGCAATAACATACTGCGCCCCAGGCTGATGATGTAAGGACGGATAGCAGGCAAGAACTGAACTGCCCCATGTGAAACTCCAAGAGGTGCTTATGGTGCAGTATAATGAATATAATTCAAGAATGCTTCCAAAAGAGGAAACCATTTTACAGGTATAAACATCAGAATAGGGGAATGCTTCCATATAGTTTTCTACTTTTGTGAGCACTAAGTTGAAATTCACAGTCATGTCCCTCTGAAAAGCCTTCCCTTTTTCCTACCTGATTACATGGGCTGCGACCCAGGAGGAGGAAATGCCTTGTGACTTCCACCAGATGACTGGCCCTGTGGGAATTGGACCCAGGCTTCAAATACCAGTGAAATGTCAGTGCGATAAAATGCACAGATATGCCGAGTGCCAAAAAAATTAAAATATCAGAAAATGCTTAAGGGATTTGCATTATTCCTGACAAACAGTGCTGATTTATAGGTGGAGACTGAATTAAATTCACACTTTGCTAAGAATCCATATAGACTGTTGAAGCCCCAGTGAAACTTAACAGAAAATGTAAATGGTTTGCAGATTCCTGGGATGAATGTGTGAATTTTCGTGGGTTAATGTTCACTCATTCAAATGCAGAAGAATGACTTGGGTGAGAATACAGTGATTTCACCCCATGATCCTCTCGGCCTAGTTTAATGATCCACTTTCAGACTGCATAGAAATGCGCTGTGCAGTAGTGGCTAGCTGCTTCTTTCCTGTGGTTGCCACGTTTACAAGTATAGTGCCAACATCACAGGTATACATGACATGTATTTTTTTCTGCACATCCACACCCCTAAAAATTTGTGTCTCTGTGATTAATGGGAGAGACACTTTATTAACTGCCAAAGCTTGAGAGAAAAAATATTTGTCCAGAGAAGAGAACTGAAGGAGCCAACGAAATAGGGAAAATAGGGTGACTGACAGTTTTTTTCCCCAGAGTGCTTGGGATTGCTATGATGTCAGATCTGCATATTATTTATCATGCGTATTCTCATCTGTTGTAGGGAGACAACTCCCTTAGTACTAATGGGAGTTGTGCAATTGCAAAGCTGAGAACATGTGTGCAGCAGGACTGGGGCACAATGGGACTGGCTGAGGATGCAGTGTCAGTCTCGGATTGGAATGTCTTTATTTTCCTTGGCTTGTCACGGCCTCATACTGGAGGCAGAAGGAGAAGGTTGATATAAATCAGTGACTCAATCCTTTACTCTTTAGTGAAAATCCCCCTAAAGTCAAAGGGAATAGGCCATCATTGTATGAAACCCTGACTTGGGTAGCGTCCTCCTGTGTGCTCTTTGGGTCATGATACCTTTACTCCGACTGAATAATGCCTTTTTCTTCAAACAATTACAAGAAAATAGTTGGAGTATTTGAAGAGTGTAGCACTGTTTGTACTGCCATGCAGACAGCACAATCTGGGCTCTTGCTCTTATTAAAGATATTTACGGTGAGTTAATTTTTTCCCTTCAGAGCTCAACTTCTCCTTTTTGTTTCGTTCTGTGAAGCCATAATTCAATACTTATGGCAACATAAATCCATACTAAGCTCCAGTATAAGCAGGCATAAATTCCGTTGATTTCACTGCCCCTTTTACACAGGACCGTGTTTGGTCTGAGATACCTTTTGCCTTGGAAATAATTGGAATGCAATAAATTTAGGCTTATAACTCAGCTGTGCAATGAAAGGAGAGAATAAGGATTATAGCAGAATGACATCTGAGTTAAATGCTGATAGCTTTGAAAATAAGTAAAATCTGGGCTGAAGCCAGTGATGGTATTTTGTATGCCACAATCAGCTTTCATTTAAATACCTGAAAACCTTTCCATGCATCAATGAAGTAAGACCTGCAATGTCCCTGTAAAGGTAGATGGTGTTAGAAAATATATTTTTGTATTCCATATTTGATCTTTACCCAGGCAAAAACCACTGAAATCTATTGAAGTTTTTTTCCTGGAAAAAAGCTGAAAAGGATTTCAGGATTTTGTTCAAAGCAAGTAGAATGGCATTTCAGTGGATGATCTCTAAGAAAGTTGATCGCATTATTAATACCTGTGTTTGGATATAGACTTCTGCTCACAACTTTCATCCTGCAGAGGATTCCAAGCTCTTTAGTGCATCTGTCAGACAAACAGCTGATTGGGGAACCACGTGTCCAGTGCAAGGGCACTGGTGCCATGGTGCTGCTGTTCCACTGAGAGACATTAATGGGGGCTCTCAGGTGCAAAGTGTTAGCTGGTCAGTGGGAGGTGGGATGGGACGGGGTAGACCCCCATCCCAGTCACTTTATGTTGAGTTAAAAATTTGTTTTCGATTGCCTTAAATTTGAGCCTGGGCATGACTTCATTGCGGTGTAGCTTTTGCATGCAAGTTTCTGTTTGTGTTTGCTGGTGGTTTAAAAAAATTCTTGGCAGAATTCTCTCCACTGATGATCTTTTTGTGTTGTTTTGTTGTGCTCCGCAGGGTATAAGGAAGCATGTGATTGTTCGTATGTTTCAAAGCATGAAATAATCAAATGCAGTGCAATCTTAGCATTAGCAGTAGTTTAACGGTTTGGATTTTAAAATCATGTAAAGGTTAAAATATAGAGCATTTGCCTCAGCTTTTTTATGTCAATGTATACTGTAGCTGACCTCTCAAAATTCCTTCTAGTCTTTCCCTTCAGTCCAAGCCAAAATGAGTGCGTTTTGTTCTGACCACCCTTAAGATTTTTGACAGGCACTAGTTTCCTGTTTAGGGTGATGCTATCTTCATATGAGGTTCTGCATATGCTAAATGCAAATATGCTCTGAGATTATCTGCTCCTGAGTCTTTTTTCTAAGTTACAAAATGTGTCCATTTACATGTTTTCAGGCTTGTTGGTGCAGTCAACATTCATTAATAGTAGATTCCAGCTGCCAGATTTAGATCTATATCTAGACTTCAGCATTCAGATTATGGGAACAGTCATGTCTGGAATTTTTATTTAGAGCAATGCCTCGTTTGGAAAGAAACCGAGAAAAGTAAGATTGGATACAGTTCCAGTATACAGACTTAAAAAACCCAAACACACGCAAAACCAAAGAAGCAAAAAAAACCCCAAAACACCCAAACCAACAGTAGGTTTGGGTGATTTCTGAACTTGAGTATTTAATCTTAGGATGAAAGGCGTACGTTATCAGCTTCTCAGGTGCATGTGTAGCCTTTGAAAATACAGCAAAATGTAGCAAAAATATATATACAGGGCATAGAGAAAGGATGCCCCTCTAAGGAGGGGTGGGTAGAAAAACCTAAGAGAGGGTTATGAATAAAATTATTAAGATGGTACCTGGCTCCTTTCCCTGATGGCTCCACCCTCTTGCCCTAAGGAGTTAATTGTTTTTAGGTACAATGGTAGGGAAACTGAGATCTGTGGTTTGGGGGTTGAAAAACCCAAAGGTTGTTACGTGGTTGATGGCTGATGTTTTTTCTTAATCATCATCTCGAGAGGGGTCTGAGCTAGATTTTTCTGTGTGGAATCATGCAGAGTTTATGAGCTTGTTTTCTCTTCCTGTCAGCTGTTGTACAGAATGAGATGATTTGGGTTAATGCAACAGCAAAGGCACCTGGGAGAGCAGGAAAAATAGATATAAATATTAAGTGGTTTGATGTGAATTCTAGATAATTTACATCCTGCATGGAAGTAAAACACAGTTAGAGAGGGCTTGGTTACAGAAAGCCCTGTAAAAGCCATAGCTCTGATGTGTAAGAAAATTCCTGCCAGTTTTGTTATAGTTACCAGTAGTGATTTCTCAAAACTTTGCCTTTGAGTTTATACATTCTCCAAGTACTTCTATGGGGCATTAATATTGTTTTGTGACAAGGAAGAATTGGGTTTTTTTCTGTCTATACATTTTGACATTGACAGAGAATGCCCAAGAATGAAAATAAGGTGAAAATAACAAGTACTGAAATAGAACGTGCTGACACAAATGCATGTTGAAAATTGGATGACTTGCTGCCTGGTGTCTCCAAGGATGCTGACTTTTTGCCACAGTGTTAGGTTTCCTGAGTTCTTAATAAACTGCATGCCTAATGATCTTTGTGTCCATCGTCTGTCATGTTAAATACAGTGGTACAGCCCATCCTCCATTTTGCTGAAGAAATTTTTCCAAGCAGAACCTGGCTTGGTTAACTGCCTAGGGCTAATCCTAGAAGTTTGCAGGTAGTACCCAGCTGGTGTTCATCACTGTCCTTGCAGATACAGTGGAGGCTATGGGAGGGCTGCATTCCAGGAATCCCTGGGCAGGCACAGTTCCTTCTGAGAACTTTTAGCAAACCATTCAATGCAGAGACACCTGATTCCCACTTATTTCACTCAGTCATGTTAAGGTATGGGCAAGATGCAAGCCAGTAAATTGTAGTGATAACTGGTTAACTTCAGGGCAGCACAGGTCCTCATACCAGCTCTTAGTCATCAAATTTGACCCACAATCTATTGCAAAGCTACTTAACAAACACACATCCCAGGACACCAAACACCTGCAGTGATAATCTTTATGGATGCTAATCCTCTTCTTCCCAAAGGACTCACGTTCCTTCTGAGTGCACCAGTTAGAAAAAGAAGGAAAACCTGAGTTACTATATTTCTCCTTGAATATACAGGTTACCAGAAGTTTGGAATGAAGTTCAGAGGTACCACTTTATATGACTATCAGAAAAATAGGTAGTAAGGCAGCATATTTGAAATACGCTACATGCTTCTTTGCTTTCCTTTGTTGTGATTTTATTTTTCTTCTTCTTCCTTTTTAAATGTCATGTTATAAAGAAATACAGGCTTGCTTTCATGTTCACATGATCTTTCATGAGAAATTCCTGTATCAGTTATCTGGAAATGAGAAAGTTTTATCCATGAGCTCTTCAACCATCTCTGTGTTTTTACAGATATCAATGAGTGTGAAATTGGAGCCCATAACTGTGATAGACACGCCATATGTACAAACACAGCAGGAAGTTTCAAATGTAGCTGCAGCCCTGGCTGGATTGGAAACGGTATCAAGTGCACAGGTGAGTGTCATATGCATTTGTATTTATTTGTAAGGTCAGACCCAAACTGGGTCACAGCTATTCTGAAAAAACAATATGACACCCGCAAATTGAAGAGAGAAATGGTTATCGAGTTTGTTGGGTCACTTTGACTTGATCTGTTGGAGGACAAATTCTCCACTATAGTAACTGTCAAAGCAGCATTATCTCACGTTTGGCTTGTGAGATGGTGAAAATAGAATGGACCATGGAGAGAGATGCTGTGTCCTTGAGGGCAGCTGATGGGAGGCAGTGAGAGCTCTCCTGGTGCTCCCCCTGAAAACAGGATGCCGATCTTATTTTTGAGAGTGTCCTGCAGATTTCTCATTCACAGTTGTATTGTCAAACTTCTTTGTTGGGCTGCTAATAAACTGCCTGCTTTTCCAGTCAGATGACCCCACGTGTGTGGGGTTTTATTATGGAAGATTATTTAAAGTAGAGCTTCTGTGTGTCATACAGTATTAAACTCTGTATTCATGGTGTGAGGTTTTTTTAACTAATGTTGCCTTTTGTTTTTGTTTTTCTTTTTTATTATTTTAAAGATCTGGATGAGTGTTCCAATGGAACCCACATGTGCAGCCCACATGCTGACTGCAAGAATACAATGGGCTCTTACCGCTGCCTGTGTAAAGAAGGTTATACTGGGGATGGCTTCACTTGCACAGGTGAGCTTTGTTAGGAAATCACTAGATGACCTGCAGTGGTCCCCTGCCACCTAAGTCTATGATTCAATACACAAAAATAGCTTTTAAACAGGTGAAATTATTCTCTAATGTGTCGTCTTCCATTATCTTCTACTTCACCTAAGTTGTCATAACCTGAAAGAAATACTGTGTTGTATCTAGTCTAAAGCAGTCACTTTTTCCACTTGAAAAATGCAAGTTTTCATTGAGCTTTTGTTGTTAGTTGGAGTGGGTAGTGAACATTCAAACAATGCTTGATCATATAATTTAGTAAACCAGTCCATTGGCTACCCACTTTAGTATTTAAGTAATAGGGCATATACATTACAATCACTTCATAAAATTATGTAAAAACATTTGTTCATTCCCCAAGTGAGCACATGCTGCATGCCCTCTTTACTGCATCATCTTGAGAGATGGTGTCAGGATGCAGTGCTGACATGTAAATGATGGAAGTAGCTGCTTCTGAAACCTCTTTTTATAAACTGTAAGTGTGATTATAATACATTGCTACAGAGATGTTTCCCACCCACACTTCAGTCTTCTGCTTTGAAGCACTGATTAGCTCATGTAAGCTTAGTCATCAGGAGGCCTGCTCTGACACTAACGATACTAGTGTTGCTGGTGATGCTACATGGAGGGTGACCCTGTTCAGAATAAAGCCATGTGACAGACAGCTGGTGGGCCAGGTCTTCAGCTGGTACAAATCAGCAGTACTCTATCAACTAGAGCAGGTTTTTATGGCATCTGAGAATCTGGCTCGGCAGGTTTAAGGCTAAATTTATAATTCCAAATTATAAATGAACCCTGGGATTCTGTTTAATTTTCTCCATATAATTTACTCTTGAATCTGATTCAGCTTCCTTAGTGGCCTTCATAACCCAGTGCTTTTTGTTAATTTCCCACATGATGATTTCCAGGAGTCTATAAACTACATCTTTCAAATGCAGCACTCACTGAGTTTCTCATTCAGTAGAAGATTTTTTTTTTTTTTTAATTTTAATACTTTATTGTTCAAAAGGTGGCTGGGACTCAAATTAGGCCATGCAAGTGTTCTGTGAGCCCTCTGCCAAAGCATGCAGCATTCACCTTGCTAGGTATTATCTGTGATTTGCCAGCCATGGACTTTTACAAGCTCGCAGGGCCAGCCAGATTCTGTTGCAACAAGTAGAGTATTTTTGTGATGTATAAAATTTCAGCTGGAGAATAAGGGCCACAATCTACCTGGAGGGCAGCGTAGTCCAGTAGCAAGGCTGTTTTTCTCATCAGCTGTTAACCTGCAGTTTAATTTTGATCAAGCTGTTTTCACCTCCATGCCACTTCTTGTCAGCATTTTGCATGTTTGCCACGGAGACTGCCCATTACCATATGTTCACTCATTGCACAGTAAACTTCTTTTTTCAATTGCTGACTCTAGGCTTTGCTGTAATAGAAACAATAACTATAATAGAATTCACGTGCTCATTCTGAGTCTAAATTTGACCCTGGGTACTGCCTCCAATTGTTACTAACTCTAGTTACTTTAGGAGTCGTGTAGGACATGGAGTCGTGTAGGACATGTACCAAACTGTTACATGTAATAGCCTGTGCACATCACTAGATTGCAGTTTCTGCGTGCTTCTGCTGAAGCAAATGTTGGTGAGAAAACCATGTTTAAAGTAAACTTGGAATTTCTCTTCCTTTTACAGACCTCGATGAATGCTCAGAAAACCTGAATCTCTGTGAAAATGGGCAGTGCCTCAATGCCCCTGGAGGATATCGCTGTGAATGTGATATGGGATTTTTGCCAAGTCCGGATGGGAAAGCATGTGAAGGTAATTCTCTGTAAGCTTTAAACAATCCTCTACAAATTCTGCCTTAATAATAATTTATGTTTGAAAAATTATATAGTTGGTTGCAGTTGTATTGAGGACTGCATAAAAATTGTCAACAGTACTTGCTTTTTTTCAGTTTATATGTTTGTTATGGGCATCCAGGTGTTTATCTACCTATCATATAAAGAGAGAACAGCTTTTTGGAGCCTGTCTTACAACATACTAGTTCTGGGTCTGATTGGTGATTCAAGTGGTGCTGTCAGCTGCCATTTCATCTTGGTCAGTTTGTACCCAGTCCTTCATTTTATTCCTAACAGTTAAATGGAAAGAGTTGTAGCTTTGCCTTGGTGTACATAAAGCTGAAAAACACTGATTTGGTAGCTAATACAGTAAAAATGCTTTGAGGGCTTCTGTGAGGTGCAGAATCAGAGTTTGAATCCTTGCAGTAAGTTTCTATGACAATGAAAAAAAAAATAAATCTCATGAGTATTTGTCCAGTTTTGAAGCTGCGCTGTCAGTTAACTGTTTACAATGTTTTCATAAGGCCTTTGCATGTGCAAAGAATCACAAAAATCAAATAATAAGACTGTTACCAACATGATTGAGGTCATATATTTGATTGTAACATTTGAAATCCTCAGTTGATATCACGCTAATCAGTTAAGTCAGTCGAGAAGCAGGAGCCGTATCATCTGACATAGTAATAACTCATAGGAACTGGTATTTGATGGAGTTCATAAGTACATCTCTAAAAATAGGATTATTTGCCCTCAAAAGTGCTCTGTGTATTTTTTTTTAGCAATCTACCAAGAAAAATAATTTGAGAGTGAATTTTTGTGTAAACTAAAACACTATTAGGTTTCGTAGTGTTTCATGAAACGATTTACTTTCAAACCTTTTAGCTAACTTTAAATAGCTAATATAGAACCTAGCTCCTGTTGCTAAAACAGCCTTTCCTTGATGTCTCAGATGTGTACACTAAATGCAGTATTTTAAGGTCCTTTATAAACACACGCCTTTTATTATATCAAATTGGTTGTTCTTTGTGCAGTGCATAAGGCTTTCAGTAAATACTGAATCAGATGCAGCAATTTGGACAAAAGACACAAGAATGAGCCCCGCTTGCCAAACTTGAAATCTGTCAAACGCAGAAACAACCAAATTCACCTTTGGGTGCAAGCTTTTCCTTTTGCAGATGACTGCTGACTTAGAATTAACTTCTTTTTTGAAAGCGTATCTCCTGCCATGTTTAATTTCACCACTTGTCAGATTAGCCCACTAATAGGTTCAGATTGTTTCTGTCATGGTTTCCAGTGACAGTGGAAAGAGCCTTTTGCCCCCCAAAAAAGGTTATGGATTAGGTTCTTTAGGCTCCAAACACAAATCTTGCATGTTGTTTTTTCTGGTATTACATGGTGTGCAGAAGAAGTTGGCTTCCAGATCCATGTTTTCTGAGGAGTTTTGCAGTTCTCTGTCTATACCTTAAAAAGATAAGGAAACCTCATACATATTTCCCCTCCTGTTCCTCTGTCAGATATTGACGAGTGCTCGCTTCCTAGCATCTGTGTCTACGGTACTTGTCATAACCTCCCTGGCCTTTTCCGATGTGACTGTGAAGCGGGCTACGAGTTGGACAGAAGTGGTGGTAACTGCACAGGTAAAGCTATTTTTGAACAATGTGCTTTTTAATTTTCTGTTAGTGTCGAGTCAGCTCCTTAAGCAATTCTTTTAAAAGGCTATAAAAATCAGGCTTCCCTACTGTATAACACAGGGTTCTCCTCTTCACCTTTTCTACACTACTCTTTCCCCTTCTTTATCATCCTCTGAACTACCTTTGGCTTCAGAGAAGGGGGAAAACAGAGCAGAGAGAACCCTTTGGTCTGTCCACATCTCCCAGGCAAAGATGTGTTGTGCTTTGGAGTTTCCAGAGTACTGGATGGTAAGCTATGACCTTGCGGTGTGTTTTTCCATTAAGTGGTTTTTTAGTACTTCATGTCAATTTTAGTTCATGATTGGTTTTCCAGGAAAAACATTTTTTCCCCCATTAAATGATGAATTCATCTCAGACTACTGTTCTGTCACAATGTTTATATATTTCTAGAGCTTTCTGGGGATCAGTATCTCATACCTAATAGATTTATGATGGTCAGCCTATGATACCTATAGCTATGATATATTGATGGTTTGCACTGTCCTTGAGTATTCACTTACCACATTCTGTGTTCTCTTGCAGATATTAATGAATGTGCAGATCCCACAACCTGCATTAGTGGCACGTGTATTAATACTGCTGGTAGTTACACCTGTGAGTGCCCTCCGGATTTTGAGCTGAATCCCACCAGAGTTGGATGCGTTGGTAAGGGACCGCTCTTTATGTGATATACAAGCAAATGCTTAGGAATAAAGTCCCAGGTCATAGGAATGGGCTGGAACAGGCTCTGCAACTCCCACCTCACTGCCCCTTGCTTAGAAGTTGTAGTAGTGCAGAGGGTGTGTGTCCAGAGCACGCCAGCAGTGCCCAGCTGCCAGAACCAACCCCTTGGGGCTTGTCACAGCTGTCCACAATTTACAGCAGGCACGAAACAAATTTAAATTTCAACAAGCTTAAACCAACATCCAGCTGGCCCCAAGATGGCAGGCGAGAGAAGCTGCGGCATAAAGCCACCCATGCTCTTGGAGCGTTGAGTGCAGCTTGGCTAGGTGCACTGTCATGACCAATGGAAATGATTTTGCGTTAGGCTCCAATTGCTTAGTAATCCTTCACTATTTTTTGGCTTTTGTTTGTTTGAGAGGGTGTAGGGACGATACTCAAATACAAATGGGTTTGAAATTCCTAACATTTAGTAAATGCTTTCATGCTTGTTAACTTCAAGGAGAGGAGAAAACAGTGGGTTTCTGGAACTGGAAAGATGTACAAATGTGGGTGAAAATGTGAATCAAAACCAGAAAAAGCCTGGCTGAACTGCCTGAAGTCATGCTAAATAAATTCCCTACTTTGTGAGATGTTCACAAAGTCAAGGGATGGGGCACCAATGTCTTATCTGAGTGGGAAAAGCTGTGCCTTCTTCCTGGACAACACAAGTTATTTTCCTTAGTGGTCCTACAGGAAATGAAAGCCATCTGAAGGTATTCCTCATCCTGAAATAATGTGTTATGTTTTCCTCTCTCATAAGATGTTTGTTATTATGTGCATTATGAATAGATACACGGTCTGGCAACTGTTACCTGGACATTAAAACTCGTGGGGATAATGGTGGCACCTTCTGCAGCAATGAGATCGGAGTGGGTGTTTCCAAGGCCTCCTGCTGCTGCTCCCTTGGCAAAGCTTGGGGAGTTCCCTGTGAGCATTGCCCACTTGTGAACACAAGTAAGTCAGCTTTCCTGGATTAAACACACAATGCAATGGGTTTATTGGATATTTTTTCTATTTTAGCCGGGTGACTCAAATACCGGCATAATCATTTATTGTTTACATGCAGGGGAGAGATTTCCACCAGCCTTACCCAAAAACTTCACTAGTCTTTCAAAACGATTTAGTCAGAAAATTATTACACTTCTGAGCAAGTTTGCTGTTACACAAAAAGCTATGTTATGAAGTGGAATAGCAGTTAATGTTACAGTTCATGTTACATGTTTGTATCTGATTACTTTGGTACTTTACATTTCAATCACCTGTAATAATCTGATTAATTCTCCAAAATAATTGTGCTGAAAATGTTTCTGCTACTTTAAATTTGTAAATCTGTTTTGTTTCCAGCTGAATATAAGGTTCTTTGCCCTGGAGGAGAAGGATTCCGACCAAACCCCATTACAGTGATATTAGAGGGTAATGTTTACATTTCCCTATGTTTGCACATCTAGAATTATGAAGCTCTTCAGTGAGTGTTGTTTTTCATGGAAAAAAATGAATGAAATGTTTGTGGTTTTGTTTGAACAGATATTGATGAATGTCAAGAACTGCCTGGACTTTGCCAAGGAGGAAAATGTATTAATACATTTGGTAGCTTCCAGTGCCAGTGTCCATCAGGGTACTATTTGAATGAAGAAACTCGAGTGTGCGATGGTACGTAGCCTTCACTTAACTAGTCTTCTGTTTTTATTCTTATACACTGATGATAGATCAATATGGAGAAGAATTAATCTATCTTTGAAAAGGAATATAACTAGACCAAGCAGTATAAGGTGAGAAAATTGGAACAAGTTGAAGTCTTGCATTGAAAGAGAGAAAATTCCTGCTTGACTACATTGAAATATAAGGAATTTTTTGTTTCACATTATCAGGTTCTGATCAAAACCAGAATATCCAACTTCTTTAAGTAAAACATAATTTACTAACCAGCTATAAAAAATTGCTATCTAGTAATGGGTAATGAATAAGCATTAAGCAGTCAAAGGACAAACTTGCCCCATGAGTCTGCTATGTTGGTTACAGTATGTCCATGCCCCTATTCCACTGCTTATTTTATCTTCTGCTCATCTCAATGTCCAATTGAAAACATTAGTTGCACTGCAAGACATTTTCCTTCTCGTAGCACAGTCAATAGTTCATGTTTATCACATTACATGCATCTGTCAGGTTGTACTGTATATAAAACTTCAAGCAATCCATCAAGTCCTTACCTTTACTATCGCCCAGGCTGGCCTCAGCCTTCCAGACTCCTAATAATGTTAATTTACTGCTAATGATCTGCCAAACACTGCAGAAATGCAGAAGATTCAGGTCCTTAATTAAGACTGAACTAAAATATTTCAATCGTATTGTGCTTGTGTAGCACAACAAATGTTAAAGAGGAAATCTACCTCTGTATTTTTTGTAGAGATGTGTGATAGATACTTTAAAATGGTAAGGCTAGTGAAATACTTTTGAATTTTTGGGAACTGAGGTGTTTTGGGTCCAGTGTTGTGTTTGGGTTTGCTTGAGGGTTTTTTTTAAACAAAAGTTTAAAATCATCAGAATCTGTTGATGAGTAAACATGACATCGTGTGCTCTACTTTCCCCAGTCAAATAGACCTGAACCGTCCAACTGGTCTGGTTTAGCATCATTACTTACTGAGATGGGCACTCCACAGGGAACAGCTTTGGTTCTTGTCCAGATCTGGGAAGCTAGATTGGATGAGATCCTCAAATACTACTTTTGTGCAACAGGTGCAGAAACCAAATTGCTTTCTCCGAGCTGCCTAGACATAACAGAATTCACATCTTCGCATCACAGCCAGGCTTTCCGTGGCATCACAGCCAGGCCAACTGTGCCACCACTTCCTTCTCTGTGTGGGCTTTGCTCCCGTGGCCTCGCTTAGAGCACCTTCCTAGCTCAGGTGTTAGTGAGGCATTTTCGTTCTTTGAAGCATAATGAGAAAGCTCCTGTGGCCACTCACTGCCTTTTTGGTTTTTTTCTAGATGTGAATGAGTGTGATACACCTGGCATTTGCGGACCCGGCACATGTTACAATACTGTTGGGAACTACACCTGCATCTGTCCTCCTGATTACATGCAAGTCAACGGAGGAAACAACTGCATGGGTATGGGTTGTTTCTTGTTTTGGTTTTTTAAAGCTTCATTTTAGTGCTTGGGGCCAAGGCTTTACCTGGCACAAATCAAAACTGTTTCTCTGAGTTCAGCTACATAATAATTAACTAAATGAAAGATCTAGCTGCTTTTATTAATTTTATAAAATAAAGAAAGGCAGATCACATGTAATACAGGTCTTCCAGTACCACAGCAGATAATTGAATTTAAATATTTTCTGTGTTCATCCCTTCCAAGTTCAGTAAAGTCACAAGCTGTGTGCAGGTTGTA
The DNA here is from genome assembly GCA_013400055.1 of Nycticryphes semicollaris. Classification (NCBI taxonomy): domain Eukaryota; kingdom Metazoa; phylum Chordata; class Aves; order Charadriiformes; family Rostratulidae; genus Nycticryphes; species Nycticryphes semicollaris. The sequence goes on along the minus strand of VXBJ01005861.1, from coordinate 600,734 downwards.
GGGGGAACTATAAACAAGCTCTTGTTTTTCAATGTTGGGCAAAAGGCCAATATTGAATCCTTTGCTGAGTCTCAGCAGCGTTACAGCTGCATTGGTTGCTCTTGACTATTTGTATTGCAAATGCTTTTTCATACTTCTACAGTAGGCTTCTAGGGGCAAGCTGATCTGGAGTATTCTATAGTGCTGTACTATCTCCTTAACAGGTGTCTAATAAGTACATATCTGAAGGAGGTATCTTGTAAACTGTTCAGGTAGATCATGTTCTGTAAGAGTTGCTAGTGCATTAGCTTTGGTTTTTCTTCATTTTCACAGATATGAGAAGAAGTCTGTGTTACAGAAATTACTATGCTGACAATCAAACCTGTGATGGTGAGCTGCTCTTTAATATGACCAAGAAAATGTGCTGCTGTTCCTACAACATTGGACGTGCGTGGAATCGGCCTTGTGAACAGTGTCCTATCCCGAGCACTGGTATGTTTTTGCATTGCAAAGCTATTTGAAATCCTTGGTAACATCATAATTACTATTGGTGGATGTAATACTGTTAAAAATGTACTATGCCTTTGTCTGTTCTTGTGTGTCTAAAGTGAAGAGATTAATTACATTTTTGGCCTGAGGGTGATCGGCGCTGGTCACAATGAAGGCATATGTGGAGTAGTTCATGTTGGTGCTGCTGGGCTGTGCCTCCTTTGTGACAGTTTTCCTGTCTGGGAGACTTCATGCTCTATACTGGTTAATCTTGTCTTTTTGCAAATGCTTGTTGATCCAGTGTTGAGACACCGATCAGGATGTTATTAGCATTGATCCAACAAATATGGTGTCTTCTGTGCTGTGCTTTGACTGCTGATTACCACAAAGGGTCTTTCTGGTAGCCATGGGTTTGGAGAAGTACCTTGGTGTCCCCTGAGAATGATCTGTGTCGAACAGCTAAATGTAAGATGTAGCGGTTTCTGAATTACTTGTATGGGCATACAGGACTCCTCGACTGAGTAAGACTCCACTCTGATTTGAAGTGGTTTGCTTCAAGAACACACTTTCTGGACATTTACTTGAATAACTTCCAACTTACAGTTCAGGTTCTTAAAAATCAGATCTGGACTTCTATGCAAAAACTCTATCACACAGAGATATGCAAAGCAAAGCCAGCATGTGATTCCAAGCCCTCTGCATGTTTTTATTTAAGAATTTGAATGGCCTTTGAATGAAAACCCAAGTGCATACTAAGCACATCACATGATGAGCCTCATGGAAGGGTTTGCATACCTCTGTGTGCCCTGCAGGTGCTGAAAGAATAGGAATAGAATTTTCTTGGGCAAAGGATGTAATGAATTTTGATTGCTGATCAATTCCAAATACTATAATTGCTACTTTGTTTTCTGGTTGCAGATGAATTCTCCACGCTCTGTGGAAGTCAAAGGCCTGGCTTCTTCATTGACATTTATACAGGATTACCAGTTGGTGAGTTGTAGTTTCTGTTTTGAACTAAATTCCATGCTACCTCTGCACAGGGAAAGAGAGAAGGTTTGTTTTCCCAATTATTTTTTCATGGGAGGAATAACAACTAAACAGTGTAATGGATTTCAACGCTGAGCCTTGCAAACTTTCAGCCTAGCTCCTCCTAGCTGGCAGCAGTGATAATTGCTGCTGGTGATCAAGGCCACGTAGAGTTCCAAAGAAACTGTAATCAGGCCTATATGAGGAGGGCACAAATACCGAGAACAAGAGGTCTGGGAGTAAGGCCAACCAGTATTTGGTCTGAGAGGAATTAGGAGTCTTCCCTTCAAACTAAAGCAGAGATTTAATCTGACATTTCACATCAGTTCCCCTGTGTATTGGTTTGACACAAAAATCCTTTTTTTCTGCTCAGCTGGAATATTTCTCACATATGTTATTGTGTGTAACATTTGAATCGTGAGTAACAAATTGCAAAACAAAAAGAGGGAGAGAATGAGGAATTTTAAGACAAGGAGTTGAGTAAATCCCTAATGGGACTCTTTTGTTTTGTTTTGTTTTTTTTTTTTTTTTCCCCTGCACAAAAATGCAAGTAAAAAGCAGATAATGTGCCCTGTAACGAACAGAGGCAGCGTATAGGCAGTAATCAGGTGCCTTAGCATTAAGCTGCTGCTCTGGTGCAGTGTTCAGCTGGTTAGATGGAAATATTTCTAGTAAAGTGGGGAATGTAATTTTTAAAGAAGTTACAGAAATGTACAGTATTTATTATTTACCAGGTCGTTTCTTCGCAGCAAAGTTCCCCCTTCCAGCTATTAGCATTAGGCCAAGTTGTTGCCAAGTCTACTGGAGATAATTGGGCCAGTCATTGCCATCCGCAGGGAGGCCTTGGATCACTCCAAAGCACATAGGTAAAGCTGCATCAGAAGCAGTTGACATGTGTGCTGGGAGCATTGCAGTCTGCGCTGTCTGCCCTGCCACATCACAGAATGATGCACATTCAGCAGTCAACTGAAACAGAAGGGCCATCCCACAGAGGCCACCAGTGCACCCCAGTGCATCCAGCACTGTGGTGAGACTGATGCACGCACAGCTTTATGCTGTGCAAATCACAGGCTCTTCCTGCTGCACTGCTGCATAGATGTTACCTGGCATTGGCACTTTCAAAAGGTTACATAAAAAAATGAAAGTCTTTTCAGATTAGCAGGGATAAAATAGTGCAAAACTAATTCTGGCAAGTGTTTGCATTCAGTCATGGTACTCCTGTGTTAAAGATAGTTATGTTCTCTCTGTTTGGCTCTTCCCAATAAATCCACTGTAACACTCAGGAAGATCAAGGAGGTTCATCAGGGGTGTAGGCAGATGAGGAAGGATGTGTGCTACCCTCTGCACTCCTGTGTGGCAGGTTATATTTTGGCTACAATGAAGAGTCAGAACCTGAGGAAACAGGAGATACCTACGTTTCCACAGTTTAGAATGATTCATTGTCTATTGCAGTTGGGACAATTCTGATGCTCACATCATACATTTAATAATTCTCTTAAGGATAAATGTATAAGAGGGTGAATTCTGCAGGAGGATTTAATGAAGTGCTGTTTACAAGTATTTAAAAAAGTTTCTTCTTGCAGATATTGATGAATGCAGAGAGATTCCTGGAGTGTGTGAAAATGGAATCTGTATAAACATGGTTGGCAGCTTCCGATGCGAGTGTCCTGTGGGTTTCTTCTACAATGACAAGCTACTGATCTGTGAAGGTAGGGTGCTGATTAAATGGGATTTAAGCAGCTGGCAATTGAGACACTGGCAAATCTGTTTTACTTGCAAGTCATCCTTAATGAGGGGGAAATACTGGTATCAGTGTAGTAAGTCTATGTTAATTAAGACATTTGGAGTTCTTTAGCATAGAAAATACCAGATTTTCCATCAGACATCTAAGTCCTTGAAGGAGCATGAGTCAGCAGTCATGGGAAGAAACATTGTTTTTCACATTTGACAGTAAAGCCAAGAACAGAGTAGTCATCTTAAGTCAGATCATGAGCACATTTTTGTTTTTAATTCTAAGATATTTTTTCTAATGGAACAAAGATTTCTGTAAATAATATAAACACATTATAACTTTTTTCCAATTTAATCATTTCCTATCATTGTATTAGTCAGCTTAATGGAGAAATTAAAGACATCAGTATGAGTTAAATAGGAATGAATTCTACAGATGGAGCATGTGGGTTTGGGATCGTTTCAGGGAGATGCCTAAATGTGACCAAATACTTACTTTCATCAATATATTTAGTTTTTCAGAATTAGAAAGAAATTCATATATTTGGGTAAGGTAATAGTCTTCATACTAAAAAAAAAAAAAAGTGGTTTTGATGTGTTTTTAGTGGACTGTAATAATCAAATTTCCTTTTTGTATTGACAGATATTGATGAATGCCAAAATGGACCAGTGTGTCAGCAAAATGCGGAATGTGTCAACACAGCTGGTAGCTACCGTTGTGACTGTAAACCTGGCTACAGGTTCACATCAACTGGCCGATGCACTGGTGAGGACTTTGGCATGTTTGTTGGGGGGTCTACAAAAAGTAGTAGATTTCAAAGGAATTCTAAAAAAGCACGTCTCCTCTTCAGAAAGGTGATATACCAGAGGATAATCTGGACACTAAGAACCCTCCTCTTAAAGCCTTTTAGGACATCCCACAAATGTTCTGGTAATTCCCAGAACAGTGGGCCCATCCCACTTAGGCATAAATAAGAGTCAGTCACCTGAGGAGGAGTTTGTCTTCCACTTTATCCCACTAACGGCAAACATGTTTCTTTAGCTGCTGTCGTGGCTAGGGAGGGAAGACCAATTGATTCACTACCTTTCAACTGACTGTTTTCTGACACTAAAAGTTCAGTTGCAGTCCTGACAGGGACCGTCTTCTGCATAAACTCTTTGACTTTTATTGTAATTTCTGGATGTGTTTTAGCACTTTATTTGCCACTTGTATTTTAAAATCTACCACCGCTTGCTGGGGTCTCTGCTGATAAGGTGGACTTATCTGTTAGGCCATATGCAAGAACTAACTTAAAAAGCTTATTGTTAAACTTCCTAACTGTTCTGTGGATTTAAACAAGTGCTTGAACGTTATTTTTACATACTGACTGAGTTGGACTACAGTTTTCCCTTTCTTCTAATATCATAGTCCAGAGAGGCGTTCATGTTATCTTGATTACTTGAAGAATTGCAGAGATTTTTAAGACTGCTGTGAGCCAAGCAGCTGTAAATGTGATATACATTTCTGAATAAAATAATAATTACAGAGGAAACTGGTAACATTTTCCTTGGGTTTTTGCTTCTGAGTACTTGAGTTTTAGGAAGTGTACTTTTCCCTGCAGTGTACTTTTTCATTGTTTCATGTGACCCTTGAGGGAAAAGGGTGTAGGGGCAACCAGAACACTACTATGAGAACTGAAACTTTGTTTTGTTAAGCTATGCAGTGGTGCATGTAAATATTCAATATGTTTCTAATGTAATTGTTGTTGTTAGGGGTTCATTACAGTGGTACAGGAAGAGCCAGGGAAGGTTCTGATATGGGTTACAATACCCAACACAATTTGGCATAAACAGTAATACTTCCCTGCATTTTGCTCTTATTTTATATTTAGTGAAAATAAAGTTACACAATTAGAGCCAAAATAGAAGGGGTTGATAAAGTGCTTGATCCAGCAAAGGAATGAAATTCCCAACTGCTATGCTGAGATCCAAGAGTGCTAAGCATCTTACAGTAATGGATCGATCATGCTACTGCATGGAAAGTGATCACACCCCAGTAGTTTATATGCTATTGAATCAAAACTGATGTATCACAGCCAGTAGTACTGAGTACTACGATTATCTTACTATCAAAATAGCATTCCTCTGGTGCTATCTGTTGTGGTATAATAAATATTTTTCATATAAACTTATTTTTTGCCACTTGAGACAATTCTGCCTCCCAATTTTTTAAAACATTACAGCATTCTCTGTATACCCAAAAAGAAATTACATTTCCCTGTGTCTTCAATTCATTTTCCACGGAACACCATAGAGAGTAATAGTTTTGCTTTCATCTCTACTCTGAGTAGATTAGGAGTTCTTAAGACAACATGTTAGCAAGCGTTGGTTTCCTTTCTACCTCCTTTAGCCTCTAATTAGCAGCAGTATCATATAACACTCATCCTCAGTGAACACCCATCCAAAGGTCCTAATGGCCCCAGTTGATATACAGTAATCCTGGGAACGGGGGCTATTGGGATTGTCCGTGTGCTAAGCAGGGTGTAGAGAAGAGGCAGCAAAGGCAGGAAAACTATATTTAGTACCTGAAGTACTTTGCAGTTAGGAACAACTTGACTCCTAGTTTTGCGGTGAACTGGGGATGGCTTGGTAAGAAATTGCATCTGCTTTGCTTTGATTGCATGTAAAAGAAAGTTACTGAAGACTAAAATCTGATTGATTTTAATACAAGTTTATGGCAGCACCTCCGTTCTCCTGTTTTGGAGCTGCAGCAGAAAATGCCAGGAAGCATATTGAATCAAACCAGCTCTTGCTGGTGATGAGGTCAACAGAAAGACCTCATTTGATTCATGTTTCTGATTTGTTACGGAAAAAAATCTGCTGGACAGCAAACATGTTTTTCTTTGACATTTTCTTTCACTTACTATTGATAAAATCCTGGATTCTGCCTGAAAGCATTCATAACAAGAGTAGCAGGAAGCTTTCAGCTGTTGTGTAGGGTAATAGATGCCCTGCTATTTTAAGGCAGCATATCTCATGCTGGCAGGATAGCTTTCCTCATCTCTCTGCAGAATTACTCAGTGAAGTGTATGCTGCTGTTGGCAGAATATTTTCCGACTCTCTATGGCAGTAACTCTTCCTGCTGTCTGAGCTTTATCTGGTGTATGGGATCACAATTGCATGAAGCATGGATGCTGCAACACATATATGTCCCTGTACCTGTTTTATCTCTGCACAATGAGTAGATAAATCTACAATGCGTTTTATCTCTCTGTAAGCTCGGTGAGAACAGTGTGGGATTCATCTGCCTTTCTGTTCTGTGTGATTTGTGAGTTAATCAAGCAATTCGTGCGATAATCAAATGTAGCTAAAAGCAAGTAGTTGCTTTCAAGAGAAGGATACAAAGTGTGATTTATATTTGGCTTTCATATCTGCCACATAGTCAATATAGAGCACTCAGAGATCTCTCCATGCAATTTCATGTCATTAATTCTACTTTTCAAAGTCATGGCATATGCTTTCCCTCCAGCAAGAACTTGTATTTGGTAAATATGATTCTTATGCTAATTTTTTTCAGCTCCAGAAATGTTGCAAAAGGTAATTGACAAGCAAATAGACCCTCTTCTGAGATTTACTTAGTAACACTTTTGTCATTAATAAATTAAAACCATTATTTTAAATTAGGGACATGCACTGGATTCCAGCCATCATGGTTGCTGCTAATGCATCTTTCCAGTTCTGTAGTTTAGTGGCCTGAACTTTCACTGTGCTTCTCTGTTTTCAGATCGGAATGAATGTCAAGAAATTCCCAATATTTGCAGCCACGGGCAGTGTATTGACACTGTTGGAAGTTTCTACTGCATTTGTCACAATGGATTCAAGACCAACGATGACAGAACAATGTGTATAGGCACGTATATCAAATTAAGATGTACTTAGGCGTCCATTAAGATAGTTATTAAGTCTGTCCTCTCTGTCATAAAGAGTTGCATTACATGAACTGAGATTACGAGCCATTTGCCACCAGGCAAAGGTGCAGAAACACTATAGCTGGCCATGAGGAAGCTGATAATGAATGAAGAGCACCTCATTACAGTAGAATGAACTTTTAAAATATATATCCTGTCTAATGAACTGCGAATGCTTTCATTTTTCAGGAAAATGTTCCATTCTTCTTAGAATTTTCTGAAGCATTTTGTCTCATTTATTCCTTTAGGCAAGACATTTAATAGATGAATATTGCAATGCAGCAATTGTGTGCAGCCTGCTTGTTAACAGAGTAAGCGAAGGGTAGATTTCTTGCCAGAAAAGTGCCCTTTTCAGAAACAGAGTAATCTTCATAAAGAAGGAGATTCTGTATTTAACCTGTTCACAGTTGTTCCTGCAGTGTCTGTTGTCTGAGCGAGATGAGGAGATTTCAGAACATGTATGATTAAAGACAGCTTAGAATTCCATTGGTAAAAGTGAGATAGGAGTCACAGTAAGAACAGTGGTTGTTGGACAATTGATTATTTTTGTAGATGTTAATATCAATTGTATAAACCTGTGTAAAGTCTTCCTTTTGGGAAGGTAGACAATATTTTTTCCTTCTATTCACTCTGTTGGGAGTGGACTATTTTTTTTGCCTGTGGATTAGCAAAACGGGCTTTCCTTTCTCCACCAGTGATTAAAATTTTTGCTGCTTGATTTTCTGCTTTGTAGATATTAATGAGTGTGAGAGAGATGCCTGCGGCAATGGAACCTGCAGAAACACCATTGGCTCTTTCAACTGTCGCTGCAATTTGGGGTTCATCCTCTCACACAACAATGACTGCATAGGTAAGGAGTGCTGAGACCAGTTACATGTTTCTAAGACTTTCTACTTCTACTGAAACAACCATTAGTAGCATCTTCTCTATTCTCTATTTTAGGATCACACCTTGCATGTCCTGTGTGATTAAAAACAAGAACTGATTTATCCAGTCTGAAAAGGCCTGATTATGCACTCCTCACTTTTCTATAGCCACTTAGTAGCGTTTATCACATGCAAACGTTTCCTTTTTTTAACTCTTGCTTTGGCAATTTTACAGCATAGACCAATGTTGGTATTTTCCCCCTACTTGGTTTTGAAACAGGGGATTATTTATATATTATCAGTTCTGCGCCAATATAGTGGAAAAGAAATCTCACCTACCCCATTTCACTTGTTGCAGGTGTTTGTTATATATCTTTCAATGTTCTTTTTTGTAGATGTGGATGAGTGTGCAACTGGAAATGGAATGCTCTGCAGGAACGGTCAGTGTGTGAACACGATTGGGTCCTTCCAGTGTCTTTGCAATGATGGCTATGAGGTGGCTCTGGATGGAAGGACTTGTGTTGGTGAGTGTTTTCTTTTAGGGTAAAAAAAAGTTGTAGCAAACCTTGAGGAGATGTCTTAGTAAAACAGTAGAAGAGGTCAGAGACAGCTGTCACATTGTCACCATCATACCTAGCAGAAGAAAATAATGACAAGAGGACAAGAAGAGGCCTATTCTGCTCCTGCAAAGTTCCACCATCAGTTTAATGGAATGAAAATTGAAGCAGCCTCAGCCACAGATCTCAAATGAATTATCTTTCTTTTCTTTTAGATGTCAATGAGTGTGCACTGGAGCCTGGAAAATGCTCACCAGGCACATGTCAGAACTTGGATGGGTCATTCAGATGTATCTGTCCTCCTGGGTATGTCCTGCAGAATGACAAATGTGAAGGTATGTGTAGAACAATCCTCTTTCTGTCCCGTTTCCTAGCTACTCACAGTTGTTACCACTTTTCTCTGCATCTGAACATGAGTGATGTTCAGTCTTTGTGGCAGTGTACAGTTCTGAACTGTAGCCACTAATAAGTCACTTCCCAGAAAAAGGTTTCAGCACTTTTTTTTTTTTTGAATGAGAACTCTCATCTGATCACAAGAAGACTAATCCCAGGCTGTTTGGTTGATGGTACATTGCTGAGATTTGCCCATCACAGGAGGATTTGAAAACTGTCCCTAAATTTTGCGTCTAGTTTTCTTGTTCCTCTTTCTGTCTGGTCCTTTTTGGTTTTCAAAACTATTAGATATCAGTGATAATGTAAGATTACACTTTATGTAGTACAGCTGCCAATGCAGACATTTTTATTTCTCATCTCTTAATTACTTTTCTTACAGACATTGATGAGTGTGTGGAACAGCCAGAAATTTGTGCCCTGGGTACATGCAGTAACACTCCAGGCAGTTTCAAATGTCTGTGTCCAGAAGGCTTTGTGTTGTCTTCCACAGGAAGGCGATGCCAAGGTAGGTTCATTCCTATTTTCTGGCATTTCAAAACTTGTTTGCTGCTTTCTAAAGCCTTATTAGCTGCCTGTTTCTAATATAATGAGGAGGCTCTGGACTCAAACACTGTTTTTCACAAGGAAAACTTGATAATTCTGGAGTTGGGGCCAGGTTCTGTCTGGCCCTAACATCTGTTTGTCATTAAAAAGAACATTGCAATAAAAGGGACGAAGATAATGTTAAATGCACCAGGTTAAGTGAGGAAATTATGTCGCCCTGCAGCCCTTTCTTGCACCCCTGGAGGAAACATTGAGGCTCCCTGGACTCTGTATGGACTGTGACATGTCTAACATGGAGGTGGTGCACAAACGGGGGCAGGAGACTACTGCAATCCACTGTTAAAGGCAGCATTTCCAGGAATAAAGCTGTTCTTAGCACTTATCAAATTCTCCATAACACTTGTTTTATGCTGTTCCCCTCCACAGATGTGTGGGTGGAAAAAAGATTGATGGAGAATAATTTCAAACAGTGTTGTGTGGACAATAAGTACCTATCTGCTTAGAAAAGTTTGAAACATCTTTTAGCTTCTAGGTTCACTTATAAACTGTGCAGAGCCTAAAAGTGGGTGCTAAGACAGAGATCAGATGCTAAAAGCTGAACATCTAGTAATGAAAAGCCACAGGTTAGTTTATTTTGTGGCTAACGAACAAGGACAAATTAGGAAGTAGGTTATTTTAAAGACTTTGGAAATTATTAAATAGATACATCATTAAATGTCCTATACACAGTATGCACAGTGGGAATCACTGATGAGTAAGACCTTTATAAGGACCTCTGTAGTTATGCTTGGCACAGAACAGTGATGCTTGTTGACACCACAGTGAGTTCTTCACTTCACAGTGGGCTAAATAAAACTGTGGTTTTGGTAAAAATGAATCCAACCTGCAGTAAATGTTCATCCAAGTCTCCAAACCACCATGCAGTTTGGCACAGTTACTTCACTCAACTTCAAGAAAGCACCACGGCTGCTTTAGCTGGGCTTTTGTAGCTTATATAAATAAGGTTTCTTCAGTCTGAGGATATTGTTCTCTTCAGGTAAAGAAGAAAAATTACTAAAAACCTCCAAGAAACAAAATCATAAGGAATGCAGTCTAATCTCCTTCATTAGGAAAACAGACCACTGTTTCACAGATGGAAAATGCACGCCTGTGTGTACGAACTTTCAAGTGTGCTTCTCCTTATCCCCTGAAGAAACAGGAAAAAAAATCAGTCATCTCAGGCCAAGCAAGGTTTTGTTTAAAACTTCCCATTGCCTAGGACTTCAGTAAAATCTGGAGATTGCCCAGCATTGATGCTGCAGCTGGAAAGCTGGATGAGCAGCTGCTTCCACAACTGCCCTTTTGCAGTCCCCCTGCCAACGCAGGGAGCTGCCAGCTCTCTGCCTGCTGGATGCTTGTGGTCTGTGATCTCAGCTCTGCTCCAGCATCCTGGGACTAAAATGTAGTGCCACTGGGCCAGTTTCCTTTGTTTGTGTGTACCTCAGGGAAGAATGAGAAAGGAAAGCACTATTGAAAATTGCTTTTCTTTTTAACGCTACACAGTATTATCATTGCAAGTTGATTGAAATCTCTTGACTTGAGTGATTCTTACTAATAAGAGGAATAAGGATAAGAGAGGAGGCAGAGCCCTTCCTTTTCTGTGGAACAAAAGAGAAAAACCCTTCCTTTTCCATGACTGAAGTAAGACACGCTATCCCATAGCTTTCCTTTACTGTGGTAGACAGTTCCTCTCCCTCTTCAGAGCTTCCCTAATCAGAGACAGTAATGGTCCTTCTTGATAGACTTGGATAGAATGTGGTCGTTTTGTTGGGGGGGGGGCTCCTGTAATTTTGTAGTTAACACTGCAAAAGTGAAAACCGTGCCAAAGTAAGCCTAACTGCTCATAACAAGTTTTTCTCTATGCAGATCTGAGAGTAAGTTACTGCTTCACCAAATTTGAAGATGGAAAATGTTCAGTGCCGAAGTCCCGAAACCACTCCAAACAAGAGTGTTGCTGTGCTTTGAAGGGACAGGGATGGGGAGATCCCTGTGAACTCTGCCCGGAGGAAGCAGATGGTGTGTTGTTGACTAGGTTACCTTACTGTCATGATAACCTCTCAGAACTGAAAAAATGTTGGGATTCTTGTAAGAAGGAGTTAGGAAAAATAATTTTCCAGAGGTGTTTAACCCTAATAATTGTCATTGCTTTCTGTAAATTAGATGACATTGTAGTCTTAAAAACCTTATTCCTTGCATAGTCCAGAATCAAGCAGATTCCTTGTTTGCTTGTAAGTTTGTTAGTGTGATTAGGTGCAGAGTATTTTACTCTGAAGTTGCCACATACTGAAAGCGGTTCTTGACAGACTCTGAGTGGAAATACTCACAAGACATGAATGGAATTCATCCGATTGCAAGTAGGTATAAAAAGGGGCACCGTAGACCTGAAATCTAATTGAAAAAAAAAAACAACCCGAAACACAGCAAAACAGTCAAACTAGATCCACATCTGAATCACCCTGTAATATTTTTGACTATATTTTGTAATTTAAAAAAATGTAAATTTGCAATCTTATCAATATGAATGAATTTCAAAAATAGCAGGGAATGACAAAGCAGAGGCCTTGATGAAGGAAAGCCTCCCTGCACTGTTGCTAAAGAAACTCTTTCCTTTGTTGGTACCCTTTGTAAGACTGAGTAACTGGGCATCAAGCACGTCAACAGGCCTTTGGGTCATCATGGTACAATTTGCCAAACAGACGTTGATCCATGCTGACAAATGTGGTCAACAGCACTACTGGTTTCAGCAATGCATTAATACAGTTAATTTCTTTAATAAATTGTGTAGATATTTTGCAGACAATCCTGACAAAAGCCAAGGGGAGACAAGAAAATCAGATGTAGCAGTTGCAATATTCCTCCTAGGCTTATTGCCTGTGCATGTCGCATTCCCTTGCCCTGGAGCATTTCAACCAAACACAGTTGGAAAAGTATGGTGTATGTTGCAGCATTTCTTTGAAGTGTCATCTTATATATTTTTCACAGTCCAAACTGTTCTCAGAGGATGATATCAAGGCCATTTTTTTCTGGTTTTAAAAAAGAAATAGCCTTGAAATATCTTGAGTCTGGGAAATTTATGTCTTGACGTGCCTTGGACAGTGGAATTGTTTCTTTTTTTAAAAACACCGCTCGGTTGTCATCTCAAGCATATTCTCCATTGTCTGCGATCTGATGGCAGGCTGGTAAATTGTTTCAGCACTGCCACCTGTGTCTCCTGAAGACCTGAGAAATAGGCAGGGTTTGTGCTTCCCAGGGCTGAGTTGCCCACTCAGAGCCTAGCAGTGAGCCAGGCACTTGGTTGCTTTCAGTGCAAGTGGGCATCTACATTTGGTTCTATTTTGTTCAACCTCAGCAACGATCAGCTAAATGTCTTTTAACTGAACTAGCAATTGTTATGTCTGTTATTGTATTGCAGTGCTGCACTGTAAAACCTCTTTGCAGCCTACTGAATTTGCAAAATTAAAACTAAAATCCTGTTAAGGGTTCTGTGATGTTTTGAGTATGGTTAGTAGAGAATATGCTCAGCAGCATCCTGAGATGGTTTCAATTACAGTCCTGTGTCCATCCATCTGCTCAAGATACAGTTTAGAGGAAAGAGGTGGAAGGTTAGTTTCAGTTGCAAGACTCGTGTTTTTTGTGTGTGTGTCAAACCCAAAACTAAAAGAGCTTCTGAAACTGAAGGGCCTTTATGATTCCGTAATCCCCATTGCATTTTGGGCCACCAGAGTGGAAATTTATGATTTCTTATTTATTCTAATGCCCAGAATATACCAGCTGATTTCCACAGGTGGGGAAGTACGTGCTTTCTGCGACAAAAAATAGAGAATGACTTGTTCTCAAAAGACTTATGTCACCTTTAAATCTTCAAAAACTACACAGAACACCCTGTGGATTTCTAAACTGACTGGTGACTTCACTCCAAGCTGAACGCAGCAATTTTACTTCCAGCCTACCTATACTACAGTTATTACTGACTGCAGAACTAGAGATTGGTGTGCTTTTAAGGAGCTTCTAACCTGACTAAGATTAAATTATGTCTTCCTTAGAAAATGTGGAAAGTCGTTCATTTACAACAGAAAATAATGCAGTCATTAGTACTGATACTTTTAAAATGGAAATATTACATTAGTTTGCTTCTTAAAGGAAGTTAAATAATTCAGAAAGTTAAATTCACAGGATTTTACATATACAGGATATCAAATGAAATATAAGGCAAGCATGCAGTTTTCATATGAATGTAAGATTAAATTATAACTTTAATGTATATACACTGTATTTCTGGATCTGGACATGAGGATAACTCAGGGGTAACGCTGATTACAAGCATAGAATTGAACATGTGGTTTGATTTTTGGTTTTGTTTTTCACAGAGGCGTTCAGACAGATTTGTCCATTTGGAATTGGCATCCTTGTTGGACCTGGTGATGCAAGATTGGGTAAGTGCCTGAACTGCACGGTGCCATTGTTGCATGAGTATGCCATTTTCTATCCATAAGCCATTCTCCCCTTCATAGAGAATAACACCTCTGCAACTATTTCTAAAAAGCATGAAGTATTCGTAATTTTTTTCCAATTATTTATACCAATTTAAAATTTAAGCTGGAATATCTCATATATCAGAAATTAAATTTCTTTTAGGGTTTGGCTTTTTAATTTATGCTGAGCAGTCTTACTAGGAAACTTCTGTAGATCTAGTGAATGGATCATACAGCATACCTGTCTTTTCTTACACAATATATGTAGCCTGTTTACAGTAAATAGTTTTAATCCTCCACAAGTGCAAACCACAGTTTCCCAGATCCCTTCAGTACATTCTGTTCTCTCCCAAGACAAACAGCACTTCAGCCTTACTGGCAAAAGCCTTCACTAAAAGAGCACTGGATGACTACAGCTTTTCATATCTACTCCTCTCCCTGTAGCCCCAGTTGGAGATTTTTTTTTTAATCCAACATTCAGAATCACTTTCTTTTCTGCATTCATAAAGCTGGCCTGCAAGACAAATTCTGTGCTCTCATCCTAATATATCAAAATTCAAATATTAGTATTTTTTTGTACTCTCAGGAATATTTCTCACCAGAAAAACACTTGTTCTTTGAGAGAAGTCTAAAAACACATGAAGATAATTGCACTTACTCTGTTATTTGTATTTCTGGTTAAGATGTGGATGAGTGCCTTGATCCAGACAACTGTAAATTTGGGCAGTGTATCAACACCGATGGGTCTTTCCGCTGTGAATGTCCATATGGTTACATCCTACAGGGAGCTCAGTGTGTGGGTAAGTATAGCTGTTTCATCTTCTATTTCAAAGAATTGCTAAGTATGACATCAAAGAGTAATGGGGTTATATTATTCCAATGTTGTGGAGTCTCCATCCCCACTGGTGCCTGAAACCTGCAGGGGCAGGGCCTGAGCAATCTGATCTGAGGTGGTCCTGCTCTGGCTGAGTGTTTGGCCCAGATACCCTCTAGTGATCTTAAATTATGGTAGAACTCTGTGACTCTAATTCAGTAACTTAAGTGAGTTCTTGGATTTTGTATTTTGGGTGGGGTTTTTTTTTGTTGTTGTACACCAGCAACATAGATTTTATAGCTTTTTGGTTGAGTATAACCATGTATTCTTGCCTTGATTTAACTGTTTGCAGATACTGATGAATGTGCTGTTGGAAACCCCTGTGGAAATGGAACTTGCAGGAATGCGGTGGGAGGTTTTGAATGCACCTGTGTTGAGGGATTTGAGCCTGGACCAATGATGACCTGTGAAGGTGAGACTCCCATGTGTTAAGGACTGTCATTGTAATTGTGTGTTGAAACACTTTCCTGATTTCAGAAACAATTGAGGAGGGTAAAGCAGCTAAAAAAGAAAAGTACGGACATTTGGAACAATACATCTTTATCTGAAACAGAAAAATAAGTTCTTCCTTTATCCACCTTGAACTGTGGTACCTTTTTCTAAGTGAACAGGGTGAACAGGCTTTCAGGTAGTATCTGCAAAGGGACTGCCTGGAGAGGAGCATGTTTGGAGTATGGTCTCTCCAGAACAGTCTCCAGAAATGCTGCTTATTGTGCGTATGGTTTTTGCTTATCTCCTAGACGACTCTTGAGTGAGGAGTGTCACTCTGGACGATGAAAATAGAAAATAGGCTCCTTGGGTTTACTGTGGAAGAAACAAGAACAAAACAGAAAATATAAATACAGTACTAGACAATTACCGTGGGATCCCTATGTTGAATATTTTTCATGCTTTTGTCTCTCATTTCAAAAATAAAAATGTGAAAATGCACAAAGAAGGGAGAGGTAAGGAAGATCAGAGTTATAGAAGGGGCCCACATAAAACTAATTAGACTAGAGCTTTTCCCTGAGGAAAATATTTTTCAAGAGATACATGACTTAAATTTATAAAGCCACAAGTGGTAAAGGTACCAAAAATAGAGGGAACATGTTAGACAAACCAAAGCAAACATATTTATATGCATAGTACTTAAGCTGTAGAACTCTTTGCTGCAGAATATTAGTGAGGCCACAAGTATAAATTGACCCAGAAAGATTGGACAAATTTATGTGGGATCCATCAGTGGAAATTAAGCCTGATAGTTTAGTTGTGGCTTTTGGCTGTGGAAGTCCTTAAACTGAGAGGCTGTATCAGGGGAAAGATCTCTGCATATGTGGTAAAGGTTCTTTTTTAATACTCTTTTCCTGCTGTTACAACCACAGAGGGGAGAATGTTCTAGGACATTCTGACACTGTCTTCTGACCTGACCTGGTTATTCTTAAATTATCTGCCACAATCTATTTGTTTGCAAGTGCATACAAAAGAATGCTTCTATTTTTGCATCAGTTTGCATTACTTTTATATACAGTTAGAGCTTCATTCACCTCCCTCTGGAATTTGGGCAAAAGCTCAAATTGCAGAGGAGGAGTTAGCAGAGTGCATAAACATCATTATAGAGCAGTAATTACTCAAGCAGCCCAGAGCGTATGTAAATGCACTTCAAAGTTATGTTACTAGTAAGAATATGGTTTTATGGCATTCAGTGTATGAAGATGCTGAATTAGTGCATCTAGAATTTAAAAATAACCAGTCGTAAAAACTGAGCCTAGATGTGTAAACGATACAGTTTTTACTCAGACAGTATCTTGGCAGCATGGATCTGGAAATTATTTGCATTGGCTACTCGCCAGCGCAGATACTGAAAGTTCAGGTAGTTGTGCAAAGATGCTGGCATGTCTGGTGCTGCTCCTATACAGAACTCCACAATGAGGAGAGCTATGACTCCCCCCCAACTATTAAAATTTAGCCCTGAGTAAACTGGGATCTGTGGTATTGCCCGTACCTAAAACCTGTGCACTCAAGTCTGCTGAGTTGTACAGAAGCATGTTTCATTTCCCCTGTGGTCTTTGTCACTTCAAATCCAGATGTTAACGAGTGCATTCAGAACCCTCTGCTCTGCGCTTTCCGCTGCGTGAACACTTTTGGATCCTATGAATGCAAGTGCCCCGCGGGATACGTTCTGCGAGAGGACCGAAGGATGTGCAGAGGTAAAGCTCCCACCAGACTCTCACAGTTATGAGATAATGATTTCAGGTTCCTCTGGGGTAGGGCTCTGACTCACTGCTCTGTTGGGCCAGTGCTTCAATCCCAGGAAGCAACTGAGTCAGAAAGAATTCGGGACGAAATTCTATGGTTTGCGTTATGCAGTTGATTGTATTAGCCCTGTCCTGCCTATAAACTTACACATCTGCATAAAGTGAGGTCATATCAGATGATACAGCGTTGTCTTGCCCTGAAAATGGGCATTGGGGAGAAACCAATTTTCTCTAGGCTTGTGTTTAGCTTAGTGCAATAAAAGATTTTGTGGAGTTTGATTACAATTGAAATTCCAAAGTCAGAATTTACTGTTGTGAACTTGTAGGATCGTCTCTTTCTATAATGAAGTCTAAACCTTGTGTTTTAGATCAGAATGAGTGTGAAGAAGGAATTCATGACTGTGACTCAAAACAGATGGAGTGCAAAAACCTGATTGGCACCTATATGTGTATCTGCGGACCAGGTTATCAGCGCAGACCAGATGGAGAAGGCTGTATAGGTAAGTGACACTGAAGTGTTGAAGCTCTTGAAACACACAGTCCCTCAGCAGAACTGAAAATGTTGGATTTAACAGTGTTAAGGAACTCAGAGGAAGAATTACACTGCTACCTGTGTAATGGATCTGCCAGTGCTATACGCACTTTGCTTTGCTGTTCAGGTGTGCACACATGGGCAGCAAGTAGAAAATCTGGATCTTTACAGATTAAAGTCTTTACAGCCAGCTTGTACTGCTGCTGCTGAACTGCTTTGAGTGAAGAACACAGAGAAGTGGGCCCTTTGCTATAAACATCTTTATCTCTGTTAGCGTGGATGAGAATAGATCTGAATTATTTTAAAACTGGATGGCATTCCCAAGTGCAGCTATAACTATGAAAAACTTTGAAAACCAGTGAGGAATATATTGAGGGGAAATAGTATAGTAACAAAATACGTAATGATGTGAGCTAGATGGTCATCTTTCCTCTGAAAGTTGAATAAATAAGACTTTTTATTAAAAAAAAATTAATTATGCAAGTTTAATCAGGCAGAATGCCTGCTTAAGAACTCCATGCTTCTCTAACCTGCATTAATCCAGTTAAGAGATTTGATTTTTGTCCTATCATTTCAAAAACACAGATGAGAATGAATGTCAGACTAAACCTGGGCTCTGTGAGAACGGCCGTTGTGTAAACACAGTGGGAAGTTACAGATGTGAATGCAATGAGGGATTCACTGTCAGTGACGCCCAGAACGAATGCCTTGGTAAGTTGCACGTTGTCACCCTAATGAGCTATCATTTTGATGGCAAAAACTGTGGTTGAACTTAGAAATGTATAGTAAGTAAAAATGCTTTTGAATTTGCATGCCTTCGGGAAGGCCTGTAAGTAGGTGCCCTCTTGCAAGTTTGTTCTTCTCATGCTAACGTTACACCTGCCTCTGCTGGTCCGGCTGGGTTGGCTTGCTCTGGAAGCTGGCTGGCTTCAGTCAGCCAGGAATGACTCTGCCTTTTCTTTGGTCCTGATTTTCAGCCAGTCCTTTTTCTCTGGGTTCAAACAGAAACATATAAGCATAATGGAACCTGCCTTCCACCTTTTGCTAAATTTCGCGTTGTCTTTGTTTCCTTTAGACGTTGTGCTCTCTTTCTTACTGCTGGTAGTCTTTCACTCTCAGTTCCACAGTCGCAGGGTGAAGTATGCCCTTTCTTTTATATTTCTGACTAAATTCCTAATATCTCATGACCCTCTGGAGGTCGTCACCATTAGGATTCTCTGTGATGCATGATTTGTCTTCCAGACAACAGGGAGGGCTACTGCTTCACTGAAGTCTTACAAAGTATGTGTCAAATCGGATCAAGCAACAGGAACTCGGTCACCAAGTCTGAATGCTGCTGTGACGGTGGCCGAGGCTGGGGGCAAAACTGCGAGGTCTGCCCCTTCCCAGGCACCGTGGCCTTCAAGAAGCTTTGCCCTCATGGCCGAGGATATATGTCTAATGGAGCAGGTACTGACTTTTCTATTAAAAGCAGTGTCAAATTCAGTGATAAATTATAAACTCTTTCTTTTTGCATCTTTGAACACTGCGGTTCTAAATATTTTACGTATCAAATGAAATTCGCTGAGAGTTTTCATGTTGAGAGAGTAGAGTCCTTTGGGAGGAGGGTGGGTAGCCAAGGGTCCCAGCCTGGCAGATAGTTGTTTTGCCTGCTGGTTGACTGACATGCACTCAAACGGGAACTTGCACTCTCACATTTGTGTGTGCTGTAGTGACAGATTAAGAGCTAGTTGTGTGCATGAAAGCAAAGTGATGTTTGATTTGAGGAGGCTAGTATATGATCAGCTCTGGTTGTTTGCTTCTACTTAAGGCTTGTTCATAGCATCTGAAAGGTAGATGAATGCTCTATTCTGTATTGTTCCACATAATATTTCTGCTTAATCTGTGCAATATTTCATTATTTTATGTAATTTTACTGGGGGGGGGCGGAATCTTGTCAGGTCACAAGAATCTATTGAAGCTGCATAAAATCAGTTCTTCTGTTGTGAACTAACCCTCATTTAATTGCAGATATTGATGAGTGCAAGGTTATTCATGATGTCTGCCGTAATGGGGAGTGCATCAATGAGAGGGGATCTTATCGTTGTCATTGCAAGCTTGGCTATACGACAGATATAACTGGCACTATTTGCATAGGTAGGTTTTTCGTTATGGTGTATCTATATAAAGTTAATTACTAAGAGATGACTTGAAAAAGAAAATTCAAAGATCTTGAAAAATGAGAAAAGAAAATGTCATTCATTAGAATGTTTTGGCCATTTTGATTTTCTTCTGATATCATTTTGAAAAGCATTATCACAAATCTTGGTTATTAGCACTGAAGTATTTGGTTTTGCTGCTTCTAGATCTGAATGAATGTAACGAGTCCCCCAAACCTTGTAATTTCATCTGCAAAAACACAGAGGGGAGCTTCCAGTGTTCATGTCCAAAAGGGTACATCCTGCAAGAAGATGGGAGAAGCTGCAAAGGTAAAAATCAGGCAAAGAGTTTACTGCAAAAACTCCATGTTTCACAGGCAAATACCAATCCAAGGATATTTTAAGGGATGTAAATCTGTCTCCTTGATTCACATGAGTATTTCCACTGAAGATGGTGGAAGTGGCCTGCACAGTATGGAGCTGCTTTTTCAGATCTTTGATAGTCTGGAGGAACAGTAGATACACAAGAATTTTTGCAGGCTGATGGCAACAGGTGTTAAAAGACTTCATAACTGGTAGTATATATGATTGGTCTTATTTCGGTAAGCATGTTGGTTTATGCTGTATTTTTCAGTGATAAATGTATCTTAATGGATGCAAAGATGAGCATGGTTTGCAGGGCATTGTCCAGCATGAACTGAGTGTTAACCTACCACCCCTGCAGCAGTGCAGGAGAGATTTTGGAATGTTCAGTACAATTTCATTTACGTATGTACCTTGGTAGCAAAGATCTGACTGGAACCGCACAAGCTAGAGCAGCAATTTTAAACTTGGCATGGAAATGGCAGTCTACTTTGTCATCAGCATTTAATTATTTCTTTTGGAGTAATAGTGTGCTTCAGTGCAATACTATTTTACAATCTGCCACTGCTTCTTATGAAGATGGTGGCTTCCCATTCGTTGACTGCAGGTAAAGCAGACAGTTATTATATAATAGCATCTTTCTGACAGATGAGAGTGGTATCTCTAATCCAGCGTTAGCTCCAAAGCCCATTCATTACACGCGGAACTTCATGTGAGAAGAACTGGAAGCCCGTGTGGAAAGATAGATGTAGATTCAAAGGGCTTTATTTGATCTGTTATTTATCTGCAGTCACTTCTCTCTAAGTCCAACTGAACTGTCAGTTCCTCCACAGGGAACATAATTGAAAGATATTTTCTTGGATTTTTAGATCTTGATGAATGTGCAACAAAGCAGCACAACTGTCAGTTCCTTTGTGTCAACACTATTGGGGGTTTCACTTGTAAATGTCCTCCCGGATTCACTCAGCACCACACAGCCTGCATTGGTAAGTGATGTGGGAATGCAGACACAGATTTGGGATTTATTAACTGACACTTATTCCAGAAGCAAAGTAGCACGGAGGTAAAATCAGCTTCCTGAGCAACCAAATGGAAACATAGATCTGGTTCTGATCCCAGTTCCACCAGAGCAGAAGATGCAGAAGGCCCTCCCTCCTACCTGCCCTTGTTCTCATAATCAATGTCTTTGAATTTTGCACTTGCAAGAATCAGACAGTAAAAACACTAATTTGTAGTTCTTGCCCTACTGTTCCTTACCCACTGAGCAAAAAAATAATTATAGTTCTGTTCCTGTAGCTCGTTGCCAAACCCACACTAGAAATCATGGCAAGGTTTCTTGAAACAGTAAGAAAAAGTACATTTCTGCAGTTGTCCTTCAAACATACAGCCCTTATGTCTGCAGAAATGCTAAATACTTCCTGCAAAACACTTTCTGCTCTGCAAGTTGGATCCTGCTTGTGTCAGTCTGATGATCCTGTAGTGTCAGCGTGAATTTGGAGATGTTTGGAGATAAGAGCATGAGCCTCCATATTCCTAGTGAAGAAAAGGAGTGTTTCCCTTCCCATACCTGCTATTAGTGTTTTCCAATGATAAAGAAGGTAACGTAAGCTCTCCTGTAGTGCAGTGTGAAAAATGTAGAGGCCAGCAAGACAGCTACATTACTGATGTTTCTTTACCTCTTGTCACAAACAGTTTATTGGTAGCATTGCTAAATGATCAGCTTCGCAACAAGGAATAAAAAGTAACCCTCAGGCTTTGGTTTCCTTCAGATAATAATGAGTGTGCTACTGAAATCAACTTGTGTGGGCCAAAGGGCATTTGCCAGAACACACCAGGCAGTTTTGTTTGTGAGTGTCAACGTGGCTTCTCACTCGATCAAACTGGACTTAGCTGTGAAGGTAAGTAGAGCACACCATGCATTTCACTTGGCCTTCTCCTGCTTGCTTTCATCTTCTCTCGGTCATACTGTCATGCAACGAGAGACCTAAGGACTAAGCACCAAAACCTATGGAGTAAGCATGTGTAGGTTGAAGGAGAGTGTGAGGGGGGTGTAAATTTAGCAACGAGGCAGTATTTATCTCCATGGGCCTGAATAAACAGATACATTGCAGGGTGCCAAAGAGCTGGACAGATATTTTTTGAGGAGACTTCAATTTAGCCTGGAATGTTTTAGTTTAAGCAATATAAGTGCAGGGAACTTCTGTTGGGTCCTGCATGGATTTCTGAGGAACTCACCAGTGACAGTCTTGCATCTCCAAAGTGACCTGCTAAAGAGGGAGTTCATTGGCTGCAGACTTTTTTCTTCTGAGTTCCTAGAGCCTGTAGAGCCTTCCTCTGGGATGCAGTTTAATTTGCTTTGAAAAGAGATATCGTGGGATTCCTGGTTTGGATGCTTGGGTAAAAGCAAGGTACTGTCTGCTGCAGAGCTGGGAGTGTTAGGACAGTTTTGGGGATTCCATACACAAATTGCTTTCAGGTGTTTGCTCCATAGCAGAATGCCAAAACCTCTGAAAATTGTGGCTGAATTTGAGCACTCGGTGGCTTTGAGCTCTAAGTTACCTGCTGTGGTGCCAGAAATCCAAACCTGAAAGGACCAAAGTGGACTCCCAGTACTGAGCAGGTTTTTGGAAGGTCCTGAAATATACCTCTACATATATGATAGATGAATATATGGGATTATTTGTAACATACTTCTCAAATATAGTATAATTTGAGCTTCTCTTCCAAAATTCAGAGTTTATGTCATCTTTTCAGATGTTGATGAATGTGATGGAAACCACCGGTGTCAGCATGGCTGCCAGAACATAATTGGAGGATACAGGTGTAGCTGCCCACAAGGATATCTCCAGCATTACCAATGGAACCAATGTGTTGGCAAGTAACTTTTTAAAATTCATACATTAAAGCACATCTTACCTTTGCGAGCACCAAGAAGTGAAGGGCAATGGTGCAGTTTGCTGTATTTTCCTTTCCTGATTATAATTTAAGTTCAGCATTGCAAACGTGTGCCTCTGTGAAAGGCAGAGTGGATAGGAAGCTCCCAGTAGCCAAAGACCTGGTTTGATAAGTGCTTAAGCCCGAAATGATTTTTGAGCGCACTGGAAGTTGTATTGACTTTGAGAGAACTTGTGTTACTCATGTATTCTGTGCTCTGAACAAAGGAAGTCTTACTCAGCCATTCAACAGTCTCTGCTCAGGCACAGGTCCTGTCTGAGAGCTGGTGGTGGGTTGAACCTGGCAGACTCAGAATCACAAGTTCAGATTGTTTAAATTGTAAAATTAAATTTCTGGACCAGAGCAGCTAAAATTCTCTTGAAATCTTACTCGATCTGTGCTTTTATCATTCTAACACCACCTACAGGAAGGCTGCTATGTTTAAGCCTCCTCTCTGTACAGAATTTAAAGATGCTTCTTTGCAGCTTTGGGATACAGTTTATAACAAGTGCTTGCAGGATAATTACGGTTGTAAATAGCAAATGCTAGTGCTCTTTATTTATGTTTAGAAATACATTGATGAATTACAATGCTTGTTTCCTCCCTGTCTAAACTTTGGTTCTGTCCCAAGTCTCTGAGGCCTCGTAGATGGTGCTGCATGTGCAGAGCATTGATGCTGGATATGACTTGAGCAGACAGAACTGGGTCTTCTGCAGAAGTCATGGGAAGAATCTCTGCATGTTTCAGCAATGCAGCATGTAACATAGTCAAACAAGAGAAACATGAATAATTTTTTCTTCTAGTGACAGTTATGTGCATTTTTAGTCACATTTAATGAGCTTCTTACAAGTGTGTCTTGTGTGGATACCCAGAGATGTGTTTGATGACCTCTTTGTTCTCAAAGGGCTTCATAACTCTTGGTTTGGCCTTCTTTGCTTTAGAAGCATAAAAATGCCTTTGCTTGTTATCACTGTGGTGCTCTAGGGAGGTCTCTGCTTTTAATTATGCTTACCAGGCCTCCTGACATTGTATGCAGTCCTTGCTGTGACGTTAGCTTGCTTGTGCTCCAGTCCCCTGTGCCTGTAACATACAAGAGAAGAAGGAGGGAACATAAACATATGGTCGTTTTGAATATTAATTAAACTATCAGAGTTTAGGGTTAAATTAGGATTTAATCTGCAGGAGGGTGGAAGAAAAAAAAAAAACAGCACTGCCAGGTCTGGCTGCTGGAAGAGATTGTGGAATCTGGAAAAGTGCAGCTCTCAGTTTTGCAAAACATCTTGGCTGTTTCCAAGTGTTCTTGGGTGGTAGCGTTTAACTAACTGTATTTCCAAACCAGGTGTACACTGTTATTCCAGCTTTAGAACCCATTGACTACTGTTTAAATTTTATACAGCAAATATCAGTTTCAAAATGCACAAGCGCTGGCATTTCCCCCACTGAAAGAAAGTCTTCAGCCTTGGCACCACAAATACTGATCACCAGAAACTTCACCAGGGGAAATTACACCAAGAGCCACAACTGGGGAAAGACTCAACTGGCACTTCCACCTTCTTGGACATGGGGCAGTCCAGGCAGAAACCCAAAGCTACAGGGAAGGAGGCTTGTTTTCCTCCTCAAATCCTGATGGCATCTTTCCTTCCTGCTGAAGCTGAGCACGGCAGAGCTGTGTGTTGCAGAGCATGGGGCGTAGGAGAGCAAGGCTGGTGCCTGACAGCTCAGAGTGTGCAGAGTCTGAGGCTCCCATAACTGGTTTTTTCCTTTTTTTTTTTTTTTTTTCTCAATATTTTTTCTTCCAACAATCACCCAATATAAGGGAACTGACCTCACTGGTCTCCACACTCTGGCTGCTGTGGAGCAAGGCAAAGTGAGCGTATCTCCTCTTGGTGCAGTAACTTTCTGCAGCCCAACTGTACATTTATGATGTTGACATAATTGCTGAGTTAAGTATGACAAATACTGAAACGTTGCTCTAAGTTAATGGCAAAACAGGCTTCAGTGACACAGAACTCAGACCCAGGTTTTAATACCTTGTGGTCTCCACATGTTCACATTGTAATGTTTGTAACTTTATGCACTTAAGATACTTATCTAGTTCTCCTGGGCATACCATGGGGAAGAATCCATCTAATCGGTTTTTCCATGACAATTCCTTCATATTCCTTGGCAATCCCAGCTCTGCAAACAGTTTGTGTCTTTTTTAGCTTATTTAATAAAGTGCTCAGGGACTTTTGATGTTGCTGCAACACATATTTAGATAATCACTGAAGAATGCTTTGGTTCCTCCCATGTCTTGTACTGTGTGTGACTGGATCTTCTGCCCAGGCGATTCTGTAGTGCACCATGCTGTAAATCAGACTGCAAGAAGCAAAGGCATTGCTTTGAAACAAAGAACAGCCAGCCACATGGCTTGGAAAAAGACAATAATGCTCTGAATTACTACTTACTGTCCTGAAACTTGGATACTTAAGTCAGAGATGCTGCTCTGTGCTTTACATTTTATCCATACAGCGTTCAGGTGGCATTTCTTATGCATCTGCACGCACACGCAGTGAACACGTGCAGTTGCTTTATCACAGAAGATGGGGAACGATAGCATTCAGGACATTTCAAAGCAATTCACTACATCAGACGAAAAAATTCAGATGGGCTACATGAAAAAACCCAGCTACTTACAGTAAACAAGCCTGAACTGACCTTGAACTCCTACAGTGCTGCACTTGGGAAGTTCGGAAAAGGACTGGCACAGAACGTGACAGTCTTTGTACCTACAGCTACTTTTATTTTTACTTTACTACTTACTCCTGTACCTTACCTGTACCTCATATTTAAATGTGAGGGAGTAGGGAGGGATTTTCAGTGCCTGGAAAAGGTGTCAGAGCTTGATTTCTTACTCTTTTTCCTTTACTGTTGAATAGCATTAGGAACGTGGGATTGCTGGACCAGATTGTTTGCTGTACAAAATTTTATTCTTCTCAGATGTTTCTGGAACAAAAAGACCAGTTGCCTCCTCTGCTTCTCTGCTCTCCAGAGCATGAGCTGACGTGGCATGAAACATCTTCTGTAGAGTAGCCCAAACGTTGCTGTGTTGTATGGTTGTAGTCATCTCCTAGCAACCACTGCCCTAGCCAAGGGAGAGGCCAAGCCCTGTTCTCTGTTTCTGTCCCTCGGATGTGGCAACATGTCTAGCAACAGTCAAGAGTGACCTTTCTGAAGGGGTAGGTTGGACTGCACCCGAAAGTAGAAGTTAATGTGATATGCTCTGCTTCTTTTCCAGATGAAAACGAATGTCTCAGTGCACACATTTGTGGAGGAGCATCTTGCCACAATACTCTGGGAAGCTATAAATGTATGTGCCCTACCGGATTTCAGTATGAGCAGTTTAGTGGAGGTTGCCAAGATATCAATGAATGCGGTTCTGCACAAGCCCCATGCAGTTATGGTTGTTCAAATACTGAAGGTGGCTACGTCTGTGGATGTCCACCTGGTTACTTCAGAATAGGACAAGGGTAAGGGATTCTTCTTTTAACCTAACAGACATAAAGGGGACACAATCAGCTCATATCTCTGTGGTGTGAAACAGCAGAACTCAGGGCGGGGAGAAGAGATTGGCACCAATGAAAGAGAGAGGGTTGTGGAGGTGCTCAAGAGGGGGATGCGCCTGCTGATTTTGGAGATGAGGGAGGGGAAAGGTAACCAAGGGAAGGGAACAACATGGCTTAATGAAATGTGGGCAGGGCTAGGAGGTTCAATCGTCTCTTTTAAGCTTTCACCTCCCTCCTGCACGCCCAGCACCTAGCCAGGTTCTCTGAGCTTGCCCCCCGGGAACTCACACCCCTCGCTGCAGTTTGTGGTGTATCACTTGTCATCTTAAAAAACAAAACCAAAAAAACCCAACACCATCCCTGCCCTGCTCCAAAAACAAATATTATACAAGCGGCTTCACCCACTGCTTGGAAAAAAAATTCTGTATGTGCTTATGTTCTTGTATGTTCCATATTCTTCTGTGTTGCAAATGAATCATTTTTTGAATAAATGTCTGCTTTATCAAGAAAAGCAATTTTCAGTTGCCCCGGTGGGAGTGTGAGGGCTGTGCATCATGTAAGACCAAGTAACTCAAACGAAAAGCAGAAAGATGTGGCTTAAATTTTAGAAATGACTAAAAGCTAAAAGTTATGAAAGACCTCACTTTGCAGATTTTTCAGCAGTTTCTGAAAATTGGCCTCTTTTAATGTATTCCAGGTTGGATAAGAGAAATTACTAATAAATTCTCAGAGCTTAAGCCTGTGTTTTTAAAACTATTAAATATTGGCAGATCTCTCTTAGGCAAAGCCTTATGGAGCCAGGTACTGGAAATCAGAGGTAGCTGCATGGTGATTCGGTGAGAATTTTGCCTACTCACTCCACCAGAAATTTTTCCTAGGAAATGAGTGCAACATAATTGCTTTATTATTTGTATTCACAGTTCCCCAAATTCAGTTTTTGATAAGATCTATGTCTCACTGGAATTAATTCTGAGTTTCTTCCTTCCTCAGACACTGTGTTTCTGGAGTGGGGCTAGGCAAAGGTCAAGGACAAGAGCTTTCGCTCAGTGGAGAAGTAGACGACAACTCCCTCTCTCCAGAAGCTTGTTATGAATGTAAAATCAATGGCTATCCCAAGAGAGGAAGGAAGCGCAGAAGCACCAATGAAACTGCAAACGAAGCGGAGGTAATTGACCCTTTTGTGGAGGGAAAGGGTTTGAAGTTGTCCTGTGAAAGCCTGTCTCAAAAGGAGGTGTGCCAAGATAAAAATCCCATAGGAGAAATGTACACCCCAAAGAAGGGAGAGCAAAGAGCTGGTTTGGGATGTCAGGTGGTCAGCAGCGGGGCTTTCTGAAGGTGTTCATTAGGCAAAGATCATCCTCTGAAGCCCCTGGCATACCTAATATCTATGTCACATCAAACACTAAAATAAATGTCCATCCAGCTGTCCAGAGAGCAGTCCTCTCACCAGCAAAGCAGGCTCGTGGTGTCAGAGGACAGTGAGTATGTAAAAGGTTTGTGTGGCCTTGTGGCCAGAAAGGCAGGATGTGTTGGTCAGGATGGATGTGGACCCTGTCAAGCAGCGCTGTGTTGTGTGTCTGGGGTTGGAGCCTTCTCCAAAGCAAACAGAGAGCTCTGGACACAGACACCTCACCTGGAGGGAGTTCAGGGCTGCAGCCTTCCTGGGGCTTATCCAGATCCTTGTGGTCAGTCACCTGGGTTGCTGTCCTGAGGCCAAGTCAGCCAGCGAGGCCACGCACAGTGCTCACCACTGGCCTGGGCAGCAGAACAAGAGGCAGAACTTGGTTTGTCATTACTAGGAAGTTGCTGTGGACAGAGGCAGGTTTCCATCTGCCTGTGAGTGAGGTGGTAGTGTCAGTGTCACACTTACCATCTATTGTAACACTCACACAACTCCACTTCTTCCTAGCTGTTGTGGTTGACTTACTTTTATGAACCAATAATTAAGTGGTTTCAGCTTTTATATTCACATGACAACTAGTCTGCTGTGTGACAAGTTTTGTCTTTCTGCAAAGGATAGGCATCCCTTTTCACTCATCCTTGGGGGATATATTTTCCTGTAGTTCTTAGCAAATGTTTCTGCAAAAGGCATTCAAGAAAATCCTTCCACACGCTCCTCCTGCTGGGGTGTCTTCTGAATTGGTTACAGCAGTGAGACACGGTGGGATGGAGGTGGTTGCTATTCTCTGTGGTCTTCAGCTGGGCTTCCAGCACCACACCTGCCAGTATGAGTGCAAAGTCATAGTAGAAGCATGATCTTGTAATTAATGTTGCTGTAAGTCCCTCTTGTGCCAAATTCAGACTTCTTCCGTTACTTGGAGAGTCCCACATTGGCTTATTTTAACTTCTTCTAATCTAAAGTCAAAATTGCTCAGTCTGGTCATCCAACCCAATGTCCAGCACAAGTCACTGGATTTAAAACTTACTGTTCACATTAATTACATGCAGACTTCAGCAAACTGTAAACAGGTTGTAGAAGTGTCATCAAGTCCATAGTCATTTGATTTCTCACTTCTTCATCCAGCCAAAGATGACAGTGGTGTTATAGGTGAAGGGATCTGCCTGCCCTGGGCCAGAGAAGCAGCAGGTCATGGCAAGTCTCTGGACTGTGCAGTTTGTCGTTCAGTTGACAGTACGTCTGTCTCTGGGCGTGCAGATGCACATGTTACATCCTCCATGTGTCACCTGTACTCTCTGCTCATGTGGATGTGCCAAAGAGCTCGCTTTTCCACATGCAACTACAGGGGATCTGGGAGCCTGCTGCCTGTTCCCATTAGGCGCTCAGCGTGTGGTGCTCTGCCAACACGGGAAGGCAGGAGAATGGTTTTGTCCAGGAGACTGTGGATGTTTGATTCTGGGCAGAGTGGGTTCATAAACTGTTTCTTCAGTGTTTCAGTACTCTCGGTGAATTAGTGCTGGATTTGTCTCAAAGGTGACGTGGAGCTTCCCTTGCTTTTCAAGTGAAAATGTTGCAGCCGATGTGCTGTCTGAAATGTTCTCGTTCTGCCTTTGTGGTGTGACTCGTGCACAGGGGACTCAGGGGAGCCCTGTTACCGTCACTCAGAGGTGAGGGGCGATGCTGCTTTCCCAGCACCCCCTGCACCCACGGGCCACCCTGGCTCCACACCTAAACAAAGTGAACAGTGAAAAGCAGAAGACTCCCCTGTGAATGACTTGCCTCCCCGGCAGGCCCTGCTGCCTTCTGCATGTCATTGTTCACATTAGCTTGTGGTTCCCCTGACAGCGAGGAGGCGTTTGCCTTTGTAGCAGCGTGGTCACAGANCCCAGAAACCTTCAGTGCGTGTCTCAGGCTCCCATTACCCACGCAGGGACAGTCACAAAGACTGTACTTTATCCTGACAAATCCTAGGCCCATAACAGTGGATCTGACAGATGAGATTTGGAGAACATCCTTTTAGAAATTAATTAATAAAGAATGAGCTGGGTAAGAAATACATGCACGTTGCCACATGCAAACTGCTCTGACAAAGCCAACTAACAGCATTTGTTCTTGGGCAGGATCAGCAAGAGCTGGAGCCGCCGATCAGTCTCGCCAGCTGGGATATTGAGAAAGCAGCAGTCTTCTCCATCAACATCTCGGATCTCAGTAACAAAGATCGCATCCTGGAACTGCTTCCTGCCCTCACAACACTGACAAACCATAACCGATATTTAATTGACTCCGGAAATGAAGACGGTTTCTTTAGAATCAATAAGAAGGACGGGATAAGTTTCCTTCATTTCACAAAGAAGAAGCCAGTGCCTGGAAACTATTCATTACAAATCAGTAGTATTCCACTCTATAAAAAGAAGGAACTTAACCAGCTTGAAGAGAAACATGACAAAGACTACCTCAGTGGTGAGCTGGGAGATAACCTGAAAATGAAAATTCAGATATTGCTTCATTAATTCATCAACCAAAGACCAAATAATTAAACCAAAGATAGATAGGTAGGACTGAATATTCCTCCCAATCAGATTCTCCATATCATAGGTACAATCTTACACGAGTACATTTGTATGAACAAGCACTATGATATTACTACATAAACAAGGTACAGGATGAATACCCTAGCTCAAAACAACCACTTTCTCAGGCTCTTAAGTGTAGCTGAGCTACCTTGATATGTTGAATCTTGAAAACTGGGACTTTTATCATTGGAAGTTGGCCACTGATGCTGAGACACGTCATCATTTCAGCAGAGGTACAAGAATGTGCTTTCAACTGATGGACAGCTCTATTTTTGTAATTCTTAAACTTCGCTTCTCCAACTACAACTTACTAGGTCAGCCATTTATGATACCCATTTGGTGCTAGTAAATTTTCAACCTAGATTTATAAATGCACTGTAATATTTACACAACTTAGAAGCCAAAATTGCCATTATTCAGTCTAAATACTTCAATCAACCAAAGTTAGCTCAGTAGTTTATCTCAGTTATGCCTATAATACATTACATGTAAATTAAGTGTGTGTATACTGTAATCATGCTATTTTTATCAATGAAGCATTTGTAAACTAGATTAATAATACCCTTAATGTGAGGGTTTGTAATGGTGCTTATAAGACCAACTACTTGTTAACTGTATACACAAACCTGATGATGAAGTTTCTGTGACTTGCCAAAATGCACTGAGGTCAGTAGGGACCATTAAACATTCTCAAAAGCCAGATGACAATCAGTGCCATCCTACACCATGACATTATGTAACGTGTCAAGAATACCCATAGTCATTCATATCAAGAAGGGTTCGATGTCATAAATGTCACAATAAAACAGTTCTTTTTTTAGTTTATTCTGTGGCCTTGTGTTCTTGCTAAAAGTGTGATAAACTGCATCTTATGTTTCAGGCATTGTGGGTAGGGTTGGTTGTGTATCTGTGTGCACAGGTGATTTCTCCTTCAAGGTGTGCTGCTGCCATTTGGTCATTCTTCATGCAAAGGAAGAACGGAAGAAATACAGAAACCTTCACAAATCTAAACAGCAGTGGACCTGTCACGGTGTTGTGTGGCTCCAGAAAGCAAGTTAGAACACGTCCAATCACTTGACCTGAATATCCTGTCAATAAGTAACTTTGGTAGCCAAAACATGGAGAAGCAGATGTTAAATCGTTATACAGAAAACATATTTAATTAATTTGAAAAGTATTGTGTGCTAAAACTGCCTTGACTTAAGATATTCCGTTCTTTTAGCCCCACTTCAACACCTATTGTCAAATAATCTAAGACTGATAAAACAAGGGGGAATCGAACACCAAAAGCCATCGTGAGTTGTAGCTGGGTATTAATATCAAATGAATTATTGAATAATGCGGGTGCTCTTGTATATGCAAGTGCTGTGGTGTATCTTTTAGCAGCAGAACATTGTCCTGAGGTGTGATGCTATAAAATCTGGAAGAAAGCATAATGCCAGCTGTGTCACTGAAACTGCTGATTGAACAACACTGTAGTTGATAGAAGGAACATATATTGAGCTCTAATGGCTTTGGAAGGGAAAAGTACTGTAATAATTCACCCCAAATTGTATTATGTTCTGTAACTAGATTTCAGCTCTCTTTGATTTCTTCTGCATAACAAATATAACTATATAAAAAGGAGCTTGTGCACAAGGTTACTTTGGTGTTTTTAATAGACCGTGTCTGGATTTTATTTATCAGTGTGCCAAAATGCTGAAGAGTGTATTTTTTCCACATGTTGCATAACTATGGCAAAATATAATCAGAGCTTTACAGTTGTAAATGGCACTCTAATTTTGGCAGGTTGGGAGTGAATTTTAATGCCATTGTCAGTGTGCAAGCTCGTACGGTTTATAGTTAAGTGTATAGTTTGAGTATTTTCTCTCCAGCCCTTCAAGACCAAGAGGAACTGAGAAGCATGGTTGCAGAAAGACCCGTCAGGACTCTGTCCAGCAGAGCTGGTTTAGTGTGTAAGCTGCTGTGGGACGCCTTCTCATGCCAAAGGTTCCTTGATTGTTTTCCAGCAGCCCTGGTGTTGCCTGCACAGTTCTACAAATCACCTTTGGTATGCTGCACAAACAAGAAATCTTGACAGCATCTCTTCTAATGATTTAAAAATGGAAAGCCCAGTCTTACTGTACAGATCTGCACATAAAAACCCATCTTCTTGTGCGATTATTCATTTTTTCTCTTTGCAGCAGTGCCCTTTAACTGGTATGTCGTTTTTGGCTGTCAGTTTTAGTTGCTGTATGTGTACAATTATTTATATTAGCTTGAATTTCTGCAGTTTCCTTAAGAGTCTCAGTGAAGCAAAAAGGTTGCATAATAGTACTGCTTGAAAACTGCAATTAAAAAGTGGTTTGTAACCTACGGTGCAATTTACAGTAATTTCCTGTATTTGGTTTGACGGTGGGATCCCAGAGTGACTCTAAGCACTAGACAGACCGAAGCAGACGTCTTTCTGAATGTGTATCCTTTTGCAATTAAAGGATATTTTTCAAATTCAAGGAAATGGTGAAATCTTTGATGATGTGAAATAACAGTGTGGCTTCCCTCCATTGCAACTGTGCATATGACTGGGCATGGGTGCATGCGTGGATAATAAATACAATTTTTGGTTCACAGAGTTTAACAAAGACAGCTTGTTACTGTACATTCGAATCGTTCTCTTGTTGTGTGTTGTAACAGTATCTTGTAAACTGGACAGCTGACGTGTGTTTTGGCAGAACGTGACTGTTTTCCACAGTCTCCCATTTAAGCTGACCTTCAAAGGATGCTGAAGTGTTTGCTTTCTTACAGCAGGTCCCAAAGGGTCACACTCAGGTTTTCTCGTAAGATAAATATTCTATGCCGGGATTCAAGTTCACTTTTGTGCTTTGGAAGAGCTAATCTGATGACTTTGGAAGAGCTAATCTGATCAAGGCTTCTCCACACGGACAGGCCTGAGCGCTTTGGAGGACAAGATGCCGTGAGTGGTGCTGAGCCTGTCCCTTCCTGGGACCGAGCTTGGGCTCCGCCGGCAGCACCAGGACAGGTAAGAGCAGGACAAGGCAGCGGCATCAAAGCTGGGGGTCACGCTGGGGGTGATGCTGACAGGGCAAAAGCCACCTCATCGCTTTTAAAAATTGACATGCGCTGTGGAGGAATTTTTAGGATTTCCCCTTTAATCTGATGCTGTACTTGCACCATTAAAGGCTCGCAGTGCTCCTGCCAGTCTGATGGCTTCGGCCACAGTGAGCAAAGCTAACAGTTCACATTGAGCTGCAGAGCTGCTACTTGCCAAGGAGGCAGCAGAGGAGAAGGAGGCAGCTTCTCTTCTTTCAGTTTTACCATTCGACAAGAAAATCCTGTTTTTTCAGATTTAGAGGAGAAGCCAGAGTTCAGCAGCTGCTGAGGCCAGGGCTGCCTGAGGAGCTGCAGGAGCTGCGTCAGTGCACCCGGCTGCCTCACACCAGGTAGGACACCAGCTAATGGGACCCACCAGCTTCCCACAGTGGAGACGTCTGGGCCCAGGATCTTGCCTACTTCACCCTCTCCCTGGAGCAAATCTTTTCTGCTTTGGTTGGCTTCACGCTTGCAGGAGTGGCCAGTAGCTAAGGCCAAGATGTGATGTACAGCAGGTTAATCCAGTAAATCCAGGTTAGCCGTGTACTACCAGAGTATTTGCCCAGAGTAAGCCCTCATATTATCACAATTTTGGCAGAATAACGCTCTGTTAAAACTCCTGTGTTCAGAAAATCCCAGAGCTTTTAGTTGTTGCTTGTGGGTTGAGCATGTTGGATGCCTGCAGAAACCCACGCAGCCCCTGTGCGAGCTCCTGCCCGTACACATCTGCACAGAGGGGCTGTGCCAGCGAACTGCGGGTCCGGGGAGTCACATGAACCTGTGGGATCACGCTGGTTCTGGGTGCTGTGAAAACTTAAGGCAGGGTGAGCAGACAGCTGTAATTTGGGGCAAAATATGCCATCGTTTACACTAATGAAAATGAAATTATTGCAGAGGTTGCAGTAGTAACGAGAGGGAAGGAAAAGGGAGGGGGGTGAGAATGCTGCAGCCGTTTAGTTGCCCAAAATGCCCCAGTGCTTGTGGCTTCTGTTTCATCCACTGGTCCTGCACCAGCCCCAGTGCCTTGTGCTCCTCCTGGGCTGTCACTCACAGGTCACCAGGCAGGCACTGCAGCGGCCAGCAGCCGCCCCCATAGAGGGGGATGTGTCACTGCTGCTTTCAGAGCTGCCAGAGGCTCTGCTGGCGCCAAGAAGGTGGAGGTGGTCAGCAGCAGGATTCTGTGGTGCTGCCACATTCAAGTGTGTGCTTTGCTGAATTCCTTGGTGCCCCCAGAGACTTTGAGGGCAACGCCTGGTCCCTCTGGAGTGGGCTGCTTTGGCTTGCCTGAAAATGAGACCATCCTCTTGTGCAGCAAAAACCTTGAAGATGCTGATGACTTCAGCACTGACAAGTTCCAGCTATCTACTACTGGTGTCCTTAAAACTTGCCAAATATTTCACACCCTCGTAACAAATGCTTTTGAGGAATATCACGCCCAAGCCAACTCCTCAGTTGTGAGCTTCCCATTGAGTTCAGTGGAGGAACCTTGAGGCCAGAGGGGTCACTGAAGTGTTTGTTTTTGTATTTCAGGCTCTCCTTTCCATTTCTAACATGCCCCGGCGCAGCACAGCGATGTCAGGAAGCAGCCGTGGCTCTGGCCAGCAGGACCGTGCTGGCAAAGCTGGGCTGCAGCCCTGTGTTGGTGCTGGCCAGTTCAGCATGTCCTGTTGCTGCTTGTTGGCCTACAGCTGAGCCCTCAACCTCCTTAGACACACATTCATACGTACGTGTAGAAATGTATGGGCATTTTTCTGAGGAGTCTAGACAGATAACTATATCTCAGTGCTTCCAGGCTGAAGTCACACTGTGCTAAACCTTTGCTAAGTGTCCAGGAAGGGCTTTTTCTCTTTCCCCATCTTGGGCCCAGCACTCGCTCCAGCTTGGATCTCACATCTGCAGGTTTATTTGTTTATGTGCTTCTCTATGGCTCCCAGGGCTGTAGGATGCAAGTGCCTCCAAGGCACACATGTTGAGCCTTGCTACACCCTTGTGAGGCTGAGATGTGTTTGTCATCCTCATTTTACAGGGCAGGAACCAAGAACCAGATGTCTTGGTTTGAGAGAGCCCACAGGCAACGGCCATTCTTCTAGGAGCAGCCCCAAAGTACTGAGGTGTCTTTGGAG
Source organism: Nycticryphes semicollaris (assembly GCA_013400055.1). NCBI lineage: Eukaryota > Metazoa > Chordata > Aves > Charadriiformes > Rostratulidae > Nycticryphes > Nycticryphes semicollaris. Next base: position 564,887 of record VXBJ01005861.1, on the reverse strand, counting down.
AGGACAAGGAGCCACATGGGCTCATCACCTGTGACAACCCCGGCAGGCACAAAGCCACGGGAGCTGCCCCTCTGCAAAAAAGCATGTCTTGGGCAGAGCCTCAGCTGCTCCCCACACTCTTTGGAAAGGCAGGGGCATGGCCCCCTGCTCCAGCACACATCCCCTGGGGTGGCCGTCCCCATAGGTACCCCACACAGGATGCTGCCTCTGCAGACGCAGCAGTACCAGTTAAAAAAAATAAAACAGTGTGACAGTGCCCCATAGTTTTCTGCTGGAAAAGAGATTTTGGGCAAGTATCCAGGTCAGTGGGCTGCATGGAGATAATCAAAAGTGACACTGCTGGTGAGCCGGACCTGGGTTCTGCCAGCTTGCCTGCTCGTCTCTCAGGCTGCTGGATGAACCAGCCAGGAAAACAAGGCTACCGCTTAGTTTTCTTTGGAGGTTGATTCTTTATTCCTATCATTCCTATGTGAGGTGCTTCAGGGTGATTTTATTTTTTCTCTGTGACAACCCAGGAGAAGTTATTTATTTTTTTAAAGCAGGCTGTGTGGGACCGGGTTTGACTGTAGCTGCAGTACATTCGTTACTCAGCTGGTGAGCTCGGACAGGTAGGAAAGCTGTCTGGACTCCTTCACGTTGCAATGTTGTGTGTATGCTTACAGCTCTGTGTGAATGTGTTGTTATTGTAATCATAATAAATACTAGAGCCGTGAGAAATGTCTATAACCAAACCCAAACCAGGTGAAACTCCCCTGGCTTTGGGTTACATTACAAACTCCAGGCTCAGGCAAGGTTTGTTGAGGTTCATGAACCTCTCTGAAGCTGGGCGCAGTTTCAAGCAATCATGGGCCAAGTTTCAGGCAAATCTGGGCCAAGTTTTGAGTAAATTTGGAACAAATTTTAGGTGAATAAGAAATGATTTATGATTTTAGGTTGAAACCATACCAACCATGGACCCTGCCTGGTCTCAACCTGTAACCAGAAAATCTTGGCACTTTGGCTGAGTTTCACTTTGATTTTTAATTTTGACTGTAAAAACAAAACCAGAGGAAAGAGATGAGTCCCAAGAACAAACTACACAGAAGCTGGTACACCGGGTGGGAGTCCAAAGCCCTGCACTGCACTGAGCACGTCTGTGATGCTGCACCAGTGACAAGGTGTGTTCTTCCCACCACAGATGACACTGTGCGTGCCCAGCCAGCAGTCTGACATGGCTTGTGCTGCCTCAGTAAATCCTGCAAATAATTAAGCCTTCCCCAAACTCTTAGGTTGCACGTGCTATTTCCAAGCCTGGATTGCACTGGCTTCAGGCTTGGCTTATGCAACAAAAAATCAGTCCATACTGCCTGTTTACATTTTCAGGAGTAAATTCAGCTAAGGAACAACATGGTCCTCATCCCATATTGCATTTAAACAGGGCTCATGTCCAAGCATACGATGGAGAAATGGAGTTTCTACCTGAATTGCTGAGATTCAGAGTGGTGTGGTGCCAGTTCTCCAGCTGAGCAGTGCCCAACAAGGTTACGGGTCTCGGCTTGCCAGTGATGCCAGCTCAGCACAGATACCTTAAAGATGGAAAAGAGCTGAAAACACTTCTCATGCAGATTTCTTTAGATTCATTCAGGCACTTTAAGGGGATCTCCAGACATAAACTTGTCTTTTTAAATAAAAAAATATATATCATCATTAAACCCCTTGATCATGAGATTCTTTTTGTGCCAAACATAAACTGTAGATGGAAAATATTTGAGCAGGAGCTGGCTTCAACTATCAGGCAAAATATGAACAGCTGAACTTGGAATATAAGTGCTGAGTTCAGAGAAGAAGGTGATAGCACAAGTTGCTGCTGCTTTGAGAAACACATGACAGGAGGGATGGGCAGGAAGAGAGAAGGAAGGTGCCAGCACCGACCAGACAAGGAATAGGAAGGGAACCGCACTGTCAGTCTGTATTCACATCAGCACAAAGCTGAAACAACAGGAAACTGGGAGAGAGGAGAAAGGGAATCAGCGACTCGGCAGCTCTGGCTCTGCCGGGCAGCTGCTCAAAAGACTTTTTGACATGAATCAACAGCCATCTGCCCTCGCAATAGCCAGCTCCACAATGCTACTGGCCTTAATGCAAAGCCTTCTCCATCAGCTGACACTCTGGAGCCAACCAGTGTTGTACGAAGGGCTGTAAAGATGTCACTGCACTTTGGCTGGTAAGAAGTTACCAAATGAGTGATTTCATTTGATTTCAGACAGAAAAAAACCCAAGGCCTGTCGGCACCAGATCATTATGAGACCTCAGCAAGTACTGAGTGTAGATTAATAAGACCTTAAAGACAATTGCTCATTTACTGAATTTAAAAAAAAAAGGTAACCAACCATGAAAGAATTTAATGGATTTCCCATTCCACATGCTTAATTTGTAGTCGCCAAGTGCACTGAAACCTTTTTGCTATTTTTTTTTTGCCTCCCATTTTCAAATCTGCTCCTGTAAAAGATGCCCCAGCCCTTTTTCAAGATCTCAGTGTCCTCCCAGCACTGGCGAGAAGTAGCCACGACAGAGAATCCAAGATCTCCTGTCTGTTAGCAGAGCTCTTGCATCAAAGCACCACAGAGGTGAGATGCTGCCATATGTGAGACCAGCCATGGTTTCTGCTCTTGGGGTACAACTGTGGCATGACACACCGTGAGGCTGGAGAATCCCAAGTGGAGACTCCGGTCATGAGAGCTGCTGTATGGCATGGCAAAGCCTTGGGTGAGGGGTGGGTAGAAGTCCTGAGGAGACTTGGTCTTTGTTTTTAAACCATGTATCATGTCTGTGTTGCTTGGATTGAGACTGGAAGAGGCACTCAACAATAAAGAGAAAGGGAGAAAAATAAGGTTGAAATGTATCTCCTACACACATTCCCTGAGCAAGGACAAGATGCTGTGTACCAGCAAGCAGAACTTTATTTCAAAATCTCAGTCTTCAAAGCCAGCTCTGTGTTAACTTGCCATTATGCATTTGCCCTGCAGTTAGATTATGTCATTTAGGAGATGGAATTTATTAAAGACTGTGTTGTCACCCATACATATGTCTACTACACACTCCAACATCCCCAAATATGCTGGGAACAAGCGTGTTTTCTGTTCTGCAGTGTGAGAGAAGACAAAACCATGGGAGGAAATTGTGGGTTCTAGCATGACCACCAAGCCCAGGTTGAAGGCCAAGTCTGGCAGAAGTTGCACAACCCTTTGGTGCAAAAGACCATTTTTTGTGTTGGGTTCATTTCTGCTAACAAACAGCACAGTCTTGAGGTCTCTGCAGACCAGCCTGAAACTCCTCAAAAAAATAGAGAACTGGTAAAAGATTTAGGCAGGGGGACCTCTCTACCAGCCTCCTAAACATCAAATACTTCATGTCCTGCATGATCTCTAGCTGGGGGCAGTCCTAGGAGAGAAGCAGATGAATGTTGTGCTGTGAGCACCAGCTGGGAGGGCAGGGCAAAAGAAATGCTGATTTTTATGTCAGCTGGGCCCCATTCCTGCATAATGTGCGAGTAACCAAACTCCATTTGCTGCGAGTCTCAGCAGTGCCACCAGTCTGTCCCAGCTGGGCAGTAGCACGCTCTTCAAACCTACCACAACAACAAAGTCCCAGAATAATAACCACTAATTCTGCCACGTCTGAGCTGCTGCAATCTATGCTAAAGCTGTTGCTTTATAGCACACACCAGTTCAGCACAGTCATGTGTTGATGGTACTTCTCTGCTACTTTTGCAGAAGGAGAAAAGTACCATCAGGCTTTCGTACAGCTGCTCTGGAGCCAGAGCTCACAGGCAGAGAGATCAGCTATGGGCCTGCAGCCAGTCTTTTCATTAACACAGAAATGGCATTTGCGAGGCAACAGCAGTGTAAAGGCAAGTGAAGTACCTCCAATGGCCAGAAAGAAAGCACATATTAATGCACGGAGTTATGTTCTGTGTAGGCAAGGATCCTGTTACTAGTTGCTGCCCCTTTTTCTTTCCTTGGAAATGAGGGAGAAAAAGGTATTTTGTGTCCTGTTAGTCTAGATTTGTCCAGATCTGCCCTTCTTGGGTAGATACCTTCAGCAGCAAGCAGGTTTGGTGGGGGGTCACTCTGTATATGCTTCACTGCTCCAAAAATACATCAGTAAACTGATCTCGTGACCCAGGGTCCTGGTCAGAATAGTTGGGTTATGTTTATAAAGTGAAATAAGAAAGATGATGGTTGATCAGAGTAATATAAACTATAGCATGGAAAATGAATTTTGAATGAAATGCACAGATAAATCATTTATCCTCACCAATACCCTCTCTGTGCTTCTTATCCCAGTAATTGAGACCATGTGTTGTGCTGCAAACAATAACTATGGGAAATTGCTCATGATTCTTCCTTCATAAACTTGGGAAATGAAAGTGATGGGAAGTATGATCATCTTGGGTTTTTTTTTTATGTTAGCAGCTCTAAATTATTAGGGTGGGAAGAAAATGTCAATAGAACATAAAAGTGCTTTGTATAGTGTTCACATTTGCTCATACTTTCAAATCCACTGTGGCTTATTAGTTCATGGGAAAAATGACAAAAAGGAATAAAACCCAGAAAATGAATCCAGTATCAACATCTTGCCTCTATAGTAACAGAGAAATTGTAACTTGTGGGTAAAAAGTGACAATATTAGGAAATGTTTGTTAGGGAATTGTGGTGATTAACCCTCTCCTTCCCCCAGTACCTCCCGCTTCCCGGCAGCCTGACACATTGCTGCAGATTAAAGAGTGCCCGTTGTTCTGTGCTGCTCCTTGTATTAGAAGCCTGGAGCTAGCGGGGCCCTTAACCTCTGTTTCAAGAGTTTATTGCTCAGCTGTAAAAATTCTCCCAGGGCTGAAACTTGACAGAAAAAATGTCTCCGCCTGGGAGGAGTTTCTGTTCTGAATTTGGTTTGAATTACTTCAGCCCTTTTTCACTTGCAGTAGGACAATGGAGCAGGATTCCCTCTCTCTCCTTCATTTTTTCTTTTCAAATACAGTGAACATTACACCAGGGCAGTACAGCTGGCAGGCGGCACTCGGACCACAGCCCTCTCTGCAGCTGTAGCGCGGGGTCAGTGTTGGCCGCTGCAGGAGTTTCCTTGCCCTGTAACGAGCCAGACTTCATCCCTTTCCTTGCACAGACACTGGCTCAGCCAGTGGCTTGTGTCGTCTCTGTGCCAAGGCTGCCGAGGGCCAGTCTGGCCACGGTGCAAGCCGAGGAAGTCCACCCTTGCTGCTATTGCTTGAGGGACCAGCCCTCAAGTTCTGCGATGCAGAGCTACCCGGGCCACACCTCTGTGGGGCTGTTGGCTTGTCCCAGAGCCAGAGGACATGCATGCCTGTCCTCCCATGGTGGTGGCACAAGTCAGCCCCGCTCTGCCCCAGTGAACAGTGGAGTACTGGGTGGTAAATTTCCCAGATAAAGGGCTTGGCCCAGGAAAGCTGCTCTCTGCAGACCTCGGCCTGAGCCAGGGGATTCATTTCTGAGAAGCTAGAGTGTAGATCTATTACACTTCTGCATGGGCTGCCTGAGGGGCTGGGAAATCTGTTATAATGGTCAACACTTTATGAATGAAGTTCAGCCCCCACCAAAGTCAATGGCAAAACTCCCACTGATTTCACTGGAACAAGATTTTGCCCCGGGGACCTCACCCATGGTTAGCACAGCCATCCACAGCTCCACTGGGGGAAAGGAAAGCAGAGAAGGGCCTTGTGGCTCCCTCAGTTGAGCCTAGGTCCTGCACAGACAGATGTGCTGAGAATATCACTTTGGCACAGCAGCAGAACTTTATAGGTCAGTGGAGTTTTGCCCTGAGCTCTCAGAGGGCCAAAGCACAAGTAACAAACAAATAAAAATTTCTATGGATGGAGAGATGTCCCACCCGCCCAGGAGTGCCTTGAACCTGTGCCAGTAATCCAGCTTCCACAGTCACTTCTCTGTGTGCATTTAATTGACTAAACAGCTACTTGATATCATCCAGAACCACTTATAAAATTAAATGTCATTAAACATAAGGGCAAACTCATAATACTTGCCAATACTTATTTCAGTAATGATGCTATGCTTGCCACTCCACAGATCTGACTTGTCACTTGAGAACTCAAATGACCCATAGCTTAACATCTTTTATCCATCTATAAATTCAGGGAGGTTCATTAGCTGGACCTGGCGCATTATGTCATATTCTGTCCAACTCTTTTACAACCATATAATTGCTTCCTGCTCGCACTTTCCCATCACCCCAGCACATATGACCCCCGGTGACAATATTTTCCCATCTACCTGAGTAAATGAACAAGTATGATCAGAATCTTACTCTAAAAGACAGCTAAGGAGTTAATTCCTGTTATTTAACAGCTATTTCAGTGGTTTCTTCTTGTTTTGCCAACTCTCCCATACCTTACCATTTGTTAAGCGGCCAAAAAGGTTTTCTCCCATTTTTTGATTGAAGCAACTTTTTTAATTTGACACCTACTTTAGAGACACCCTCCCATTGCTCATAGTAGGGTTGAGGGTTGAACTCGATGATCCCAAGGCTCTTTTCCAACCTGAATGATTTTATGATTCTATGATCTCTAAACTATGCTGTGGGATTTCTGACAGATGGAGATCTTTCAACGCTAACTGGGGTGGGAGTTCAAATCTGAAATAAGAGCAGTCTGGCTGATTTGTATGTGGAATTTTTTGATGTCTAGGAAGAGACAAGGTTCAATCAGGTTTAGTCCCCATGTGGACAGAGAACTGATAGCAGCTCCTTCCCCTTTTCCCAGGTGAAGCTCATGCTCCATCCTTTCATTTGGATGGCAACAGATCCAGCCTCTCCTTCACTGCCTGCTTTCCTGAAAGATGCACATGAGCTCAGCAGCTGTTAGACGTTTGCCACTCAGTTCGGTATGGTTGAAGCTGACCAGGGGGCTCTGCATTTGCACTGGAAGAGATTTGGGCACATGTAGAGAGAAAGAAACTGTGAGTACTGAAGTTATCTCATGGCCTGTAGTCACCATGAAACAGTTCAGCTGTACAGCACTTGATACAACTTCAGTCAATGCTGTATGAGGGGTTCCTTTCCATTCCTCCCTCTTAGTACAGATGCTAATTATGAAAGTGTTCCTTTTTTTTTTCTTGTTTTTTCTTCAACCTAAAGTGCTGTAAATGTCTCTTCAAAAAGAAGAAAAAAGAATTCTTCAACCACCTGGTGCTGTGATACCAGAGAGGTTACTTAGAGCCAAATACTTCTCACATTGGACTCTGAAAATCAATCCACTATTTTTATTTCCCCTTTTTCTCCTTTGAATGCACAGTTTCATTCTGCTTTTTACAGTCATTTCACAGATTGCTTCCTGATGCTACATGGCATCAGAATTGTTGCTCCAGGGAATGAAATGGTGCTCACAAGTACATCATGCGAACGCCTTCATTGTCCTTCCCTAGCACCTGATCCCTTCAGAGCAGAAGAAGCAGGTGGCATAAGCCAAATTTCTTTTCAGGAAGGACAGAAATATAAATTGTTCTACTAACTCTAGTACTGAATGGTCTACTACGAGCACCAAACAAAAGGCACTTGCTGCTTCTCCTTTGTAAAGGTGGCAGGAAGAGATCCTGTATCTGCATGGGGCCTGATTTGACTGTTGAGTCTCACCTGATCTTCAGGATATTAAGACAGAAAACAGGTAACATCTACGGATGCCACATACATGGGTATAAAAGGGTGAGCTGTGCTTATGGCACCTGGAGCTTGAAGATCTCAAACAATTAAATGTTTTATTTTGAGCAGCTGTATGAAGCAGACCTTGCTGGTAGCTCTGAAGTCTACAGGTAATTGCAAAATAGGAAGAAAATGAAGGGTTAAATAGCAAGAAGCATGTTCTATGAAATCCACAGAAGTATGTGTAACCCTTGGTGGTCCTGTCATCCCAGTTTGGGAAGGTGAAGGTGTTTGTTTACTGATCCTGAGCAATAAAATTATCTTTGTCCAGTGGAGTTAAAAACTTGCCTCTTCCAAGATTATTTTTTTTACAGATGACATTAACATCAACTGTAATTGATGAATAAAGTCATTCTAGATGCAATTATGATAAACATTTTCAGATGAATAAGGTAAAATAATGTAGTGAATACAACAGCTAGCTAGAGATCTAACAGTGCTAGGACAAAATTCTTCACTGATTACTATGCAAATAAAATACTAAGAAAGATTGCTGGTATTGCAACATCCAGAGAAAGACAATCTACTGTAAAATAACTTCCTAACTTAGATTTTATGGTTTAACATTTAGAAGCCTCTTTGAGAAAGCAGAGTGTTACTGAGAGGATTAACAGCCCTAGCAGCGGGTGGGCAGAGTTCCAATGAACTCTTCCTGTGAGTTTCCAATCAATGAACTCAGACTGTCTTATTTTGCAGTCATTTGTCTGTTATATTCAGTGTGATACCTAAGGGTCGTTTTTAAAATTTTGTAGTGCAAATCTTTGCTGCTTGGTACAAAAAAATATCTTTATATAACCTTGGGAAATTGCATAAGCAAGAAATGGCTGTTAACAGCTGCAAATGTTTATGTGGCTCTCCTGTGCTGGAGCACACTGGCAATTAAAGGTAGTTAGCAGGAGACTGGCTGGTGTAAACATCTGCAGCCAATAATTACAGCCTGTTCCCACTCCCCTCCTTTCCGAAGGTTAGTAATACTGTTAACTGGTTTGGTGAAGAAAACCATCAGTGTGTTCAGGACTTGGAGCTGCTGAAGAAGATGTAAGCAGGTCCTGCTTTCTTCAGGTCTAAGCTGTTATAGCTGTAGCAAAGTCTCTCTTTGCATGTTATGAACTAGTTTGGCTGCTAAAAGACTATGAGAAACAAGCAATGAGTAATGAAAAACCTAAGTTCAAGGAGCAATACAAAAGACCCTCCTAGTTTAGAAAAGGTGAATCTGATATTTCTAAGACTGATACTATTTCCTAGAGAAAGCTTCATTTTATCAGTGAGGCATGAGGGGGGAGAGGAATTGCTCTCGACCACTGCTGCTGTTTGGTTTATGGGCCGAAAACACCAAGTGAGAGGAAGTGATATCAACCTGAGAATGATACTTCTCAGTCACGCTAAGGCAAGCAATGCTCAGCAGTGCCAAGTCCCAGCTCTCCTGCCCTTTGCCTGTTTCCCCCAGCTAGGGAAGGACCAGTGCTATGAACTTCACTGCCAGATTTCAGAGGCCCCTAAAGTCTAGGGGCATCACTACAAGTTAAAGGTTGCAGATTCTCTTCTCTTTTTGTATCACGCACGGTTGCCAGATGGGGACTTAGTACTTATTTGTGTGTTGATAATTAAAGTGTTTGTGATACTAAAGAACAAATCACCCTCCCCTGGAAATGAAACACTCATGCTACAACCTCCTGAGCCTCAGTATTACATTAGTCAATTTGTGGCTAGCCCAGTAACTCGATAGCAGCAAATTATGTAGTTATGTGGGAACTCTGGTTTTTGGAATGGGCTGATGTTCCCAAGATCAGGCCCAGCGCTGGTAGGGTGTGTCATCCGTGCGAGGCACTTAGCAGAAAGAAAAAGATGCAATGGCACAGTCTCTAGTGCCTTTCTGGAGGACAAAATATAGCAGCAATATTACATTAAGGTAAGAATGGGAACAAACAGAACCTTTTCTCCACCAAGAACTTCCCTCTATAGTGAGAGACTGATTGGTTAAACAGGCTTTCAGTTGATGATCAATTATCTGTTTCACTAATAACTATTTAAGTTTGGACATGATAAATCTGGGAGTGGAATTTGTGCTGATCAAATTGTCCTTGTCTTCATGCTTAAAAGTTTTACAGGACCCTATAGAGGTAATTGGAAAAGATTATTTCATCATTGTGGCATAATGAGGGAAAGAAAATCCTGACTTGTGGCAGAAGCAAGTCTTAGTCCTGGTATCCATTTACAGTTGTGCTGGATTTAGTCTACTGCTAGATTAAGTGTAACTACCAAAATCTCAACCAAACATTCCCATGTCAGCCCAGACTGAAGGAAGGACAGGGATGACATCTGAGGACCAAGACTCAAAATACTTCTCTCCATTCACTCTAAAAATAGTTTTGTTGTTAAATTCCAGTCTGAATGCCACGGATTTCAGCAGTCTCCCACTGTATTTTTTTTAAGATTGCAGCTACCTTCAGTACTTACACAGCAGCCTAGTGTTTCTTTATGCTTTCTAATTCATTCAGACTTCAAATATACTTTGGAAATTAGAGAGAAAACTGGATTGTGATAGAGCCAAGTAATAATCTGCTCAAGTTATAAAACACATTCAAAAAGATACCAACGTGACTTTTAGAAATGGCAAGTTAGTTGTTACTAAGTGCCAGATTCTGCTCTGCCTTGCACACCTGTGCACTCTGATTCACTAAAGATCGGGGATATTGGCCTGTGTGGACCCCTTACAGTCAACTTTTAGCCCTGGAGAAGCCACAGGGCCTTTCTGTAGCAGATGGAAAGGTCTGGAATCTAAGATACCTTCCTCAGCCACGTAGAGGGGTGGGTGCATTTGTGTATGTGGCTGCCTCTGAATTCCAAGCAATATAATGGTGGTGGAGTTTTATTTTATACAACAGCAAAAGAGGTGGTTTTAATTTTATGCTTATTGATGTAAGTAAACACATACACTTTGTAAGAAGTGTTAGAGTTATTGTATGTCTGTGTCCAAGGCTATTGTATCAAACATGTCTTTCAGAGCCAAGATTCTTATCCAAGAACCCACCCAAAACTTTACTGTATGAGTTATGAAGCAATAACGGGACCCACTGATTCATCATTTGATGGAACCAGGAGTGCCCGGTATTGCCCAACAGAAGGTTACGTAGGGCCCTAATGAAGTGTTTCTCTTGCATAAAAGGGAACAGATGTAGCCAACCTCATGAGAAACAGAGCTGTGACCTGCTGTGAGTTCCCACTGGGCAACGTTTCTTTCAGATCTGAGAAATTGCTTCAGCTGAGTCAGAATATTCCTCTGGTACCACTATGCCTCCACAGGCTAGATTTCCAGATTCAGATCTGGGTTGCTGTAGGCTATATTCTACCATGTTTCATTTAGTTACTGTATTGGCAAAATATCTTCTCTGCAAACTGTTGGAAAACCTAACTGCTAGTTGAGGAGCTCTGCTCTATGGCCCAACAGAAACTGTTCACAAACAGGCTCTGCCCTAGAGGCTAGTGGTGTATCTCACAAGGAGAATGAAGCCCTGTCACCTTGCCCAAATCATAGATGATAATGGAAATTGTGAATCTTCCTGCTGTACTTTGAGGTATAACTGTCATTGTGTTTGCAGAAGTAACTCCAGTGGCCTCAGAGTAATGTAGAAAGTCTGTTCTTTCAACTGAAGAATAAATGTGATGAAGTGGCCTTGTGAGCTTGTACCAATCTTAATGTAAGGATGTGTTGTACTGAAGATGAAGTAGACTTCGGATATTAGCAGACCAGGTGAAGAATAGGGAAGAAATACTGATACGTTTGTTGCTGACCGAGGAGTCTAGATTAATGCCTGCATCTCCTAATGAACTAATGTCTTCAGGTTAGGCCAGACATGGGAGCTTATAAATCCAAACAATATCTTGGGTAAACAGTACAGTAAGTGGTTATCCACTGTATTTCTTCTGCATTAAAGTCTGCAGCATGCTGACATCCATTGTAGTTACTGTATATTGATGCAAGTGTTTCAGGGAATCCTGGTATTAAGGGCCAGAATAAATCCAACTAGCATAATGGGGCATGTTCCCATTGGCGCTCTTGTTGCTTGTCGCCCCATACTAGAGTTATTTGCTCAGTGGTGTTAGTTATTCTGAGTTCCAAGCCAGATCTTTATTAAAGCTTCCAGGAAAGTAACAGCACTGTAGATGTCAACATGTCCTTCGGCATCAAAGCCACAGAATAAAATTATAGATGGAAAAGACCCGTTAGGTCATCTGCTCAACCCATCAGCCAATGCAGGATTGTTCTCTGTGGTGTGTTTTTTCCCTTCTTTGTCTGCATCAAGCCAAAGGGGTTTCCACAGCTTCCCTGGGGAGACTATGACAGAGCTGACTAGTTCTTACCCTTAGGAATAACTTTGAGTCTGTGAGATAACAGAAGCATTCTAAGTTTCATTTTGATGGAGAAAAGGAACTCTGAGAGAAGTACCCTGAATCTTATGACTATACCATATCTCTGATGCAATTCTATATTAATCATTTCTTGTATACAGATCATATGAGGCTAACAGTGTGTCCCACCCCACAGCTGTCTCTTTCAGTAATTATTCCTTAGACAGATTTTGTCATCGTTCAGTAGTAAGTAGTGCACAAACCCTGAACAATTGCATTTCACTCGGCAAACATTCAGAATTTGCCCTAACTAGTGTTTGAAGTGTTCTGTCTGACTCTCACTCCTTTCAGATGTGCCAAAGTTCTTTGGCAATTGGTGATCTGATGTCCCAGAAACCCATAAGAATTAATTCCAACATATTTTCTTTAGGGGAATTAAAAACACTCAACAGATGTTTACTAAAACCAACTGCATTTATAGATAGAGGACTCTTGAAAGTCTTAAATCAATAACTGTCAAATGTTTTCATTCACATCGCTTGGGCACCTACTGTTGATCAATCATAACTTTCTGGTATCTTGATCTCTTGAAAGGAAGTGCCTCTGGCCAAATATGTGACCATGACCTTGGGTATTGGGCACTAACAAACATGAATCCAATTATTTGTTTCAGAGGGAAAAAATTACTTCCATAGCTATTAAAACATGCAATCCTCTGACTTTTGTTGATTATCTATGTGTATATAAACTGTTGAAGTTGACTATGGAGATAGTATTAAAGGAGTGCCAGTACCCTGAGCATACTGATGAGAGCTGTACCAGTTTCACAATTCTCAGCCACTGAAAATTATATTTAGCATGCAGTTATGCAGGATAACTTTACAAATATTAGTTGTAGAGCTATGGAAGGCCATGATTAGTACCATTTTGTGATGGAATGAGTTGTGCTTTACATAATGAGCACGGATTCAGAAGAAGCCTTCATCTGACTTCCACTTTGGCTGTGAGGAAAGGGGTAGAAATCTGAATACCCAACACGTCTTTGTTAGCAGTTGGATGTCATTTTCTTTTGTTTAGCATTTGCACAGAGCTCTGTGTAATGTAGGAATATAAAAAAGCTTTGCAAGCAACTGTGCCAAACTTTATGAACATGCACAGGCCAGTGAGACTATGCAATGTACTGTATCATAAGGCAGCAGTAGAAGAGGGAGGCTTATGAGGGAGTTGTAGCAAAAGGATTTTCCCTGGGCTATTGGCATATGCTTTAGAGTAAGAGCAAACCAGGAGTTTTGCTCTTAGGTCTAATTTGCTTCCGATGCCTCATTTGTAAGCACTTTCCTTTGCACCAGTTAAATAGAGCTTAAATTATTTCTGTACTATTCATTAGAAGTGAGCAAGTTTCACATGAATCTTTCAACTATTTAAACACCCCTACCATTGCCGACTAGCTGATGGCACACCTAGAAAGAAGGTAAAGCTCAATGAGCAAAAGCATGAGGCGAAAAGGTGCTGTCTGGGGAGACTCTAAGGAATCCTAAGAAATGAGTTAAGCCTCAGCTTTCTCCACATCTACTCTATTTGCTCAGACACGGTATTTATAATAAACCCCAGTTTCGTTCCTACCCTGGGTTAGTACCAACAAGGTAGTGTCACGATTAACAATCTTGCCACAGCCCTCGTTTTGATGTTGCTTTGGTTTTGCTGATCTGTGGCTCCAGAGGCACTCTGTGCCCTCCAACAGCTCAAATGCAATGGAAGCTGGAGGAGTAACCCATTTGCTGGGCAGATGTTGCTAGCACGCTCCTTCATCAGCATGTGATGTTGTGCACCAGCCCAACACTGGGATAAAGTTGACTCTTCCAGACAGCCATGGCTTTGCATGAATTTCTTTAGCCTGAATGCCAGCTTAAACAGCTCATTGTCCCCTTCCTCATCTAGCCATTCTATTATTTTGGCAGCTACTCAAAATTTCTTGGAATAATTGCAAATGAGTAATAATTTTTCATTTAGCTTGCATGCAATCCTGGCATCAGTGATTATTTGCTTGCTTTAATATATATATATATATTAATGTAGCCATGCCTTCAGCACGTGGTCTGAACGTTGGAATAGCAAACTTTAGGAGTAGTGGGACAGAGCCAGAGTCAAATTCGTTATTAACATAGCTTCTCAGAGTTTTAAAGATGTAAAAATAAAAATGTAGGTCCTGTTGACAAGCAGGTGCCCAGAACCATGCAGGACTGAAAAATCCAGAATCCTATTGTAGGAAGCAAACTACTCAGAAATGCCTGAGCTGTGGTTTTCTGCTCAGTCTAGGCTGTCCCATAAATGCTAAGCACCTAGAAGATCATCCAAATATAAAAGTGCAAACAGAGGTTACTTCAGGAAATGCAAAGCCCTCTTTAAAGCTGCTCTTAAAGCCTCTCCTAGCTAGAAACTGGTAACAAGATGTACAATGCTGCACTTGGGTAAGGAATGATGTTCTGGCAAAAATATCAGTACCTTGCTGCCTCCCTAGAGCAGCAGTTTGGCTTTTCATTTCGTAGCAGTCTCCTGGGCAGTGAGCTTTATCCAGTTCTTCCTGGAGAACTTTTATTAGTTTAATTGATGTGATTAATATAGACAAACAAAACCAAACCAAACAATAAAACCCACCCCAAAACCAAAAAAACTCACCAAGAGGATGAAGTGGGAGCACTCAGTCCATTCTGACTCAGCTGTCTCCTTTTCACATCCAGGGAAGGCAACAGAGTTCTTTGTCACTGGATCCATGATTTCCTGGCATTTTCACAACTCCTGTTTCAGTTTTCTCACTTTGCTAATGCCTTAATGCAAGTTGAGAAGAAAGGTAAGAACAGAACTGAAATATAATACTTTATCCTCTAACAAAAGACTTCCTTTTCTTTGACTGCTGCCAGCCTACGTATTGCTACGATACAGTGTCATAGGGATGGGGATGAACAAAAAATAAATTACTATTGAAGAATTTAAGTGGCTTGATTTACTTGTAATGCTGCTAGTTCGCTTCACTGCTAGAAGTAGCTTCTGCATGGAAACATAGAAAAGCGAGACTCTTGTTTTGTGTTTGCTACTGTGAAAACCTGACAAGTGGAATTTCTTGATGCTGTCCTGCACCCTGAGGAAGGTACCTGTAATTTGGCAGTGATGGGAGAGCCAAGCTAGTGCAGGCAGGAGGGCTGTGGTCAGGACTGAGGTGGAGACTACTGAAGACTACACGCTGCTGTGCTCGCTAGACATGGCACAATCCGCTTAGCTGCAAAGGAAAGGGTAAGTTTTCTTCCAACTAGGACACATAGTTATTTTGTCTTGGACACTCAAAGACAACCTTTTGGGCTAGGAATCCATAAACCACAAAATACTCATGTTAAAAGAATCTGGCCAAAGATACTGCATTCATGACTGTTTGTTGTTTCTTTGTCCTTTTACAAAACAAAACCAAACAAATTCCTTTGTGGGAATCAATAGTAGGGAAAAGATAACTTTCTTCAGTTCACAGATATCAACTTTAAATGTTAAGGCTACAGGCAATATTAGTTGATACAAAACTCTTATTTCTGTTACAAAATTTACTATATGAATGTTTCCTAAAAAGCCAATGATTAACATTACATTTTTTGTGACATAATGAAAAAACCATCAAAGTCTAAGGGGAAACAAGTAAGTGTGCGTATACAGCTCACACGTTTATTTAAGCATACTTTACATATTAAAATACAGCAGTTATTTTTTGAATGAGGGCTCTCAAATTATAAAACTAATCTGTCGGGGTTTCAGACTTGGCAGGGTAGAAGGTTTTCTTGCCATGTTCTAACAGAGTAGGGGAAAGCATCACTTCATTGGTAAAAAGCTAAATAACCAGTTAATGGAGGGAAAGATTCGGAAAATAATTACATTAATTCACTTCAGACTCGATCCTGCAACCTTTAGCCATGCAATGTGACATTCTTTTCTCAGCAGCAGACCCAAATTTACACTTTGCAGAATCACATCCTCGCTGTGGCAAAGGTTGCCAAGTAGCTGTTAGCAAGGGAAGTGCCATTTGTGCCAATTCTAGAAACCCATAAGGCAGTACAGTCTGCCCTATATTCTCAGACTTTTGGTGCCTTACATAACTAAGTGCAAAATACTTATTTTTATTTATGATTCTTTTCTTTGGAAGTGCAGTCATGTGCAATCAGGTGGAATAAGTGTGCTGATAATTTTCCTTCAGAAATTGTAATGGTTAGCGATGTGGACACTTTTCTTTTTAGGCAGAAACCATGAGGCACTGAAGCAAGCATTCACTTTTCTTGCACTTGAGGTCACAAATTTATGCAAGTCAAAAATGTTGGGCCTGCCAAAAACATCATGCTACACTCCACCAAATAAAAGGACACTGTTATTCTTACAAGGAAAGGTTTGACAGGACAGGAAATAGGCAGGGTCATAGAAGTTTACTTAATACCGAAACTTATTTAACCATCTTTAAGCCAAAGTACAATGATAGTTATTTAAACAAAAAAAAAAAAAAAAGGAGAGGGAAGGAGAAAAAACAAATACAAGAGCACTGGACTGCACTATTACAGGAATAACAGCCAGTATGGAAACAAGGGAACCTTAACAAAAATTCACGTAATTCACATTATTGTAAGTCACCTGCCGCTACTGGGTTAACATGTATTAAGTAACTTTTAATTTATGTCCTGAACTTGCAGCAAGAGGCATCTGATTTGAAGAATCCCATGCAGAGTTTACCAAGCTATACTTTCATTACAATACAATCCTTGAGTAGACTGCATTCCACTTAAAGGAATGGAGGAAAAGGGAGTGAGAAGAGAGTGAATAAGAAAGATAGGAAAAATGTTGCTGTTCATTACAATTTTCCATTTTTGTTGAAACACAGCAGGAGAGCAAAGCCACAGGCTTCTCCTAGTGCTCTTGCATGCCAGGAGGGATTATGCAAACACTGCAGCCACCCAAATCTTATTTAAATTATAGTCATTGTTCCCTCTTTAATGGTTATACTTTTGCCTGCTTTCACTCAAATATTGCTGCATCTTGCTTTCCGCCAGCATAGTCCCAATGGGAGTCATCGACTCTTAATTATAGATGAACAGTTCTTTGAAAAATACCTCTGGAAAAAAAAAAAAAGGTGGAAAAGAAAGCAAACTTTAAGTGCCATCTAGTGGCCGATGTACTTAAAAACGTCAAAGAGATCCAAAAAATTTTTAACATGCCACAGAATAATGTAACTGCAGCTGAACTGAGGAAACAGTGCTAAATTCACAACTATTAAAGACCAGGTTAATACAGGGGAACCAAGAAAAGGACTAAAGATCAATAGTATCATTACCATAATCCTATTTTTAAGATTTTTGTCTTTAAGCGGAGTGTTCGAATAGTAGGAATCGTCTAGTGATCACCTGCTCCTTCAAGATCCTCATCAGCTTCTGCCTTGGTAAGGAAATACAAGTAGTCATACGTATTTCAGTACAGATTAGAAAACAGAACCCTTTCAGGTCTCAAAATTGAACCCAAACTATGGGAGTAAATCTGGAGCCAAGCATCTGGATTCAAAAGTTAGCATTCTCCAAATTCACCTGGGGCTGAAGGGCAGGTTTTCTCTTCTATTTATAACAAGTCAAATCCATTTCTAAAAGAAAGGAGGCAGATTGTTCCTTTGCCTTCCCTTGCAGAAATAAAAGACATTTTCTGCTGTAGATGAGAATTCCCAGCAAATTATTTTCCATTATAGAAGTTCCACATTCCATTTACAGAGAGGCTGTTCCACAAGATCATTCCCCGAGCTTTAGGTAACTCCTCTTGCAGACACGTCTCTTGTACAGTACTAGTTGACAGTCTAAATTTAAAGATCTTTGTCTGAACCTGTTCTGAGATAATACAGAACAGCTCAACGTAACTTTTGTTATGTAATCTTAATTTCATTGTAATTTGCACTTGCTTTGGATCTTTACACCTCTTCAGTTTCATGCCTATAGTGAGCCCTGGGGACTACCATACCTCTGACAGGTTCTGGAGACAAGAATCTGTCTAGATGGTCGTAAGACCTGTGCATGTTAGCATCCAGCTTCCTATGGGGCTATCCCTTAAATAGTTCAATGACAGAGCCAGTTTTTCATTTAATTAGAAAATTTATTTACAACTAGTTAATTTAGGCAGATAAAGTAACAGACAAGATCAACCTGTTTCCCAGTCCTCTCCTTTTGCCAACATAAAAATTCTTTAACATTTTGATTTTTGTTTTAAACAGGGTCAAATGTACTAATTAAAGCTTAAAATGTACCATTATAAAGAGGGAAAATTAAACCTTGCTGAAGAAGTGCCAGTCCATCTTCTTCCCCTTGCTTACAGGGAGAGGGTGTAAGAGCTAGTGGAAGGTGAGAACCAGCTTCTTCAACAGCTACTGCTCTGTGACTCCTGTGTTTCTTTGCCAGATACCAAGATAAATTACTTTTGTAGCATAAGTGGTAATAATGGGAAAAGGAAACAATAATTTGGAGGGTATTGCTTTTCATATTAATAAAATTGTGGTACTTTCTTAAAAAAATTTTAAAAGAAGAGATGCAGGCAGCACGGTTTGAACAAGAGAGTAATGAATATTGTTGTAAGAATTCTGTCATCACTGCCTATACAAAACGTTTCTACAGGTTTCAATACAGGCCCTGTGCTGCAGTAGCAAGTATCAAGTTAAGAACATTGGTCCGTAACTCCTGTTGCCTGATTAGAAGTACTTCTCTTCTGTAGACTCCCTACTCATGTTGAAGCAAAATCCCAACACTGTCAATGGAATTATCAGAATGTGTTACCCTAGTGCAATGGTTTGATGCAGAGGCGGGGCTCAGCAGAGCGGTGAGCTTGGAAACACTGCCATCGTTTCAGACAGACTTTTCCAGGGTCCTACTGGGAAAAGCCTTCCAGCAATCTGCAACTCATTACATGTTTCTTTAGATAAGTATTGAGAAACTATGAGAAGGAACTCAACTCTACTGATTTTCAAAATAAGTAAGCCTTTTTTTGGTGATGACACATAAATAAAGATCTGTATGCTGAGAACTCAACAGCAGGTGTGGATTTGTAAATTCATGTTTCTTCCTCATACATCTGAGAGAGTGCTTTTTCTAGCTAATTCTATTTCTTCTTATCTCAGAATCTGGAGCATTAGTATTGCTTCCAAAAAAAGGAAATTAGATCAGTTTCCAACAGGTAGAGCAAATGATAAGTAGCAACAAAACTTAAAACTTTTCCTGGTAGGTTGCTGTTCCAAGTGAGATCATCTTGTAGTATCTTTTCAAAAAGGACTTGCATCAGTGTATCCCCGCTGGCATTTTGCTTTGGAGGGGGGGGGAGGTGGGAAGAAAAGAAGAGCAACAAAACTTGCTCTGAACTTACTCTAGCAAGTGGAAACAGCTTTAGGATCGTATTTATTTTAAGACCTTCGAATAGCCTTTGGCAGATTATAGAACAGAAGCTGCGCAGTGTCAAGATCAGCTTTTCCAATTAGTTTAAAACTTCACTGGTGTAATGTGTTTCTTGCTTGCCGTTGGCCTTTGCGTGGTAAGCCTGCAGGTGGGGGTCTGGGTATACAGACAGAAGTACAGTGTCGTGTTAAGGGTGTAGGAAAGAAAAATACCCAATAAATCAAACACAAAAAACTGATGAGGATATAATGCATGTGGAGGGAAAGACTTCTACCCTAGCCAAAGAGGAATGTACTTACTGCTTCAGCACTGCCAAATCAATGCAATGACCATCCTATAGCTGAAGGCATCTGAATGCTGTCATACACTTTATTTGCCAACTCCTTGGGGAAGAGGGGGTAAACTGTGCAGTATTTTGGACCTATTTCACTGGGAATGGTTAGTCCTAGACAAGGACATGAAACTAATACCAACAAAATTATTACGATGTGAGACTACCAAGGACAATAATGCTATGCGAGGTCTTAGTCTATAAAAAGGCCTACCTTCCCACTGTTGAAACACTTGTTAAACCACAGTATTTCATGCTTGTGACCCTTCAGCTATGAAAATCTAAAAAGAGAATATACATCTGCAGGTAAAAAAAAAAAAAAAAAAATTGTATTTGAGAGCCTCACCGCTTTTCCTAATTCTTTTCTGTAAAGTGGCAAAATACTCAAGATTCTTTCCTTTCTGTCCCGTTTGTTGTGTGCATGTTCTTCCACCTGAAAGCTTTTGAGTCATTTAAGAGATTCCCACACTTCAAGAAACAATGGGTTAGGGACAGATTCCAGAAGGAAATGCTAACTGGTCAAAATAGAACTGAAAAAAAACTATTCATGCACCGCTTCGATAATTCAGAATCTTTCTTCCATACAGAAACTTACTAATTAATTTGTCAATCAATATTTCAACAGCATATTTCATACTATTTACTGTATAGAAGTTATTTCCTGATGAGTGTTCTTTAGCTCAGTGTATTGTCTGCTCTTCTAATAGAGCTGAAATATTGGCTGTTTGGGGGTCAGAGTGGGAAGTCTTATCAATACCTGTATTATCACCGCTTCTGTATGAAGTAGGCTATCAGCATGAAATACTGATCTATGTAGAAGAGCTTCCAGAAGTCACACAAACTGGCAAGGGAACAATCATTTTAGTTTAGGTGAGTAAAATCACATCAAATCATAAAGTTACTTTTTAATTTATTAGAGTATAACAGCACATAAACAATGAGTTCTTTATCACTGAGAACTGAACATCTAAAAAGAAAAAAATAATTCATCAACTAATGCAGAACCATAATTTACTGCCTGTAAAAATAGACAGAAAGAGAAGTCTGAATAAAACGTAGATATATTTTTTCCAAAATCCCACTTCTAATTTAAATGAAGATTTGTAAATAGCATAACAAAAAACATAGAAAGCACGTTCAAATAATTTTCAGTTCTTTCCAGTAGAACCAAAGCCACCTTCGCCACGTTCTGTATCATCTAGATTCTGAAAGACATCAATTACAATACATTGGTTTAGTGTCTTAACTTGCCTTTTGTTTCTATACAATAGATATTGTCTGTCATAGAAGAAAGTACATTTATTCATAACAATAGCTGTAACTGGGAAACTAAACAAAATTTTTTAAGACTTTTTAGAATAGCTTTTGTACAAGTTTAAACAAATCACATTGTAAGACAACTGTTTCTGTTACATACTGAAGTGTTTCTAAAGTACCCATTAACTCTGAAAGCAACCACAAAAAATAAAAATCCACATAAATACATGCAGTGTCAAGATTTCTATTCAGGTAGCAATGGTACTATGCAGTTTTAACACTGAAAGTAGTTGTAAGGTAAAGTATTTATCTATACCATAAATTTCAGCTTATATACAACTATCTTAACTATTGATTATTCAGAATAGCAGAAATATTTTTCTTATGGCCACTTACTTGAACTTCTTCTAGCTCAGGATAGCAAATGCGTTCACAGATGAGTTGGGCAATCCTATCCCCTTTTTTAACTGCAATGAAGTGAAGACATTATTAGTTCTTTCCAAAAAAGTGAACAATCAGTACAAAGTATAGACAATTCCCTTTCAAGAGTATCAGAATGTACTAAAGTGTAAACACTTATGTGAAACTTAGTTGAGCAGATGTTAATATCCCCAGAAAAATGCAGGCTAAGATGAAGCTGTGCTCAGTCCTCTCAAGGTGCAATTTCAGCAGCAGCTGAAATGCTCAAGGCATCTCCCCTCATTTCTGCTGCTGTACTGTGGCATCCTAAGCATCATTATGTATAAATAGTGCAGAGATGGAGAGACAGCTGTGTGTATGTAATGTGGCTCCTTTTGTGAACTAGACCCAGGAATTGATTTCTCTGGGGGGAAAAAACAGAACTGATAAAAGGAAAACAAAATTTCAGATTAGTACCCAATCTGGTTCACAGAACCACCCCAAGAATCCTGTGCTGTGGAGTTGCAGAAAAGACTGCAAAGACACTGGCAATATTGTAACTGGGCTCTAAGGTTTAAAATTGACTCTTTGCAGAGAGACAGCATGATTAAGTTGAAAACCTTATCTTTATTACTCATGTTTCCCAGGATCCTGGAGGAGAAGTTTTTATCTCAAATACTGCTGAGATAGATAATTTTTATTTTTTTTCAGAGCAAGAAAGTAACTTAATATGAAGTTGCACTTCAGCGCAGCTCATGAAGCTAAAGCTTTGCTAAACAAATATTTCTTTGTTTTGGTGTGGTGGTTTTTGTTTGGTTGTTTTCTTGGGTGGGTTTGGGTTGGGGTTTTTTGCATGCCGCCTAATTTGCTAGGAATGGAATCTTTTCGTGTTTCCTTCAGAAGACACCATTAACTTTCCACGTATTCATTAATTGTAACAACAACAAAAAAAAGTCTTCTCAGCTAATTCTAGTTCTTCGTGGACTTTTAGAGAAAAATTAGGTTTGCGTTTGCAGTCAGATGGCTGAAAACAGGCTCTGCCGTGTTGAAGATGGCTCTGCCAAGCTTAACACAAGCTTACCTTCAAAAGTCTCCTTGCCAAAGTTGAAGAGTACCACACCAACATTTCCCCTGTAATCCTCATCGATAACGCCAGCTGTCGTAAGAAAGAATTAAGAGGGATAACCAGTTAATAAATGTTGTCAGTATATTAGATAGTGCTGGTTTAGAACAGTAGATGATTGCAGTATTTCATACTGATGTCCTTTTTAGTACTTATGCACAATTAAACAATATAAAAATAGTGAAATATTTAAAAATGCTAATACACTTTGCAAAAAGAACTGAAAAACATCATCACATGTCAAGAAGTGTTTTACCACTGTACTACTAATTTTGGTTGTAATACTCTACCAGAAATCAAGACATCTGTACTAAATTCAGGCTCCATTTGTTCTGCTAACTTTCAGCTCTTTGCGTGTCAAGCAGAAATCTGTTTTTAACTCTAACAACTTACTTGAGAGCTACGGATTTGCACAGGCCCAAATCCAATCTCTCAGGGAGGGTAAAAGAACTAAAGCAAGGTGGAGGTTGGCCTCTGTTACTCCCAAGTAACAGGTGACAGCACAAGAGGAAATGGCCTCAAGTTGTGCCAAGGGAGGTTTAGGATGGATATTAGGAAAAATTTCTACACCAAAAGGGTTATCAAACATTGGAACAGTCTGCCCAGGGAAGTGGTGGAATCATCATCCCTGGAGGTATTTAAATAGACAAGCAGATGTGGTGCTTAAGGATGTGGTTTAGTGGTGGTTTTGTCAGTGTTAGGTTGATGGTTGGATTCAATAATCTGAAAGGTTCCTTCCAACCTAGTCAATTCTATGACTCATATAAAACAAAACAAATTATTTTATAAATAGAGGACACTGAGCCTGTGCTACACAGGTGCATTACAAAGAGAGATTCCACAAACACGTAAAGGCAGCACAAATAATTTTAAGCATTGAGCAAGTTTTGCAGTCAGCTGCCCATTAGTTTGGTGCATTTGTTCACGTGTCAATCAGCTGGAGAGCTGAATGCCAGAATTCCTATTTGGCACATAAAATTATGTATATATGCTCATAAATACATATAAAAAGATCATTAGCTCTTTGGATAAATTCTTAATTTGACAAACCATTCTCAAGTTTCTCTACAGCTAAGACAACACTTTTCTAGACCATATGCTGGGACAGATATCGCTACACATTAGAGAATGATAATGGAATTTGCTAATTTAACATAACAAAGGCTAGTTTTATTTCTGTTATAATACAGTATTCTGCTCTGATGTAACAAAATATTCAAAACTGATTACTACAGATTACTAATTCTATTTAAATTAAGATTATGCTTTTATATATATAAAATGTACCAATTAAAGAAGTATGGTTAGATTTATACATGCAAGAAACTCTTGCATGTCACATTCTTGCTGGAATTATCTGAAAAAAATATATAAAACAACTGGGACTACTTAAAAGTAATTCTAAATTAACTGCCTTCATGTCTCTGACAGAAAGCAAGTTTATTTCTACACAATGACAAAAATTGTACTTGATGCATTGGTTAGTGCTTAACTGCTATTTTCTGGGAGAGAAGAAAAAAAAAAGATTATCCAAGTTTTATATTTAATTGTATTGGAGTAACTGGAGCTTAATGGCATGTTAGTGCTTCTACCCCTTTTTAAACCCTAAGATTTTTTTTGGTGTTGCTGGAAAGGAGTCTTACAATGGATCTGTACTGATTTACAATTATGTCAGATGGCTTCCCTGGCCTTTAAATAATGGCATTAGTTTTATGTATAGACACTAAAATTTATTTTATAAGCATTCATTGCAGAGGCTGTCAACCTAAATAAGTCCCTGCTAGGGACTGGCTCTCTATGGTTTGAAAACTGTCTGATAACTGAAAACGGAAAAGATTGATGAATGTTTCTGTGGCTGAACTGAAGTCACTCTTATTATTCTCCGAGGAGAAAAAAATGCTCTCACTAAAACACTCTAATTTTCTAAACTTAGCTATAAACACCGTGTAATGGTTCTACAGATTGTATATTTTCTAGCAAGCAAGAAATGCACTTCCTGCACACTTCTGAGGATGAAAGCTTTCCAGAGGACACAGAAAGGAAGAGCAGGCTTCTTCCTTAAAAGCATTCCCTATACAAACAGAACTATTAGCGTTGAAGATTTGTATTAAGAAAATAACATATAAAAATATGCTTTGTAGTCTAATGCTTATGATCCTTGTAAGATATAGGAAAATGCGATCCAGGAAGACCTGATCAGTTTTCCTTTTGTGTAGGGTCACAAACTCACTCCATGTAACTGGGCATACTGGCAATGTGTGCTAACAAGCTTGGCATTCTGCTACTCCAGAACACCAAGTTGTAACGATTATACACACTCCTGAGCACTGAGGCACTTTTCTAAGTTATGTGTATTGGGTGGAAATCACCTAAGTCATTTGTGGAAAAATCATGTATTGGAATTGGCAGTCTGCCCTTCCATCATACTCTGTCAGAAGTTTGGCATGGCACTTGTTGGGAAAGCATCCACACCTAGCAGATGTGAATTCTGAATGTATTCTTGCATGATCCAAATTTTTCTCCCTGACCCTTAGGACTTCTGGCCATGTACTTTTACTTAAATGGACAATGCCATCATAGTGATAAAAGTGCTTCTGCAGGACAAGTTAAAATTATGTAACAACTGGTTTTGGTGGTGTTTTTGTTTTTTAATAAGTCCTCTACTAATTGACAGTAATAATTTTTACTCCTGGTTTGTCAACTCTCAGCTTTTTAAAATCTAAACATAGGTCATCCTCTTAAGCACTTCTGGTTGCCTTCTGGTATTTCCTAGCTTAACTTTCAGACTGAAGAGACTGTTGCAGAGCATGTGTATTTTTTCATATAAACAAAAAGTTAATTTAGAAGTGTTGCTTTAAAGAACCACACTGTAGTAGACCCTGTATATTAAAGATAGTATCAGAGAGGTAAAGAATATGTGATTTCCTTCTTAAGTGTTCTTTTGTATGTTACCCAGCAACAATTAAAAAAGCCTTAGTGTAGCAGACACGCAAGGATCAATACTTATTTAAGACAAAGCCCAACTGACACAAAGCTGGGACAGATGCTCCTTTTTAACCTATGATATTAGAATGGTATCACAGGCACAGCCAGACTTTGATACGCCATAAAGCAGACAGAAAAAAAAAAAAAAGTAGTTCTGCAGCAGCTCTAAACTATACTGGGAATTGCATTGCTTTTTGGCTGGCTTGACTTCAGAAAGAGCAGGATGGCTGGAGTCACTCTTTCTCACCTCTAGAGCCAAGCCTGTAAGAAAGTAAAGGCTGAGTACTACTGTTCCAAGTAGTCTCTCTCATTTAACAGTGGGG